>CM038146.1:132708478-133265826 GCA_021437245.1 Aegilops speltoides
GCCAAGTCTGTCTCTTTGTGTTGCTCAACTATATATGTTGCATATCATCGACTCATGTGACGATGCAGGTGCATAGATCATAAATGGCGAAGAAGTGCTACGCCAGAGTATATATCGACAAGTGGCCGAGTGTCGAGCCCAGTGTACCGGTTTTCGGTTTCCGAAGCGACCGCATGCTTAGTTTAGGTTCACACTAATGCGAGAGAGGGATACGAACTCATGTACTCAAAGTGATAGCTATTCTCGTGTATATCATTGTTTAGATGGATGACGATGTATTTGCAAATGTCGAGACTTGTATCGCTATTTTCTAGATTGATGACGAGAGACCACTTTTGTGTTGGATGATGATTATGATGATGACATGATTTGATGAGACTAATTGTATGTATATGCTATGATTACATTTGTATGTGGATGATATGCTAAAGATTATTGTATAAAGCCTATTCAAATGCAAAACAAATAAAAACAAATCTGCGGGAAAAAACTAATAAAACTAGTAGTAGCGAGGGGATTTAGCGATGGCGCCGACTTACGATGGCGCTTACACTGTAAACACCGCTGCAGATAATACCATGGCGTCCTTTTCTAAAGAGCGCTGCAGCTATTCATGTGTAGCGATGGCGTGTGTCAACCGCGCTCTCGCTATATGTTAGTCTATGGCGCCTTATTAGTAACACCGCACCGGCGCTCTCGAGAGGGCCAAAACCCGCGCTGCTGCTAGGCTTTTCCCTAGTAGTGATAGAGTGTATGTGTTGAACCGTTGCTCTGTTTTGAGTGTGCTTTACATGAAACTTGCTTGATTTTGCATGTAGCTTCATATTATCATGTTGCATCCTTGTTTTGAGGTGTTTGCTTGATGTTTGTATGCATTTAGCGTCAATGCCATGTTTAACTTGTTTTGCTCATATCTTCTAGGCCGTAGCTCCGAACTAAATGAACTTTATATGTAATTTGAGTAGAATTTCATGTAGATCCTCGTGGTGCATCTTAACTTGCTGTTTAACAACTTGAACATAAGGTTTATTCAGATCTGGACCCATTTCGAAATTTGCATATGAGGACTTACCGGATTGTTATATGTTCTTCCCGGCCTCATTTAAACTTGCCTTGATGTGTTGTTCTTGTTTGCATCATCTCTTGCCATGAGTAGCATCATGTAGCCTTTGTCATGCATCATACTTGGTTGTGCATCATGCTTGTTATGCATCATGTCTTGTCTATGTGTGGTGTGTTTACCATGTTGTGTGCTTCTTTTCGATAGTTCCTGTTTCGTTGCGATCGTGAGGATTCGTTCGCTCACGCTTGGTTAAATCTTCGTGGCTTCATCTTCTTCATGGACTCGTTCTTCTTCCTAGCGGGATTTCAGGCAAGATGACCGCTACCCTGGATCTCACTACTATCATTGCTATGCTAGTTGCTTCGTTCTATCACTATGCTGCGTTACCTATCTTTTGCTCATCAAGCCTCCCATATTGCCATGAACCTCTAACCTTTGAAACCCCTCCTAGCAAACCATTGTTTGGCTATGTTACCGCTTTGCTCAGCCCCTCTTATAGCGTTGTTAGTTGCAGGTGAAGTTGAAGATTGCTCCATGGTGGATAGGATTTTGGTTGGGATATCACAATATCTCTTTTATATTATTAATGCATCTATATATTTGGTATAGGGTGGAAGACTCGGCCTTATGCCTGGTGTTTTGTTCCACTCTTGCCGCCCTAGTTTCCGTCATACCGGTGTTATGTTCCCCGATTTTGCGTTCCTTACGCGGTTAGGTGATTTATGGGACCCCCTTGACAGTTCGCTTTGAGTAAAACTCCTCCAGCAAGGCCCAACCTTGGTTTTACCATTTGCCTCACCACCTCCTACTTTTCCCTTGGGAGTCGCTCTCTCGAGGGTCATCTTTATTTTAGCCCCCCCGGTACAGTGCTTGTCTAAGTGTTGGTCCGAACTGAGCTGCCTGTGGGGCCACCTCTGGGCAAGTTGAGGGTTGGTTTTACTCGTAGCTAGTCTCATCCGGTGTTGCCCTGAGAACGAGATATGTGCAGATCCTATCGGGATTGTCGGCGCATCGGGCGGCTTTGCTGGTCTTGTTTTACCATTGTTGAAATGTCTTGTAAACCGGGATTCCGAGACTGATCGGGTCTTCCTGGGAGAAGGAATATCCTTCGTTGATCGCGAGAGCTTATCATGGCCTAAGTTGGGACACCCCTGCAGGGTTATAAACTTTCAAGAGCCGTGCCCGCGGTTATGTGGCAGATGGGAATTTGTTAATGTCCGGTTGTAGATAACTTGACACCTGATCTGAATTAAAACGCATCAACCGCGTGTGTTGCCGTGATGGTCTCTTCTCGGCGGAGTGCGGGAAGTGAACACGGTTTCTGTGTTATGATTGACGTAAGTAGGAGTTCAGGATCACCTCTTGATCATTACTAGTTGACGACCAATCCGCTTCCTCTCTTCTCGCTCTTATTTGCGTATATTAGCCACCATACTTGCTTAGTCGCTGCTGCAACCTCACCACTTTACCCCTTCCTTTCCCATTAAGCTTTGCTAGTCTTGATACACATGGTAATGGGATTGCTGAGTCCTCGTGGCTCACAGATTACAACAACAACAGTTGCAGGTACAGATTGCGCTGATCATGATGCGAGAGCGATGCTTGCTTGTTTTGGAGTTCTTCTTCGCTTCTTCTTGATCGGGGATAGGTTCGGTCGGCAGCCTGGGCTAGCAGGGTGGATGTCGTTTGAGTTTCTGTTTGTGTTCCATCCGTAGACGGATGTTGATCTCTTGTAAGATGTTGTATTCGTGTGGCATTGTATGCCTTTTATATGTATCCCCATCTATTATGTAATGTTGATGTAATGATATCCACCTTGCAAAAGCGTTTCAATATGCGGGTCTATCCTTGGTGGTACCTTCGAGTTCCTTTTGGATAGGGTCGCATATTGGGCGTGACAGGAAGGGCAGGGGAGACTCGCCGGATTGCGGGGAAGGTGATGGTGGTGGCTAGAGGTGGAGGAGGTCTCGGCTTCAGCCAAATTTAAGCCGGAGGGGGCGGCGTCCATTGCGGCTATGGGAGGGCAGGAGAGCTCCTCGGCCTCGAGCAAATGCATGGGCGAGCTCCTAGAGAAGTGGTGATGCGAGAGGTGAGCTCGGGAGGGCTCGGGGTATGGCCTTTTATAGGCTGGGCGAGGGAGGCCGAGCTGGCACCGCCGGCGATGCGTCCGGCGCCACGGACGCGTGCCCGCACGCATGGACTCTGGGGCAAAGGACGGGGAGGGCGCAGGGGAGAACTCTCAAGGGGCAGAAGGGGTCGAGGGACGCAGGGAGGATGTGGCCGAGGAGGAAGACAACGGCCGGTGCACTGTGCTCTCGTGGGCGCTCATCGGCGAGCGTCGGTGAGGAAGAGGACGGAGGGGGAGAGGGGTCCAGGGGAACGACGATGACACGGGGAACACACTGGACATCTTCACAAGCGCGAAGCCGACGAGAGGAGGAGGGGGTCCAGCACAAACTGTGCTCTGGACACGGCCACTGCACACAGAGCACGCCAACAGGCATGCCAGCTATGTGGTCACCATGCGACATGGGCATTCAATGCTCTACAACACCCAAAATGATGTCTAGCTGATAGTCCTTCCTGGGTAGGTTGTAACTTGTGAGGCCCCGATTCAATCGTACACTAATCATGCACGCAAACGTGTACGATCAAGATCAGGGACTCACGGGAAGATATCACAACACAACTCTAAAAACATAAATAAGTCATACAAGCATCATAATACAAGCCAGGGGCCTCGAGGGCTCGAATACAAATGCTCGATCACGAGTCAGCGGAAGAACCAATATCTGAGTACAGACATAAGTTAAACAAGTTTGCCTTAAGAAGGCTAGCACAAACTAGGATACAGATCAAAAGAGGCGTAGGCCTCCTGCCTGTGATCCTCCTAAACTACTCCTGGTCATCGTCGGCCAGCCTCCGATGTAGTAGTAAATAAATGACGGTGGCGTCTGCTCTGGCTCCAAAGATTTGGTTCGACAACGAGAAAGAAAGGAAAGGGGAAAAAAAGGGGGGAGAAAGCAACCGTGAGTACTCATCCAAAGTACTCGCAAGCAAGGATCTACACTACATATGCATGAGTATATGTGTAAAGGGCCATATCGATGGACTGAACTGTAGAATGCTAGAATAAGAGGGGGATAGCTAATCCTATCGAAGACTACGCTTCTGGCAGCCTCCGTCTTGCAGCATGTAGAAGAGAGTAGATTGAAGTCCTCCAAGTTGCATCGCATAGCATAATCCTACCCGGCGATCCTCTCCTCGTTGCCCTGTGGAAAAGCGATCACCGTGTTGTCTGTGGAACTTGTCTGGGTGTGTTTTATTAAGTATCCGGTTCTAGTTGTCATAAGGTCAAGGTACAACTCCGGGTCGTCCTTTTACCGAGGGACACGACTATTCAAATAGATTAACTTCCCTGCAGGGGTGCACCACATAACCCAACATGCTCGATCCCATTTAGCCGGACACACTTTCCTGGGTCATGCCCGGCCTCGGAAGATCAACATGTCGCAGCCCCACCTAGGCACAACAGAGAGGTCAACACGCCGGTCTAAATCCTATGCGCGCAGGGGTCCGGGCCCATCGCCCATTGCACACCTACACGTTGCAAGGGCGGCCGTAAGCAGACCTAGCCTCCCTTATACAAGAGTAGGCGTTCCAGTCCAATCCGGCGCGCGCCGCTCCGTCGCTGACGTCAAGAAGGCTTTGGCTGATACCACGACGTCGAGTGCCCATATCTTTCCCACGTAGTTGGTTAGTGCGTATAGACCAAATGGCCAGACTCAGATCAAATACCAAGATCTCATTAAGCGTGTTATTATGAAGCAACCATGGCGCCGACCAGGCCAGGCCCACCTCTCGCCTAGGTGGTCTCAACCTGCCTGTCGCTCGCCACAAAGATCCACACAGAGGGCCGTCGGGACAAAGGTCCTTTCAGCCCCTAATCAAGTGAATCACTCATGGGTACTCTTGAGCGGACCCGACTTTAGTCACCATCTGTAGTATGTATGTATGTATAGTATATACCGTGATCACCTCCCGAGTGATCACGGCCCAATAGTATAGCAAGGCGGTGACAAGAATGTAGGGCCAATGGTGATAAACTAGTATCCTATACTAAGCATTTAGGTTTGCGGGTAAGGTATCAATATTTGTAGCAACAATGACGGGCTATACAATGAATAGGAGTAACGAACAAGAACATGCTACACTACTCTAATGCAAGCGGATAGAGAAGAATAAGCGATATCTGGTGATCAGGGGGGGGGCTTGCCTGATTGCTCTGGCAAGAAGGAGGGGTCGTCAACTCCGTAGTCGAACTGGGTCGCCGGCAGTCTCGGGGTCTATCGTAAATTAACGGAGGGGGAACACAATAAATAACAAAGCAATCAAAGCATCACAAAGCGTAACATGGCAATACGCGGTGCAAGGTGTGCCCCAACATGGTAGTAGGTGATACCGACGAAGGGGGAAACATCCGAGAAAGTATCCCCGACGTTTCGCGTTTTCGGACAGATGAACCGGAGGAGAAATGTTGCAGGTTCACTATGCTAGGGACACGTGGCGGACGAACGGGCTGTGTATCTGGATTCGTCTCGTCGCTCTGAGCAACTTTCATGTAGAAAGTATTTTCATCTGAGCTACGGTTTATTTTATATGTTTTTCTAAAGTTTTGATCATTTTCTGAAATTTATTTAATTAATTTAAATCAACATTATCCAAAATAGTATGGGATGATGTCAGCATGATGTATGTGTGATGTCAGTAGTCAACAGTGCGGTTGACTGGAGTCAAAACTGACTTGTGGGTCCCACTGGACAGTGACAGGGACTACTAACAATTTTAGTTAATCTAATTGGACTAATTAGTGAGGAGGGGCTAGGCTGTCAGTGGCCCATTTTTTAACAGAGTTTTATTTATTTAAAATAGTCTAATTAGTTAGTGGGTCCAGTCTGTTAGAGATTCAGGTTAGGGATTGTGTTATTTTAATTAAGTGATTAACAATGGTGGGGGCCCACATCTCTGTGGTAGTGGGGGTGTTAGTGGGTTCAGCAACCACAGGTGCTAATCCGGCAGCTCCGGCGATCGCCGGCTGGCCGACTCCGGCCACGGGAGCTCACCAGGGTGGCGGCCTTGAAAAGCCCGTTCAACGGCGAATCTGGTGGTGTTCGTGGGGTGGTCGGAGGTGGAGCGTAGAGGCGGTGGCTTTGAGCGGGGCGTCAGCAGCGCCTCTGTTTGCGAGGCGCGACGCACGGGACGATCGGAAGCATGTCACAAGGGGCACGCTGGGCGTGGTGAACGTGTGCTCACCGCGGGCGCGCGCGTTGGCGTTCTAGCGTGCGGTGACCGCGAGCGTGGCGTGAGGCAGAGAAGGGGAGAGGCCCGGGGCCTCACCAACGTTGATGGGGAGAGGGGGCGCCGAGGCTTGTTGGTGGCCGGCGAGGAGGAGGACGAGGACGCGAGGTCCGGCGAGGAGGCAGTCGAGGTGGCGTTCCGTGCGACGACGACGTGGTCCCGTGGCGTCGGGGGCAGCGAGGCGTGGGGTACGCCATCGTGGGAGGTGACGAGGAGGCGGCGAGGTCCGGTGATGGGCAGCACCCGCGACGAGGCATAGGGAGGGGTCGGCGTGGCGTCGGCGATGGGGTGTCCGGCGATGGGGGGCGGCGTCGCGAGGTGGGGGGAGCGGGCTCGTCCCCGATCCAGATCGGATCGGGAAGTGGAGAGGAGAGACGTGGGGAGTGGGGGTGTGCAGTCGGGGGGGGGGGGGTTAGGGTTTGGTACCCTTGGGAGTGGGGGGATAAGGGAGTGGGGGCGCGGGGTGGGCCGGTCAGTTCGGTGGCCAGCTCGGCCGGAGCCAGTGGGAGGGTGATTGCTTTTCTTTTCTTTTTTTGGTTAGATTTGTTTTTCCTTTTTCTTTTATTTATTTTCCTTTTCTGTTTTAATTCAATTTAAAATATTTGTGCATTTTATAAAAATATGTTTACTACACCATATTTACCTATGTAATATTTAGTACAAACCAAACATTTTTATTTTAATGTTTGAAAACTTTTATTATTTACCAAACTTTGAATTTGAATTTTGGACCGGTTTTGATCTAACGATAGATTAGCAGCAGTAACCGTGCTGACGTGGCACCATTAGGGTGGGATCACTGTAGCTTAATTATCCGGGCGTCACATAACTATGGTGGTAACTTGGTGAAAGAGGCTCTGGTCAAAAAGAAATAACCCTCTGATGTTTACTGCAGTAAATTTCATCAGCTCAATGTGATCAACAGGGAATTATTGGAAGCCAAATAGGTTGTCTGGGGTGTTTAGTATAGGAAGGACTATGATCCTGGAGGTTTTGAGGGGAAATGGACCAAGATTTACTGCAGTTGCTTTGCAATTGCCAAAATGGTCCAGAAATGAAGATTATGATGGTGCACTCACATGGAGTGTCCACTTGAGCTCAAATTGGGCAAGGCTTAGTCATTTGGTCATATCGAGATGATGTAAAAAGCTCATGCCAAATGGCCAAGCCAAAATGGCACTTGCTTCACAAACATCTCCTGCTGACCAGAAACTTGGAATTATATTGGTGGTCAAATGGATCAATGAAATGATGCCAAATTGGGTGGAGAGATGTTTTATGGGTAGAAGAATGATCTGGTAATTTATCAGGATTTTTGAAGCAATATAAAATATACTTGCTTCACAACCCGGAAATATTGCCAGAAACAAAGATTTGCTCCTGTGCTCACATAGTTGATTGGATGGGGCTGCAAATGGGTGGAAGGGATTAATATGAGCACATTAAGGAGTGTGCAAAATTTTAACTGATTTGGGTACTCCTAGCTAGTACTTCCTTCACAAAGCCTTCTGTGTGACAGAAATTTGAAAATTCACTGAGGAAGATTGGCTAGGCAAATAAATTTTAACTTGTGCATGGGGAAATTATTTGGACATATAAACATTGCCAAAAAGGTTGGAAGTCAATAGGGGAAATATAAATGACACTTCCTTCACAAAGTGCCATTCAGGGCAGAATAGGAAATGAATTATTGGAGTATTATTTTTGAACATGGCAATGAATTTTTTTTCCATATTTGATCAAGATATGACCCAAACAATTTATTAGAATTTTTTGGGAATTTTTGGAGTGAGGGAAATATAGGTTGCTTCACAACCTAGGGCAATTGGAGTTATTCCTTTAATAGAAAAGGAATATTCGCAATAAAAAGAATATTGGGATTTGGGCTAGGATGGACATGGAAAGGTCTAGGGAAAGATTTGGGAATGACAAGCCACTCTGGAAACAAAGAAGAGGCATCTTTTTCAGTTTCCAGACCACAAAGCCACAGAAAAGAAAACTCAGGCAAAAACCTCAGAAAAACAAAAGAAAAAGAAAGGGCCAAAAATCAGGCTGTCACACAAATTTATACTAAAAATATCAATATCTACAATACTGATTATAATGAGTATAAGAACTACATTTTATAATGACTGTAAAAATATTGATTTGACATTGTGAATGTTGATACATTTTTCTATAAGTCTAGTGAAAGTAGACGTACATTGACTTCAGACAAAACTTAAATGCACAATGCAGACTAGTTCCTCCGTCCAGGTGCGTGCCATGTCCTATCTTGTCATCACAACAAGGTTAGCTATTAGAGTACCACTACCTCACTTCTAGTTTAAAGGGCTCGATTCAAAAATTTCATATACTCTTAGCAAGATAGTAGAGGCGGTGGAATTGTTTTTGAAGTTTGCAAAAGTACTCAACTAATGCTGTCGTTCTTCACAAAAAAAATGTGTTTACCAATACATGCATGAACACTAGTTACTCTAACCCCCCTCTCTTCTTTAATTCTTTGCCACATCATCATGTTTGCTATTCCCGTGTGCATGATACCAGCTAAGATACCACCATTATGGCCAGCCTTAATCATCGCATGCAATAATTTAGTGCACCTTGAAATATGAACATGTGTGGGGCGTGTATGTTTTTAATGACTTGAGACTATACCCAGTCCTGCATGCAAGATGACTTATTATGCACCATTCCCCATACCTGCAGGAAGCCCGTTCGTATCCAAATCTTTTTCTCTCCATGTGTGGAAACAATATGCCTGCCAAACTCTCCTTCTCCCTCCGGCGGTCACACCACTCCACCCCGTGTGAAAAAATTTGCGTGCATGACTCTCCTTCCCCCACGCTCGTCCAATCCGTTGTGACCAGCAATATTTCCACCCCTTCCCTCCCCCGTAATTTACTCCAACAAATATGCCCACGTAGCAGTTTCTTAACTGCAGGTGCATTGGGTCACTGACATATGGGCCCAGCAGGGTGCAGCCCACATGTCGGTGATGCAACTGACCTGCGATTAAGTCGATCAGCTTCGATCCATATCTTACGTAGGTGTGCCATTGCTCTCTATAAATACTGTGCCTCCCCAGGCATCGCTATCTTCTCCCCCTCACTTTCATGTTCATCGCTATCTCGTCCCCCTCCCTCTCAGGTAGACCACAATGGCATCGCCCCTCCCAAGCCCTAGGGGCCCCTCGCTACACCGTGCGGACGGTCATGCGTCACTGTTCCGTTCCTCGCCGCCACTAGTCGAGGAGGACATGTTGGTGTTCCGCTCCTCGCCGCCACTAGTCGAGGAGGACGCGTCGGCATTCCGCTCCTCGCCACGACGTGACGCATCGCCGTTCCGTTCCTCGCCGCCACTAGTCGAGGAGGACGCGTCAGTGTTCCGCTCCTCGCCGCTGCGCGACGCGTCGCCGTTCCATTCCTCGCCACCACTAGTCAAGGAGGACGCGTTGGTGTTCCGCTCCTCGCCGCGACGCGACGCGTCGCCATTCCATTCCTCAGCGCCACTAGTCGAGGAGGACGTGTCGGTGTTCCGCTCCTGCTGTGACGCATCGAGGTGGACCCGTCGGTGTTCCAAATCTTGCCAGCACGCGCATCGGAGGACGCGTCGGCTCCCCGCTACGAGGAGAACGCCGCGCCGCCCGCCGAGCCCCCCCAGCCTTGAGGAGCTTTGGAAAGAAATGGATGTCACCTTGTCGGAGGCTTTGCCTCCGTGAGCGCCCAAAATAGAGCGGAGAAGAAGGCCGAGGAAGAGAAGCGCATGAAACAAGCTGCTGGGAGGCCTATGTTGCGTCCAGAGAGTCGAGCAATTGGCTCTTTGGCGAAAGGCTCGTCGAGGCCGTGAGGGTGGCGGAGGACGCGTGCGATGCCACGAGTCGGTCAGGGCCCAAGCGCCTCATCTCGCTTGGCGATGCGTGGATCGGGTGCATGCTTCCAGCAAGGAGGAGTACCTGTTGGCGCTGGATCACCACACCGGTGAGATCGCGCTCGCCCGCCGGCAAGCCGCCAATCAGCACCTCGTGAGTTGCGAGGTTGAGGAAGAGGCGTTGTGTAGGCGCGCTGGGAAACTGCCTCGCACGAGGGTACTCGTGGCGCGCCGCAAGCGCTTCTGCGAGCGTCGTGGCTTTTAGGAGGAGTATAATTTTTGTTTCGTAAGGCGATCTCATTAGTTTTGGGACGCAAATGATAAATCCCGAACGTTCCGGAATTTTTAGCGTCCTTAATTAAGTATGTAAAAGGGAAAGTTTGGAAACCTTGTGAATTCGTACGCAGTTTGCAAGTATTTGCATATAGCACAAACTATACTATATACTATCACACTACATGTCTCTCTTGATATATGCTTGCAGACTGTGCTACTCCCTCCGTCCAGGTCAATAAGTCATCTTTGGTTGTGCACCGTGACCAAGGAGGGAAGACTTATACACCTAGACGGAGGGAGTACTACTATTACTTATGTACGTGCAAATGCACGTTTTAACATTACGATGCGGTTTTTGTAAAAGTAGAAAAACAACACTAGTCAAGCTTGTGAAACGATTCAATGCAAAAATGCTCGTTTGATTGTTTACTTTTAGCTTCCTTCTCTGTGGTTATTTCTCTGTCGTACTTTGTACGGAGTATCTCACTGTGGTTGGAAAGGGCATGCAAATTCTCGAACCTCTTCGTACACCCTGTATTGAATTTTTTGCCTAACAAGTTGTGTCGTGTAATTGGAATTCCAACTTGAGTACTACTACTAGTAGGAGTACCAGGGGCCAGTTCTTTTAGGCTTCTAGATTAGTAATCCCATAACTACTACCTCCGTCCTAGTTTATTGGTCCCCATTGTAATCTGTGTCAAATTTTGATCATAAATGTAACTAATGAAATGTTAGTGCATGTCACATGCACTACTCCCTCCGTCTAGGTGAGTAAGTCATCTTAGGCTGTGCACCGTGACCAAGGAGGAGGGGAAAACGAGAAATGTCATTGCTTATTTGCTAATTAATAGTATTGCATGCAATGAAGTAACCACTGCATGTCGTGTTTGATATCTCAAGTCATTAAAAGCATGCACACTCTTTATCTCTTATAGGTTGATATGTTAAGAAACAAGAAACGAGGTAGAAGTTAATGCACCGCGCCTAAGTGTTTTGGGATTATTTGGTTTTCGTAAGATGACTTACACACCTAGACGGAGGGAGTAACATTTTATCAGTTAAATGTTTGGTTAAATATTAGCACAAATTACAATGGTGAGGAATAAACCAGGACGGAGTAGTAGTTTAGAAGCCCAAATAAATGAGTGAGACGCCTTATTGTTACTCTCCACTTTGACTAGTCTTATGGGAAAAGCTGGGGAAGCCGCCAAAAGAACTGGCCCTAGGAGTAGTAGCTAGGGATCGAGTGTGTGAGATGAACCGGAGAAAGTAAGTGCAGAGAGATGAAATGCAAAAAAGACGGAGGGATGTGATGGTTGCTTGTCCGTTTATTTTACCAGGCCACTTATTACTTGGAGTGGTTGGGTTTTGTGATATGACGGCTTTACTGCCGTGCCACGAGCAGGGTGAGAGGTGAGACTCTCGTGCAGCGCCGCCCGCTACACTTGTACTATATTGGTCGTAGTTTATTAGTCCCCCATTGAATTTGACTGAAGATTTAACTAACAAAATGTTAGTGCATATTAACAAAAACTATATGGTTGGATTCGTATTTGAACATAGTTTTGAATGATATAATTTTAGGTGACATGCATCAGCATTTATCATACTATATATAATGTTAGTTCAATTTTTGGTCGTACTATTCTATAGTAGTAAGGTGCCCGTGCGTTGCACCGAAGAGTGAAATGCATTGACCGGGGAGTTGTTTATTTTGACAAAGGATGTGGGGGTCATCTCATGTGTAATGGGTATCGATAGGTTTCTTCGGATATTATTTCATCTGTAGAGCTCACAAACATCCGGGTGAAATAGATAAAAAGGTATCTTTTGCAAACAAAAGCGTTCAACTATTCAACCTGCATCCAAAACTTGTGATGAAATAACACTTATTGTGCTTTGCAAGAAATGATCTTTAGGAATTAGTTTTTGAGTATCGATTATTATACATGTTGGCTATAGATGACATGGCACTTTCTTATAGTCAACAGTTGGCTATACTATTAAGTAATATTAACCATGCCCTTATAAACCTAGACGGAGGGATTAAATCAGGATGACTTGCAAGGGGGCAGAGGAGATGTAAGAAATGGTTCATAGCAAGTCTTTCACCAGTACTGTAGTAAAAATTCATACATGGAAGATTCTAGACTAAACCATAAACGAATACACTTTTATTCATGCGCGATACTCCAATAGAGCAAGATCCTGCATGGAAGTCTCCACATGCTTAGACAGCGGATTACATTGAGCGAAGACTAATGATCAACATTTAACTTGATAATGCGTATGTCCAGGTGAACCTCCTTGGAGTCCCCGTGCACCGCAGAGTCCCAGCTCCCAGAGTCCACATCGGCGGGAAAGTCCTAGCTCCCCAGAGTCCAAGTCCTTTCGATGGGGGCTGGTTTCGCTGCCCACGTGACCCGAAGGGGTAGTAACACCACGCACCCGTACATCGATCTCGTGTCAGTGTCAGCGTTAGCGGCGTCGCCCCTGACGCACACTACAGATATGGGGCGGCAGCCTGCGCGGGCCTCGCCAGTGCCCACGATCAAGAGGAAGACGATGCCGTCCTCCTCCGAGACTAGCATGTGGCGGTGATCCTCCAGTGACTCCGGCATGGTGAACGGGTAGCACGTCTCATACTTGATGTTCTCCGCCAAGGGCCCGTAGTGACCATTGCACGCATCCGTGAGGTGATGCACCATGTCCGCCGGCGAGCCCCAAAACGGCATCGGACACTCATAGCAGTAGACGAAGGGCTCCTTGGAGGCATCGACTAGGACGTCCATGAAACGGGAGTGGCTGTAGGGGACGTTGCGCCAGTTGAATATATGAGCAAGTTACTACAAGATTTAATCTCAATAAGCACAAAATAAATCATGACGACTATAATAGAGATGAAACTAATCATGTGGACTAGCACAGTAGTAGGATACAGAGTAGAAACATGAATTCTACCACAATTTCGAATAGGAAGGACATAAACACATGTGCAATGGGAGCAGCACTGTTGGCGTTGAGGTTGTCGCCCATGTCGTTGAGGAAGAGGTTGCCGATGTCACTCAAGCAAGTTGTCTGGCATCGATATGACCCTACGCTGCTGGTATGTGTCTCGTAAGTCAAGCGGCATGCTGTAGTCATCATCACCTGTCCACTTCCCGCAGCACATATTCAATTCTCCATCTTTGTCCGCACATAATCTCGTCCAATATTCCATCCCTGCTAAGGCACCTCCCCCCTTGTCCGAAACCCAAGCACTAACAATGGCAGAACCAAGCAGCGTCCGCCGAAAGAGTGGCTGTAATTCGCTCCCCACAGAGGTAATCAAGCTCATTGTTTCACGTGTGGACAATCTCAGTACCATGCCGCTCGCCGCATGCTCGTCGGGGCTGTACCGTTTACTCAAAGCCCTCAGGCCGGAGCTTTTTCAGCCAGCTCCTTGCTTGTTGATGCCTCCTGATCTTCAGAAATGGTGTGTCACGCAGTATAACGATCGTAGGGTGGCGAGCATCAACCCCCTTGACTATGATCCGATCCCCGTCAGCCTCAACTACATTAACGGTATGTACTAGGTCGGCATGAACACGTCTTGGATGGTGCTCGTCGATGGTCACGGCAGCTAGATGCTCGTGGAGGTCTACACCCGGCGATTGATCCCCCTTCCTTCGATTAACACTGCACTGCTTTGGCACTGCGGCCCAGAATACTCGGAATCTTACAATAGCCAACATGATACCAAGTTTGATTTGCTCAAGGTTGTAATCTGCCAAGTGCCCACAAGATCTGCGAATTATAAAGACTTCAGGCTAATTGCGTTCTTCAACCGTGGTCTCGCCTATCTGATAGGTCACTGGGTAAGTGGATAAATCTGCACATCCATCGCAGGATCATACATCCTCCACGGTTCTCTGATGCCATTGAACACAAGGGCTTCATTTACACTGTCGACTCCTTCTATGGCTGGACGTATTGCTGGCCTACTCGAGTCATCGCTACAAACGACTATTACAGTAGTATGTTGCTTTCCTATGATATCATGATGGCTTGCTTATATTACTGTCAACATTTACTGAAAAAATATTCATGCTCATAACATGCTGTTCTTAAGATTGACTAAATCAAGAGCCCTTTTTTATTTGACTCCAACTTGATATGATGTTGTAGGCCGCCTGGTGTCCCTTCCCTTCCTAATCCTAGAACCTTTCAAAGAAAAGCGGCATGGCAGATGCAGGTGGTTCCTGGCTCGATCAGACGACAGCGAACGATTGATGATCGTTCGCACGTACCGGACGTGTTGTTTCACGGAATACAATCATAGTCACTCCAAGGTCTTTGAGCATGATCCCAGCTTCTCTGGGCCTTTAGGAATTTTTGACTGGAGGCTGGTGTCGGTGTCAAAACCGGCGGATCTCGGGTAGGGGGTCCCAAACTGTGTGTCTAGGCGGATGGTAACAGGAGACAAAGGACACGATGTTTTTACCCAGGTTCGGGCCCTCTCGATGGAGGTAAAACCCTTCTCCTGCTTGATTGATATTGATGATATGGGTAGTACAAGAGTGGATCTACCACGAGATCAAGGAGGCTAAACCCTAGAATCTAGCCTATGGTATGATTGTTGTAATGGTTGTTCGTCCTAGGGACTAAAACCCTCCGGTTTATATAGACACCAGAGAGGGCTAGGGTTACACAGAGTCGGTTACAATGGTAGGAGATCTACATATCCGTATCGCCAAGCTTGCCTTCCACGCCAAGGAAAGTCCCATCCGGACACGGGACGAAGTCTTCAATCTTGTATCTTCATAGTCTTGGAGTCCGGCCGATGATGATAGTCTGGCTATCCGGACACCCCCTAGTCCGGGACTCCCTCGGTAGCCCCTGAACCAGGCTTCAATGACGATGAGTCTGGTGCGCATATTGTTCGGCATTGCAAGGCAGGTTCCTGCTCCAAATAATTCATAGAAGATTGTGAACACCAGGATAGTGTCCGACTCTGCAAAATAAATTCCACATACCACCGTAGAGAGAATAATATGTACACAAGTTCAATCTGCTGACGTATTTTGCAGCATGACGTCACACCACCACCAGGCCTTTACTTGAATCGTTTTTATTATACCACCTCGGTAGCGTTTAGCGGCGGTTTCTTGGCACGTCTTGTCGAAGCAGAGATCATGTTCCCCTTATTCCGGGATTCCCATCAATAAGGACGTGGGTAACCCAACCGTGCTCGTTGCCACGCCTCCTCTATCGAAGGTGAGTCCCACACGGTCACGGGGATGGCTCTTGGTATTCTCCCTCTTTATAATGAGACCAAGTCTCGTTTCTTTTCTTCAATCCTCAATCGAATCTGCCCCTTGCCCCGAGTTCCAACACCCAGAGCCCCAGATTTGAGCGTTTCGGACCTTCAACAATGTTCGGCTCCGACCTATAGGGCCGGTGGATGCCCTCCTCCATCACGGAAGAGGACGTGCTAAAGCTGAGAGAATCCAGGTACCTGACCTGCGAGATTTCACATAGGTTGCCCGCCGAAGGGCAAGTCATTCCTACTCCCGAGCACGGCGAGAGCGTCGTGTTTGTGTCCCACCTCCGTCGGGGTTTAGGCTTCCCGATGGATCCTTTTGTGAGAGGGCTCATATTTTACTATGGGTTGGAATTCCATGCCCTGGCTCCGGAGTCCATCCTCCACATCTCATCATTCATTGTCGTCTGCGAGGCCTTCCTCCGCACTACCCCTCACTTCGGTTCGTGGCTCAAAACTTTCAACGTGGGCGAAGATGATCGAGCGTCGAGCGAGTCTTGTGGGCGGTTATAAGCAGGAGGGCCGATGCTCCATTGCCGAGGGCACTTTCGGGAGGAGCTCGGCTCGTGGCAACAGGAGTGGTTTTATATTACCGCTCCCAGGGGCAGCAGGCAGAAGCCGCCGCCCATCTTTCGCTCGGGCCCTCCATAGCGGCTGATGTCATGGGTCAACCAAGGGCTCAAGCTGGGGCCGTCAGCAGGCGTACCCCTCTTGCGGGGCGGATTCGAGACCTCCAAGAGGGGAGATCAATCTGGTCGTAGTGATGCGAGTTATCTGATTGGCATCTTACGCCTCGCAAGCGTCGCCCCCTCCGCCTGTGTGGATTCAATCCAGAGGGGCCACAAGCTCTCCAACACTTCATGGGTATGACACCCATGGAGATGTATAAATTGTTCTTCGGATCACAAGAAGTGTGTCCGGAATTGACCGAGGATGCCGGCTTAAGCTGCAATCACCCAGATACCCAGGTAAGTAGCCCTATGTCCGGACACACCGTTTGTTTGCGCCTTCTTGAAGTTGCCTTTTAACCAATCGTCTCTTGAATAGGAGTGGATAAGCATAGCGAACCGATCTGATGTCCGGCCCCCCTCCGGAGACCATGCGGCTCTGTGTTGGTCGGGGATCTTTGGAGGTTGCGCCTTCAGAGGAAGGCAAAGGGGAAAATAGAGGAACTACCGCCTCAACCAAGGAGGCTTTTTAGAAAAGGGGGATCGAGAATCCCTCCTTCCAAGGGGAGAAGAGGACTGCTTCCGAGAACCCGGAGGCCAAGGCCTCGAAGCGGGGGGAAGAGGTCTTCACCAGAGGGTCCTGCATTTGGGGAGGCCCCGGCCGGACTATCTCCCCTAAGGAATCAGCCCTCCAGCGAGCCGTCAGTAAAAGAAGGGTAGTTTTGTAATGAGGGACATCCCTATTTTTTCTTCTGAGGACAACCGAAGTTTTTACCTTGTAGTTCGGATCTCCGTCCTTCTCAGATGAGCTCGTCTTCGGGGGACCATCGTCCGGAGATGATGGATAGCGAGACGCCTCCATTTGCCACACCGTCAGGTGGGGCAGATGACCCTAAGGTGTCATCACGGAGGGCATCTCCGAGTCCGGTGGGGCCGGAGAGTTCGGCACCAGCTGGTGTACGGCCGGGGGAGCTGAAGGATCTGCTTGAGAGGGCGTCCATCTCAGAAGGTCACCGTACATTGATGAGTATGGTGATTGGAAGAATTTCATCCGCCGAAGGCGTGTTGCATGATGTCGTCCGAAGTTTGCTGGCGGGGTTTGAGGTATGTGAAAATGACATACCTTTTGACAGTTTTGCACATAAAGCGCGCCCTGTATAGATAGTAGCCCCTGAGACTCGGTATGTTGTCGAAAGCGACAGCGTGCCGAGGATCATAATTTCAGGTATTAATTCTCGCCTTTCCTATACAGGTGGCGGATAGTCCGGTGGCCAGCCGGACTGATGGAGTTGCTGAACTAAAGCGGCAACTCGACGTTGCAGATGCAGACATCGTGCTAGTCAATAAACGACTTGACGAGTCGCAAGGTAGGTTGTTTCTCCGTGGTCACCTAGTAAGGGAGCTGAAGCTCACTCCTTACAACATGTGTGCTTAATGCAGATGGTGCCGCTGCTGTGGAGGACCTTCAGGCAGAGCTTGCTCAAGCCAAGGAGCAGGCCAGAAGGAGTGATGTGGCTGCCTCGAAGGCGGCCGAAGAGCTAGAAGCCGAAAGGGCTGCTCACTGCCGAAGCATGGAAAAGATGGCCGAAATGGCCGTGAAGTTGAAAGATGTTACCGACCGCTATGAGGTTCTTGAAAAAGAACGCCGGCGAACAAGAAGACTGAAGAAGGTCACCGCGAAGCCAAGGATGCCGATTACGCAATGAGGGCTATAAAGGAGGAGCTGCGCCAGGCCGGAGATATTGCGGCTGGCAAGCCCTTTCTGCTGCGCAGGAGGTTCACGGATCTGAAGTATGCTCAGCTCGGCCAGCTATGGGGTCCGGAGGATCCTTATATGGATTTAGCGGCGAGTGCGGCAGATGCTATTGTGCACTTCCAAAGTCAGAAGGATCACGAGGCGGAAGAGCTTTTTTGGTCTCAATTCCACAGTCCGGAGCGTTCACTTCCGCTGACCGATCGGTTGGCTGAGTGGGCTGAGCTGAATAGATTATCCGGACTTGACATGACGGATATCGTGCCTCACGTCTGGCTGGACAGGCCCAAGCCGAAGAGTTATTTTGTCTTATTGCAGCAATTCCTTGGGGCGGTGCCGCATATCAAGGCGATGAAGCGGTCGGCCTGCATAGAGGGTGCACGGATGGCCCTCGCCCGTGTGAAGACATATTAGACGGAGATGGATGCCACTGATGTTGCAACCCGGGGTTCGGATACTCGCCGAGCACTATTTTGGGGAAGTTATGCGTGGTGCTCGTGTGATAGAGTCGCAGTGCTCAAAAAATGTCATGTTCAAATGATCTTTATGGTTTGTAAAACGATATTCACAATATAAGCGCTTTTTATAATTGTGTGTTCAAGTATGGAAATATATCCTGTGCGGCCGTTAATGTATACTTGAGTATAACCTGAAAGATGGCAGTCTTCGGCTTCAGCCCCCACGCACATGGTGCGGGGATGTTTGCAAAATAGCGCATTTTCACACTTAATCCAACGTCTTGGTCCTGTGAAGGAGGTGGTAGCGTAGCAAACGAGGCAACCGGACTATAATGCTTTATCACTTTCACTTAGCCATAGGAGTTCGAAGGTGGGGCTACGATATAGCCCCCGGAGGCACCGCGCCTCCGGATTTGGGGCGGCGTGTGTGCTGACGACCGAAGCGGTCCTTCGTCAAAGCGGAGAATTCTAAACATTCTAGAGGTCGATCGAGTGGTTGACCGGTCTCTCGCTACATCATGACAATCGGTTTTGGCTTTCTCTCTTGAGGTGCTCGCCCGGCGAACTGCGGCACAATCGCGATGAGTTCTCCACGGTGCCACGTTAGCCGATGATACGGAACGTAAGGCAGCAAAACACGAGGCGCAAACCCAACATTTGACCAAAGACATGATTCGGAGCTGATGCATATAAGGCCTAACTCGAGGCGCGAACACTCCCTAAGGTATTCGGTCTTTATGATAGCAGGCGAACAATGCCCTAAACCCCTAGTGTCGAGTGCACAGTGAAAATTTCTGACGCGGCCGATGCCAAAACGCCAGCCTCCTCATCGGTTATGGTGAAAAACTGGTGGATGTGAATCAACCAGAGACAGTAAGAAAGGTTTACGTAGGGTCTTAATCTGAAAAGAATCGTTGCTACGGGTCCCTGCTGCACGTCTGCGCGCCTGTGTCTCCGTTGTGCCGTATCCTGGATGGGTGTACACGTTGTTCATCTATAAAAGAGAGGAACTTAGTTTGAAAGGAAATCATGCAAAAAATGTATTGAAGAACAAAGTATGAATGAATGAATAAAGTTGAGCTTTTATTGGCTCTTTATTGCTCATACGCACAGCCCCTTGTGAAGGGGTGTGCGGCTAGGGAGCCCCTAGTTTGTTTATGCCGGACTCGCCTAGCCGTGTCCGGGGTCTTGAACGACCTTTTAATGAGATGATGCCGCGTGGACCGGGCATTTTAAGTGTAAGAGACGCGTAGTGCGGTATTGCGTTAAAGCGGACAAAAGCTTCACGTCCCAATAGTGCTTGATGGCTACTTTTGAATGGGGCGACATAAAAGATTAGCTTTTCGCGTCGGAAGTTGTCGGGTGATCCGAACACAACTTCTAGTAATGTGAGCCCGCACTTGGCGTAAGGGCTGGCGTCACTCCTTTGAAGGAAGTGCAGCTATGGCGAATTTTAGTAGGGTCTATCCCCAACTTGCGGATTGTGTCCGGATATAGCGAGTTTAAATCGCTGCCGCCATCCATTAGGACTTGTGTGAATTGTAGTCCGTCGATTATAGGATCAATATCGAGCGATCGATCCTGCGTTTGAATACTACGGAATAGTCCGGTGGTGAAAGTAATTGGTTTTGACATCCAATCTCGAGGTTCCGCTGGGGTGGACCGTGCGACGCGTACTTTGGCGGGTGCCGCACTATTTTTCCGTATTATCACATGAAGTGAGTTTACTGTTTTGACTTCTTGTGGGAAAGTCTTTTGTTTTCCGGCACTCTGCTGGTGGGTTTCGTTGTCATCCTCGCTTGGCGCGTCGAGCCCCTTGTGTTCGGCGTTGAGTCTGCCGGACTGTTTGAAGACCCAACAATCTCGGTGGGTGTGGTTTGCAGGCTTCCTGGAGGTACTGTGGATAGCTCGTCACTGTTGTCCTTAAGGGGCAGTGTTTTGTTGTTCGGCCGGGAGCTTTTGAATCCGGCGTTGACCGCCGTGTTCTTTGGGCTCTTTTCTTTATTTCGGCGCTGGTCCTTTCTGCGCCGTGATTTTCCGTTTCCATCTCAGATCTCGGATGTACTCGGTCATTTGGTGCTGCATCTTGCTAGCCAGCTATCTTCCCCAGCATAAAAGCAGGTCATGAGGCTTGTTAGCGCGGCCATTGTTCTCGGCTTCTCTGGCGAGGTGTGCAGCGAGCCATTCATCTCGAGCGTTATGCTTAAAAGATGCTAAGGCTTGGCGTCCGGACGATCGACTATTTGGTTCTTTTGGTGAGGAACCTGTTCGAATTCTTGTGACTGACTCTCGGGCTGTTGGGTTATGTGACTTAAGTCGTCTGCATCCGGAGGGCGGACATAAGTCCCCTGAAAATTTGCTCTAAACGCGTCCTCGTGCTCTTCCCAACTTCCAATGGTATTTTCTGGGAGGCTTTTGAGCCAATGCCGAGCTGGCCCTTTGAGCTTGAGGGGTAGATATTTTATGGCGTGGAGATCGTCTCCTCTAGCCATAAGTATGTGCAGGATGTAATCCTCAATCCAGACTCCGGGGTCTGTTGTTCCGTCATATGCCTCTATGTTTACGGGCTTGAACCCTGCTGGAAATTCATGATCCAGCACCTCATCGGTGAAACATAGTGGGTCTGCGGTGCCCCTGTATTTAGGTGTGCCATTATCTTCGAACACTCGGCGTGTTGGGTTGCTTCCTGGGGCCCTCTTCTTTGGCCCATAAATGGACCTGACCGGGCCATTTGTTTTGCGAGGATCATGTGCCGGTTTGTGTGCGGCGCCGCTTGCCGTTCTTGGCCTGTCATCTGGTCATCTATCCGGCCAGGCGGCCTCTTTGCTTTTTGATTGTGGGGGCTCTACGGCCTCCTTGTGGAATTCGGGCAGCAGCTTGCGCTTCGGGTAGCTCTTTATTTGGTGGCTATTGCCATATTTGTCCGCGGTCTTGAGTACTTTGCTCCACCTCATTCTGAGTATGTCTTCCGCTGTTTTGAGCTTCCGTTTCTCCTTCTTCAAACTTCTTGAAGTGGCGACAAGCCTTTTTTGAAGGTTCTTATGCTCCGGTGGTGTGTCCGGCGTGAGATCGTCTGGACTGTTGTTTTCGCTGAGGATGTGTTGATTGCTGACTCATCCTGTTCGAATGGTTTGCCCTGCTCTACGGCTGGGTCATTATGGGTGCTGTTGTTATCGAGGCGGGACTTGGGGCGGCGGTTGCGTCACCATTTTGCTTGTTTTTCGGGGGAATTATCCTTCGCCGCGTCCCGTTGTTCCTTGTTATCGCTCCCTTTTGGGGTGTCCATCATATATATATCATGAGTTGGGGTGGCTTTCAAGTGCCCGGTAGGCGTTGGTTCTTGGTCGTCTCCGGCATCGACGTCCATGCCGTCGATGTCTTCGGAGTCGTGGTATAGCATGTCGGTTAAATCGTCGACAGTGGCTACAAAGTGGGTGGTGGGAGGGTTTTGAATTTCTTCGTCATCCACATCTCAACCATCGACGCAGATCAGCCGAGGTTCTCGATAACGAGAGATACTTTAGCGGATTACGTATGTCGCCAAAGGGTGAGTCTGAAAGATGTCCGCAGCGATGAACTCCATGATCGGCGCCCAATCGGATTCGATTGGTAGGGCGCAGGAGGTTGAGTCGGAGAGTCCGACACCTCGAGTCACGAGTTTCACAAGGGACAAGGTCGATGTTCGGCTCCATCGCCGTAGAAATTGCCGCCCGGCGCGTGTCCAGCCACTGTCCTCGTCTGCGCGGGTCGGCTCCGAACTATGGGTCAGAGCGGACTCATGTGCGCGCCTCCGATGGACTGTCCGTTGGCGAGCTAAATCATGCCCATCGTGGCGGTCGGCGCGCTTCGGCGGTGGCTCGAATCCATCGAAGATCAAGTCTCCGCGATGTCACCGTGAAGTTTAGGCTTCAAACCCGACATGATGGCGGGGCATAGCTTTCGATCTGCTCCGGATGGCCAGCGAATTGGCCCGCAGCAAAGCCGCGAACACGAAGATCTGTCCGGGAGAAAAGTCTCACCACGGACTCTGCATTTGTCGTTGATTGAAGAAGCCATCAAGCCTATCGGTGACGACACGAGGAACTCTCAATGAAAGCACCAATGTCGGTGTCAAAACCGGCGGATCTCGGGTAGGGGTCCCGAATCTGCGCCTAGGCGGATGGTAACAGGAGACAAGGGACACGATGTTTTTACCCAGGTTCGGGCCCTCTCGATGGAGGTAAAACCCTTCTCCTTCTTGATTGATATTGATGATATGGGTAGTACAAGAGTGGATCTACCACGAGATCAAGGAGGCTAAACCCTAGAAGCTAGCCTATGGTATGATTGTTGTAATGGTTGTTCGTCCTAGGGACTAAAACCCTCCGGTTTATATAGACACCGGAGAGGGCTAGGGTTACACAGAGTTTTTTACAATGGTAGGAGATCTACATATCCGTATCGCCAAGCTTGTCTTCCACGCCAAGGAAAGTCCCATCCGGACACGGGATGAAGTCTTCTATCTTGTATCTTCATAGTCTTGGAGTCCGGCCGATGATGATAGTCCGGCTGAAAAGTAGTCCGGACACGGGATGAATCCCTCAGCTGGTAAGTAGCCTTGGTACACGCTCTTTGTTTGTCGGACTGAATTATCCGATTAACCAGGAGATAACCGATGGCAAGGATCATGATGGCAGCGCGGTTTCGTTCATCATGAAAAACTGTGTGTACACAGCGTACCATGCGTCTCTGCATGCACCATACCCTGGTATGTGCCGCCATGCTCTGCAGCCCAAAGTAGGAGAGAGGGTCGCAAGTATCGACTTAGCCCTGGCTGGAGTTTCCCCCAGCACCCATCTGGTTCAAGCCGTCGAAGAAATCTCCACACTTAATAAATAGTAACGCCTAACCGAGCCGATTAGTTAGATGCGTACACTTGGTGTAGTAGGATCTTTATTTAGTTTGATGCATACACTTGTTCTTTTTGGTAGCCCTTTTGTAATGATGGCTGATGTTTGGTTTGGAAGAGAGCTGTGTTTTCACTCTTCCGGCCTGCTATCGCTTCATTGCACCCCAGCCCAGGTTGTTCTTTGCTGCTGTTTTCAATGTACAATCGAGTATATTTTGTCATTGGTTGAATAAATGTGTTGTTAGAACGACAAACACAATGTTTTGGAAGTCGTTGCGAGTTCGATCCTTTAGTGCCCGTGCATCAGCACGTAGCGCATACTATTTTTCGTACGGAACACATTTTCCACTTGTTGATAACATGCAGCCCACTGATGAAGGCCCAGTAGAGAAGCCCATAATTAACTGGAAGGGAGGCTCTCACATGAATCCGGCCCAGGTACATGCTCATGGTCCCCTAGACATAAATAAGTAAGTAAGTACATAAATAAAGCTAAATGCTCATGCACCAGTTCTTTGGGAAAATAGGTAGCCCAGTATTTCTTTTTGAAGAATACCCAAGCTAGGCCTATTTGTTTTCTCCAAATTACTGGGCTGAAAATCTTTCAAGACGAGGAGGGATGCATTCCGGCCTGGCCAAAGAGTATGGTCAATGTCTGTTAAAAGTAATATCAAAAGGGGTTGAAAATTTCAAAAAATTATAGCAAATGGGATATTAGTTTCTTTTTTTGTTTTTGTTCTTTACTGATATCTTAGATGTATCTCATTGGATTTAACATGACATAGTACTAATTTATTTTCAAATTTGTTTTAGTATGGCTATTAATTTTTGGATTAAGAATATTTCGTTCCCTAGCAAAAATTTGTGAATTTTCAAAATTTCCCACATATTTAGTTAATTTTTTGACCCTGGTACTGACAAGAAAATGGCCAGCAATTCTAAAAATGGAAAACGGGCTGCAATAAATTCCATATGAATTAGAAAATGAGTAAAAATTATAAAAATAATAGCAAATGGGTTGTACACGCCACAGATTTTGAGGCTGACTTGTTTACGCAAGGCTTTGTCAGTGAACACACGATTCTAGCAGCAGTGACTGTTGGATGTCCATCCAACGACCGACGTGCTTCTTCAATCTCTGATCTTCCTGCTCCAGCCGCCTAAACTAGCGTCAGCAGGACCTGCTGCTCCCTCCTCTTGTGGCTCTTTGTCATCATGCCAAGAGCTTCCCCACCCACCCTACTCCCTCCGCCTGGCCGGGCCGCACGCAATCAACTCGCCTCCTTATTACATGAAAAAATGATTCCTCCCATCGACATCAGGGCGCACGGTTGGGAGGCTGACACAGGCCTACTAAGTTGACGCGTACATAGTGCTTGTCAACTTAGTCAACAAACAATTCTAGCAACAGTAACCGTTGGATTTGAATCGAATGGTCCTGCTACTTCTTCAATCGCTGCTCTTCTTGCACCAGCCGACCAAACCAGCCGGGAGACCGCTTTGCTCTCGCCTCCAAGGGCGGCTGTCTTGCCGTTAAACCTCATCGCCTACTACTCCCATCGCTAGCTTGAGCCCTGCGGGCGGCGGCAGCCTCACACCGCAGCAGAACCAGTGAACCCTCGTACTCCTCTCCGCGTGGGCATCCACTGCCGCGTCTTCCCCGGCTCCGCGTTGTCCCCTTCCTAGGCCTCGCCATCGTCCACCACCTTGGTGCTCTCGACACAGTGTGGTCAATGTGGTCAACGACATTCCATCGTAAGAGTACTGTACGTGGAGAGGCTGACAGCTGGGTCCACGGCCACAACCCAGTTTTTTTTATTTGCCAAGTAAGTCGCTTTGTCAGGCCTGTTGGGCTGCAAATCTTTCAAGACGAGGAGAGCTTTCATTTGGTTGGCCGAAAAAATAGCCCATCAGTAATGAGAAATGGGTTGTACATTTTTAAAAAAAATCAAACTGGCAATTAGTTTGAAATATCTTTTTTTTTCATTTCAAGATTTTAAATTACATTAATTTTTATGCGTGGAGAATTTGTTGGATTTTATATTGATATACATTTATTTTTAAAATCAGTTTGAATGTGAGTCAAAATTTCAGGATTAAAAACAGTTGGGACCGCACCGAAATATGCAAAATTTCGTATAATTTTTTAACCGTGGCCACAATATGGGTTGTAATGCTAACAAAAAGAATATGGGCTAAAAAAGCTTAAGAATTAGCAAATGGGTTGTAAATTATTAGAAATAATGGCAGATGGGATGTATGATGTTTTCCACAGATTTGAGGCTTTCCTAAAAAAAAGGTTGACGCACAAGCATTGACTGTTGGATGTCCATCCAACGGCCGTCGTGCTTCTTCAATCTTTGCTCTTCTGCTCGCCCAAATACCAAACAAGTGCCGTAGGACTGCTCTGCTCCCTCCTCCCCACGGCCGGTTTGTCTTTGCCCACAAGCAGCCTCACCGCCCCACCAGTACTCCCATCGCTGCCTAGCCATCCTCAGACTCACCCACACCTTCGTTATTCTCCGTGACGGTAGATTTACCAAGAAACCCTCGTGATACGTACTCCCCTCTGCGTGGGAAACAACTATTGAGTCTTCCACCTCCCGTGCGTTGCCTTCCTAGGCCTCACCGTAGCCCATCGCCATGGTGCTCTCGGCGTGGCCTGGTCAGCGTGGTCGGCGATCGACATGCATCTGAAGGATCAGATCGTGGAGAGGCCGACAGCTGGGTCCACGGCCGCACACAAGGAAATGCCTCCTTATTACGCGCAAAATAATGATTCCTCCACCTGACATCAGGGACCCACCGAAAGGGCCTCTGTATTTCGTGAAAAAAAAGTTACCGCAGCTGACAGCTCGGACCCAACAGCTATATCTTCGCACGCAAGGAAGTGCCTCCTTATTACGCACAAAAAAAATGAATACTCCCCCTGTTAGCTGGGACCCATAGTGGCAGGCTGACTTGTGGGCCTAATAAGTTGACGGGGGCGGAGGGCTTTGTCAACTTAGTCAATATGCACGATTCAAGCTCCAGTGACCGTACGATGTCCATCCAACGGCCATAGTGCTTCTTCAACCTCTGGTCTTCTTGCTCCAGCCGCCCAAACCAGCACCGGTCGTGCCTCGTGCTCCTGCCTCCCGTGGCCGGCTGCGATGCGGCGGAGGCCTCACCGCCCCTACTACTCCCACCGCTGGCCAGGCCATCCCTCTTCTCACCCACACCGCCTGTTATTCTGCGGCGACGGCAGCCTCACACCACAGCGAACCAGTGAACCCTAGTACTCCTCTACGTGTGGGCATCCACTGCCGTGTCTTCCCCGGCTCCGCGTCGTCCCCTTCCTAGGCCTCGCCGTCGTCCACCGCCCTGGTGCTCTCGGCGCGGCGTAGTCAACATGGTCAAGGAACGGCTTCCATCGAACGTGGACTGTACGTGGAGAGGCTGACAGCTCGGTCCACGGCCGCAGCAAGGAAGTGCCTCCTTATTACGCGCAAAATAATTATTCCTCCACCTGACAGCGGGGACCACCAGACGGGCCACCGTATTTCGTGAAAAAAATGTTTCCCCCTGACTGCTGGGACCCACCAGCTACATCTTCGCATGCAAGGAAGTGCGTCCAAAAAAACGATTCGCCCCCCTGAATGCTGGGACCCACCAGCTACATCTTCGCACGCAAGGAAGTTCCTGACAGTCGGGACCCACCTGGTCAAAGTGTACATAGCATTGTCATTCTGGTCGAGAACCTGTGCGTACATACTGGTGGATGTAGAGGCACACACGTGTCGTAGTAGAGGCGCGCATGTAGCATGTACACGTATGTACAACGGCCAGGGAGCAAGAAAGAAAATACGGCCACGTACGTACATACGGGTGGGGTCTCGAACGTCTACTCGCGCATACGTACGGCTAGGGCTCGTGTACATGGCTGGGTCAAAACAAGGAAACAACATCGTCGTCGTGTTCATGGGGAGGCAACGGAATGCGTCGTGTTCATGGGGAGGCAACAGAATGCGTCGTGTTCATCGGGAGGCAACAGAACGCGTGGGAGACAACCGGCTTGGACGGAACAGGTGATGGAAGCGAGGCCTGGCGTACCGCAGAATGAAGGAAACGTCCTTGTGTTCGACCGGCCACGTTCGAAATGGGATCCTGTTCATTGGGAGGGGTTTGGCGTACCGCAAAATGAAGGAAATGGACCTCCAACGGTCAAAACGAGGGTCCTGTTGATCGGGTGGGGTGTGGCGTACCGCAAAACGGACGAAACGAGCTTGTGTTGGAGTGCTACGATCGAAACGGGGTCCCGTTCATCGAAGGGTGTGGCGATCAAAACGGACTCCACGGATACTCGTTTCATCTCCACCGTCGACCTCCTCCAGCCTACACGGGCTACCGTCGACCTCCTCCAGCCTCCATGGGCTCCTGTTCATCTAGAGGCAACGCCACCGCGCGCTACTCCACCGGCTACTGTTCAACCACCCCCTCCACGGGCACCCCTCCACTGTCTACTGTTCATCCAGCCCTCCACGGGGTCGTCCTGTTCATCCAGCCCTCCTGACGGTGTACTAGAGTAGGGGTACCCTAGTATCCCAAACTTGTGCACGGGCAGTCGCAGCACCCCGCGGCAAGGCTTACCAGGTGACCGCCAAGGTCCTCCGTGGTTCCTTTGGAGCCATTCAAGAACAAAGTGTTTAAGCCAAGGAGACAAGACCCCGGCAAGAGGAGCTTGCCGGGATGGCCAACCAAGGCATCTCAAGGAACTTGCCGCGACGTGCCTCGCGTCCCGGCAAGGCCCGGCGAGCGACAAGCTTCCGGACGCGACAAGACAACGACTGCGGCAAGGCGCTTGCCGCGGCAAGCTACCACTCTGACCAGCGCTCAAAGACATCCACCAATGTAATGACATCCTCGGCCCCTTCCCCGAAGCTGTCGGGGCTTTGAGTACTTATGCGTTGCAATCGACAAGTTCACAAAGTGGCGGAAGTGGAAGCGATGAGAAAGGTGACAGATAGTCGTGATCAAGTTCTTTAGGTCGATTGTTTGTCGTTTGGAATCCCTAACAGGATTATCGCGACAACGACACGCAATTCACGAGCCGCACCTTCATGCGATCGTCCAAGATCTTGGCGCCAAGGTGCGCTTTGCTACATTGCTCATCCGAGAAGCAACGGTCAAGCGGAGAGGGCAAATCTTTGAAGTGCTGCGGCGGGCTCAAGACCGTAACTTTCGACAGCTGCGCAAGTGCGAAAGAAGCTGGATTGAGGAGCTGCGGTGGTTCTTTGGTCGATCGGGGCGACGCCAAATCGAGCCACTAGCCGGACACCTTCGCTCTAGTATATGGAGCGAGGCGCTTCTCCCCACGGAACTTCGTGATCTGGGTCACCTTGAGTGCTCGCTATGATGAGCTTGAGCAAGAGCAGCTGCGACAAGATGACGCGCGGCTCCTTGAGGAGGACCGTCTTCAGGCTGCTGTACGAGCTGCTCGATACCAGCAAGCTTTGCGCCGCTAGCACAGCCGCCAAGTTAATGCCAGGAGTCTCGAGGAAGGTGACCTTGTTCTTCGGCATGTTCAGTCCGCCAAGAATTCCAACAAGTTGACACCGAAGTGGGAGGGCCCTTACCGGGTGAAACGAGTCACTAGGCCTGGCGCTGTCCGCCTGGAGACCGAAGATGGCTTTCCAGTGAGCAACTCCTGGAAATTGAGCATCTTCGTAAGTTTTACCCGTAAGACGCGGTTGTCGGAACCTGTTCTGGCAACCACCTTTTGTACAAGTCTTGCCGCTGTTGCATGTAATCCTTTGTACAAAGCCGGGCGCAGATCCCGTGCATAAATAAAGCACATGTGCTCCGCACATCTTGTCAATTTCATGCTTTCTATTTTTTGCATGTGCTATCTGACATTTTGTGCAGCACCTGCCCCCGGTAGCAGTAACGAGCCGTAAGGCTCCATATCTTTATTTTCTCCTCTTTCTTTTTCTCAAAGAAAGGAAGGTTCCCTCGCCCACAAGTTTGCCGGGGGGGAAGGAGAAGATAATGGTGTGGACCAGGCGTCGTTCAAGGAAGTTTTGCCTTACCGGGAAGCAAACGACAGAAAAGCTAAGTTGCCAAAGTTTGAGCAATCAGTTTTAAAATTTTTTTAAGTTATCTTCCTCGAACGACCATGCTTTGTATGGAAAACCTGTGCGCGGAGGAACCAACTCGTAGCTAGTTGCGCCCTTACTTTGTTTCGAGTCCGCTCAACAACTTAAGTGTGCTGCGACTAGTTGCGACAAGGTTTCTTGTCGGTAGCGGCACCGCCAGCAGGCTGCTGATGTTCCGCACTCAGCGCTCGCGGCAAAGGTGCCCGCACTGACAAGTTCCCTAAAAGCACAGGGCAAAAACATACAAAGGAAGGGATCAAGTAAAGGAAATAACATAGCAATCGATACCGAAAATAAAAGTTATATTACAAGATAGCTTGTCGCAGCTCTAATAGATTGTTCTCGTAACATGATCAGCAGCGACAAGAAAAGGAGAAAACAGGCGGCCTAATCTTTGCGATCGCCGTCAACTCTCTTGACTTCGTTCACCTTGTCCACAATGGGTGCGACAAGGGCCTTGAGCGATTCCAGATCAGCATCCGCCGGCAGCTTCTTGAGGACATTGGTGAGGTTGAGCCCAGGTTGCGGAAGGCCACCTTCACCAGCACCTTTTGAAGAACTCTTGCACAGATCGTGCGTGACTCGTCGGCCGGCTGCTTCGAGATCCTTTCCCGGAGTTGCTGGAAGGCCGTCGCCACGCCCTTGAAGAAGAAGGTGAGCTTGGTGCTGGGTTGGAGGTTCTCGTCGGAGGAGTACCCGAGACCCTCCATCCCCAGCTGCGCCAGCTCCCCGTCAATAACTGCGGTGATATTCACGAGACCCTCTGTCCAGAGCTCCACAGTCTCCCTAAAAGTGTTCTGTGTTTCGGCGGCCCTCGTCAGCAGCGCTTCGTTGGCCTTGATTTCCTCCTTCAAGGCCACCTCCCGCTCCTTGGCGCCGTCCAGCGTCTCGGTCAAAGTAGCCAGCTTAAACTCAAGATCAGCATTGGAGTCCTTGGCGGTGCTAAGCTCCTTGCCCTTCTTGACGAGACGACCCTGCAGCTCGCCATGGGCGTAGGCATCCTTCTCGCGTTTGCGCTAGAGCCCGGCAAGCTCTTCGCCCCTCGCCTTGAGATCGGCCTCTAGCTGCGCCACCTTTGTCTCCAGCTCCTTCTTGGCGGCCTCGGCAGCTGCGGCAGCATCCTTTGCTTCCTTGAGAGTCCCGCCAAATGTTTCCTCGCGCGCAGCAAGCTCCTCCTCGTGGCTCTCAAGGTTGACCTTCCGCTGCGCTAACTCGCCTTCCCGCGCAAACAGCTCCTCGGCGACAAGCCGCTGTTACTCTTCGGCTTCGGCCTTCTCGAGGAGGAAGGCTTTCCGCGCCTCGGCGAGTTGCGCTCGCTCTTCTGCAATGGACCGGAGGGCTTCCTGATTGCGTTCCCGGAGCTCCTCTGTGCGCTTCTCGATGTCCACTCCCGCCTGCGCGACAACCGCTTCCCGGGATTCCACCTTGGCTTGTCGGGCGCGGTAGGCGGCAAGAGCCTCCGCAGCATTTGTTCCTCCTCGGGCTGCCCCGCTCTTGCTTTCGGCGCGTCAACCAGCGTCGGCCAAGAGGCGGCACTTCTCCGTCAAAGACTTCTCCTTCGACCGGCGCCCTGGAGCTTGACGCCCAGGGGAGCTTGATAAAGACACCATCGCCGGCCTTCAAATAGGCGCAGGGCCGGGGCTCTTCGGAGTCTGGTGCTGCGGTAGCAGCGGAGGGATCGGCGGTCGGCGTAGCGCCTTGCGCTCCTGCGGCCCCAGGGCCGTCAGTGCGATCGCCAGACCCCTCGCCGGCTTCTGCGGCAGCAGCCTTGGCGGCCTCCTCGCCGGCAGGATCAGCAGCGCCGGCCTCTTCTTCGGTGGCAGCGGCGTTGTTGGTGTTGCCGCGCGCGTTCTCCTCGCCGGTGACCTCGGTCTCCATTGGCTCCGTGGAAGATGGATCTAACGGCCGGGAAAAGAGAGAAAAAGTCAAGTAAATATCCAAAAAGAAGATCAGAAGAAGATCAGAAGAAGAAGAACACAAGGGAAGTTTTCAAGCAAGAAGGGTTACCTGTACTGGGACCTGCGGTCATGGGCTCCACCACCGGGGGGTCGCTGGCGCTGTCCCTTGCCGGAGAACCGTCCCTTGCCGGAGAACTGTCCCTTGCCGGAGACTTCTCCCTTGCCGGAGAAAGCTCCCTTGCCGGGGAATCCTCCCTTGGTGGCGTAGTCGAAGTAGATAGCATCTCGGGGGAGGCTTCCGGGTGCTCCTGGTGAGGCTGTTCTGCTCCTACACAAACCAATAGACAGATATTAGAAAATAAAGAGCACCCATGCGCGCCTAACAGCAAAAAGTAAACCATCTACTTACGCTGGGGGCTGCGGTGGGGGCTGCTTTGGGGAATGATTGTCGGGTCCGGCAAGGTGGTCTCGGGCGCGCCCGCTGCTGTCGCGGTGGGCTCGTCCTCGATGACAATCACCAGAGCCTTGGCTCTCTTCGCCGCTCTCTGGGCGTGGTCCCAAAAAGAATGAGTTGAGTAAAGCAAATCAGATACAAGACAGAAACATCGAAAATTGAAGAACTACAAGTACAGCAAAGAGTCTTACTCTTCTTCTTCCTCGTCGGAGCTGAGCGCGGAGAGGTCGAAGTCCGGCCCTCTTTCGGCGCGACGAGGCGGAGGAGTAGGCTCCCTTGACCGCTTGGCGGGCGTTAGCATGATCGAAGCGGCGGTGCAGGAGGACCCGCTCCGATTACCGCAGCGGGCGTGAGACGCTCCCGCGGCAACGGTGCTTGTCGCGGCGGAGCGTGTCGCGCGGCGCGGCGGCTGTTGACCCATCTGCCGCCCTGCTACATTCCCAGCCCTGCGGAGACGCCTTCTTGGTGGAGCCGGGGGCTCTGCTTGCGGCAAGCTTCTTGAAGATGGTGGGCCGCTCGCACCCTCGGCGGGCTCGCTCGACTCGGCTTCAGGCTCGGCAAGCTCTCCCTCGTCGGCAAGCTCTCCGACAAGCTCATCTCGATCGGCAAGGCTTGCCGCCTCTGCTGCCTCTGCCTCCTCCACGGTGAATCCGAACTCACCCGCGGCAGCGGCTGCCGCTGCCTCTTCCGCCTAGTGGCGATGCACCGCATCTCCGCATCGGTGGTGTCGCGGGTGAGGCTCTTCTGTTCATCGGAGCCGACCGCCACCTCCACCAGGCCGTCGAAGAACTGCTGCATGACGTCGTCTGCGGGCTCTTGCCTAGTTCGAACAATTCCATGCGAATCGCACTGCGGCATCATTGCACGGATGCGATCGAGCGAGGAATTGTTGCACAGCGGGACGATGCCCTGCGGCAGCCTGAACCATTCGGGATGATGAGGGTCGTGCTTGAACAACTCCTTGAGCATCGCGTCCAGCTCTAAGACAGTGAAGTTGAAGTTGAGGCCCGGGCGCAGCCTCATGATGTCCGCCGGGACCCCGAATTCCCAGGCGGGTCTCCTCCTCTCTCCTGCGAAGCGTCTGCGGCGAAGAAATTTGCGCCAACAAGCGCCTCTGATGGAGCTCCGCAAGCCTGAGGCGCATGATCCGGGTGATGGCAATCTTCAGCTTATCGTCTTCCGGGGCCAAGCTGCTCCAATCGTTGCCGCGCACTACTGGGGCTTGGCGCTGAGCGGTGAATCACTGCGGATTCTCCTGAACAATCCAACACCATTCTGCTCTCCACTCCTCCCATTTGCTGCGGAGCTCCCCCTCCAGATAGGCTTCCTTCTTGCCGGCTCTCGAGATCCAGGCGATTCCGCCGGCTAAAGGCTCTCCTCTCTCGTCCCGGGGCATAAAGAAGTGGCGGAAAAGAGCTACGTTTGGGTGGACTCCGACAAAGTTTTCGCAGAGATGTGCGAAAACTGCCATGGTCAGAACAGCATTGGGGGTGAAATCAAGGAGGTGGAACCCGTAGGTGTTCATGATATCACAGAAGAATTCAGAGAAGGGCGGGCAGAGCCCGCAGTAGAAGAACAGCGCGAAGAAGGGATATCCATTCGGAGCCCGTTGGGAAGCAGCAGCGGAGAGTACCTTCATGCGCGGATGCGCTCGCGTCTCCGTCGACCAGAAGAGGTAGTACCACTCCCTCAGCTCCTTCGCGGCTAGCTCGGGGGGGGGGGAGGGGAAAGTTGCCCGCTCCTTTCGCAGCGCCTCGAGCCGCAGCGCCTCGGCCGACTTCACAGCCTTCCCGGCTTTCGGAGCCATGGCGGAGGTAGTGGGGGAGATCGAAGGCATTGGTGGCGCCGGCGGTGATGGGGGGCGGAGCACCGCTCTCTCTCGGATTTGAAAGAAGGGGGGAGCGGCGGAGATTTCTGAGATTGGGACAACAACTCGCGAGATGGGGGGAACTGCCCCTGTTTCCTCTGCTTATGAAGAGGGAGGGGGCGGACGTTCCGCTTTTCCGAATAAAGAACCACCCACGATCTCTCCCACGACGCCGCAACCAACGCGTGCCGTTAGGGGAGGGCGCAGTGGATACGGAGTAAGATACGGCGTGGACCCAGGCCGCGCGTGCCCGTGCCCTGTTTTGGGCCTAGCCCAACAGCGCTCGGCACCGTGTATGGCCTAGGCCCGGGGGCTCCTGTCGGTGTACTAGAGTAGGGGTACCCTAGTATCCCGAACTTATGCACGAGCAGTCGCAGCACCTCGCGGCAAGGCTTGCCAGGTGACCGCCAAGGTCCTCCGTGGTTCCTTTGGTGCCATTCAAGAACAAAGTGTTTAAGCCAAGGAGACAAGACCCCGGCAAGAGGAGCTTGCCGGGAAGGCCAACCAAGGCATCTCAAGGAACTTGCATGACGCTACTCGCGTCCGGCAAGGCCCGGCGGCGACAAGCTTCCGGACGCGACAAGACAATGACTGCGGCAAGGCGCTTGCCGCGGCAAGCTACCACTCTGTACCCGCGCTCCAGCGCATCCACCAACGTGTCGCCCTGAGGCCTTTCTAGGTGCGCGTGGCGAGAGGTCAGCAGCCGGCGGTCGAGGTGGCGTTTACGCGACAAGATTGCCATCGTGGCGGCGGTGGCGCCCCGACGGTCCCTTTACGCACCGTCTCAGGCGATACGACGGTCATTTAATGCTTTTGTCCCCTGCCGTCTGGGTTAGGTATGATACACTGTACAAGTAGGTGTACCAACCACAACTCCTTTTCCATTTTTGCCCTCGCCTACATTGCCACCTGTCGGTGACCCCTTTAGCATATAAAAGGAGGCCCATGCGCAACGTAAGGTGGGGTTCGAAGCGTTCGAAACCAGATAACACTCACGCTCTCGAGCAAGAACTCAATACAATCAGACAAGCAGCAGTAGGAGTATTATCTCTCCGGAGAGCTCCGAAGCTGGGTAATCGCTCGTGTGCTTCGCCTCGATCTGCTCTTCGTGCGATCTCCGCCCCCCGCCGAACCGTAAGGGGCTCCGATCCCATAGGTGTTCGTTCCCACGACACCTCCACACAACGGGGTCCTGTTCATCTATAGGCAACGCCACGGCTCACTGTTCATCCAACCCCCCCCCCCCCCCGCAATGCTCACTGTTCATCCAGAGAGGCAACATCGATCGGCTTCAGTTAGCAGCAGTAGCAAAGGAATCGCTTGATCGTGTTCAGTTAACAACAATTGGTCGATCGCTCGGGTTCAGTAACGCGTAGCCTCCTGTGCAATCGCTCGGGGTCAGTTAGAGCCCAACGCCTCGCTCGGGTTCAGTTTGAGCCAACGCCTCACACACACGCGCATACGTGTACGAGAGAAACACCCATCGCTCGGCCCCCGACCACCCACCGTAACCGGGAACTCCCCGAAATTTTCCTCGCCCTCGCTTCTACCATGGTTTCTTCCATCATGGACAGCCCAAAGAATGTCATGCAGCTGCATCTCCGGCCCCCCTAGGACGAAAAGCCCATTTTCTGTCATGATTTTTTGTCATAGAAGTAGGAGCCCACCACATCTATGATGATACTGGATTTTGTCACAATTATCGTCATAGAAGTATCATAAGTATGACAAAAAAAATTCGTTCGGCCCAAAATGTCACGGATGTGTCTTTTTTTGTAGTGCATCTCTTCGCTGAACTAGTGCACCTATACAATTTGCCATTGTATTGGGTGTGTTGGGGACATAAAAGATTTCTTGTATTTGATTGTAGGGTTGTTTGAGAGACACTATCTTCATCCTACACCTCCCATGGATTGATAAACCTTAGGTCTTCCACTTGAGGAAAAATTGCTACTGTCCTAGAAAACTCTGCGCTTGGAGGCCGGACACGAGTCTACAAGAATAAGTTGTGTAAGAGACATCAAGCTCTTTTCTGGCGCTATTCCCGGGGAGGAGTGTGCTTGAAGGTATATCTTTAGGTCTTGCGTTGAATCTTTTACTTGTTTATCACTAGTTTGGTTTATAAAAAGAAAACTACAAAAAATTTGAAATGAGGTTGCCTCAAATTCTTTGTCCTTATAATGTCTTTCTTGAAAATGATGGATCGAAAAATTGTGCCAAAGTGCTAGAAGAAGAATTCAATAAAATGTTTGGCATAAAATCTGTGAATGAAGAATGATTGCAATGTTCTTAGTATGCTTTCTTTGAATATCCATGATGCTAATGATACTCAAAGCCATAAGCTTGGGGATACTATGTTTCATGAAGATGATACTTTTAGTCCTCCAAGTTTTGATGAGCAAATTTATTATGATGACAGCATGCCTCCTATTTATGATGATTACAATGATGAAAGTGGGTTTGGAAGAGTGTCAACTCGAGGAAGTAATGATCCCATTATGTTGGAGGGTGTTGAATGTTATTTTAATAATTATGGAAGTGGATTTGTAGAGGTCGTGACTTTATTTAATGATGATTTCACAATTTTGGAAGAGGTTTCAATTGATTATGACAACAAAGTTGCTATCTATGATGATTACGGTGATGACATGCATGTTATATAGAGTAATGATAACCATGAAACTTGTCATCACGATTTTAATGTTCATCTTGCTTATGTCGATCAAGTATCACATGATAGTTATTTTGTTTAGTTTGCTCCCACAATTATTGATGAGAAGAAATTTTCTTATGTGGAGAATAGTAAATGTTCTATCCTTGTGGATCATCATAGGAATGCTTTATGTGATAGTTATATGGTTTAATTCATTCATTATGCTACTGAAAATTATTACGAGAGAGGACCATATGCTTTTACATATCTCAATAATATCAAGTTTCTTCTCTATGTGGTGAAAGTTTTGAAGTCCTGCTTGTTTTGCCTTTCTATGCTAGTTGATTCTTGCTCGCATAAATTGTTTGCTCACAAAATCCCTATGGATAGGAAGTGGGTTAGGCTTAAATGTGCTAGTCATATTCTTCATGATGCTCTCGTTGTGTTTCAATTCTTTACTTTTATGTGAGCATCATTGAAATCATCATGCCTAGCTAAAAGGCTATAAAGAAAAGTGCTTGTTGGGAGACAACACAATACTTATACCTACTATTTTTGTGTGTTCACATGATTAAGCTACTGTAGTTATCATGTTTTATAGCTTTTGTTTCAATGAAGTTCCAAGTAAAGCCTTTGGGATAGTGTGGATGATAGTTGCCTTGATTCTGTGCAAAAACAAAACCTTTTGCCTCCAGTAACAGAATTGTTTAAAATCACTGGAGCGTTCATAAATTCTGAAATGTTTACACATGATTTATAAAAAAATTTCCTATGTTTCCTAATTTTTTACAATTTTTGTGTTACAGAAATATTGTTGTTGTTCAGATCATTATAGACTGTTCTATTGTTGACAGATTCTATTTTCAATGCATTGTTTGCTTGTTTTCTAGTTTCTATGGCTTATAGTGGTCAATATAAATTGTAGAAATGATAGGGTACAATCGGTGTTATATGGGAAAAACTTTGAATCTTGTCTTGACAGTACCAAAGTGAATGATTTGCTCTTTATAATACTAACCTATCTCACGAAGTTCCATTAAGTTTTGCATGATTGAAGTTTTCAAGTTTTGGGTGAGATATCGATATGAGTAGAACAAGGAGTGGCAAGACCCTAAGTTTGGGGATGCCCAAGGCACCCCAAGGTAATATTCAAGGAAGACCAAAGTAACTAAGCTTGGGGGTGCCCCAGAAGGCAACCCCTCTTTTGTCTTCAACATTATCGGTAACCTCACTTGGAGTTATATTTTTATTCGTCCCATGATATGTGTTATGCTTGGAGCGTCATTTTATTTTCTTGAGATTGAGGAGAGTTACCCCTCTAGTCCATGGCTGCCGTAGCTCCTCGAGGGCAGGAGCCCCTTTAAGATTGGATCTCTCTCTCTCTCCCTGTTCTCTTTTATTTCACGTTCCTATTTTCTGGCCGAAAATCATTTCTTATATTTCTGGAGATCTGTAACTCCGATCGGGCTGAAGTGAAGACAAGGTTATTTCCCTCTATATAAGCTTCCTTGTGACCGAAAAGTACCCCAACCGAGTTATGAGTTGCCCACAAGGCAACCTAGCACGACCAGTTCTGCCCAAATGCCTTTTGAAGGTCGTGGGCCTCCATTTGCGATGATTCCACCTCCTAAAAATCACATATATTCCAAAATAAAACTCTGTAAAATTTTACCTCATTTGGTCTTCGTTTCATATGGATATTCTGCGATGCAAAAAATAGGAACTTGCACTGGGAACAAAATCAATATGTTAGTCCCAAAAATAATATAAATTTTTGCTAAAAGTACATGAAAGTTGTAGAACATTGGCATGAAACAATCAAAAATTATAGATGTGATGAAGAGGTATCATTGCCCAACAGTAATTTGTTTACCCACCGTTGCTATGCTCATGAGAGAGATGCCTCTAGTAAACGCTATGGCCCCCAGGTCCATTCACTTTATATGTACTAAAAACCCTAAAAATATGATGTTGCGATTTATTTACCTTTATTTTCCTTTTTATTTTATCTATCTATCACTATCAGGTTTAATCCTTGCAATTTGGTGAGAACAAGGCGATTTATTTACCTTTATTTTCCTTTTTATTTTATCTATCTATCACTATGTGTGTGTCCAGGTACCGCTTATCTTGTTTGTGTGGCATATCCTATTGGTTCAATTAACCTTTGATCTTAAATAAGGGAGATACTTTTTGCTACTACACTACATCATCCTTCCTCTTCAGGGAAATCCCAACGTTATCACAAGTACATGGTCATCGCCGAACACTAGACCATTTCCAGTGATGAAAAATGGTTTTACACAAGTGAAACGTCGCAAAATAGTCAAGATTTTGTAGTGGCCACTGGCGCTTTTCCTCTCAAGTAGGTTGGGCCCTAGTAATCACCACCAACCCGATGCTTACTCAAAGGCTAGCAGCGCTACCCATCATCGACGAGACCTGGGATCTACACCTTTTCTTCTCCATTTATTTTAAAGGTGCACTGGGCCGTCCCATTACTTCAAACGCTTAAGGCGAGATCTCCTTCCGTCTTCCTATAAGCGAAATATAGTTGTCGCAACTCCTGCATGGAATTGCTCTAGATTTCATGGAGTGAAGCTATTTTTTCGTGGAGTGGAGCAATCCCAGATAGGCCCTGAAGGTGATTTGTTAATTACACCATTAACTGCGGGATCATGGAAAAATGGGAGAAAATGAACAGGAGATCATGCCAATGATCATCCATTAATTAATGCCATGCTAATTTAGGAAATCCATTAGTTGCTCCGTTGATTACGTGATCCCGTAGAAAATCAACCAATGACCGTGACCACTTGATCCCATCCAACGTCGGGTGATGCGTTTAGATATTGCCATAGAAAAAATGTGATTCGCCAAATACAAATTTCATTTAATTACATCCAGTGATTTTGGGGAGAGATATTATGTCCCTGTTTTTAGCATGCAAGCTAATTACGGTGCTCCGGTAATTATGCTCTTAATTGTGGAATCATGGAGAAATGGGAGAAAATCAAGCGAAGATAATGCGAGTGATCCTCCATTAATTAGAGCCAGGCTAATTTAGGCGATCCCTTAATTCCGGGATATGGGAGAGAATCAACTGAATATCGCTACTGCTCGATCCCCATCCAACGCTGGCAATGCGTTTGGATTTGTCCCCAAAAAGTTGTGGTTTGCCGTATGCAAATTTTGTTTAATTTAAGCTAGTTATATTGGGGGGATACAATGTTAGTTTTCTATAGTGGATATTATGCTTGTTAAACAGTACTAAGGAATGTGAGGAGTAGAACCTTTCCTCACAAATTATCTTTGGGCAGATATTATTGCAATAGGAGGATTCCAACGTTTCCTTGTGAACTAAGTTAAGTAATATTTAAATTATTTCCATATATGGTTTCCAATTAAGGAATTTTGTAAATGCTAGGGAAATTGGGAATTTTTAACCTACCACTACTTTTCCTTCCACTACTAAGGAATTGTCGAGCTATATAAATAGGCAGCTAGACCTGTATGTCTTCCTCACCCAATGAGATTTAGTTCATAGTGATCTAGACATGGTGATCAAGCTTGTACCAGTAGCCTTCTTCTTGCTCATCCTGGCCTTTGCTGAGTCCAGCGACAGGGGTGAACCTCCATCTTCTCGTAAGTACTACTACTACTACCTTTACCAAGTCGAGGGTCCCTCATGTCTGAATCACCCCATATAGTTTATTATTTCCTGTAGAAGAAAATGCTTTTGATACGAGCGCTTATGCGGTTCATTGGGATCCACCTTCTGGTAAATACTTGTGCCACCTTGTCAAGTAGATAAATTTGTTAATTGTAAGTCAACACCTAATTTGTTAGTTATTGCAGAAGGAAATAGTTTTGGTGAAAGTGCTTATGCGGTTCATTGGGATCCTCCTTCTCGTAAGTAATTGTGCTACCTTACCAAATCGAAAAGTTTGTTAATTGTGAATTAACTCATAGGATAATATTTCCTCTAGAAAAAGATGGTTTTGGTGAAAGTGCATATGCGGTACATTGGGATCCCCCTTCAAGTAAGCACTTGTTCCATCTTACCATGTTGAGAATGTGTTAATTCTGAATAAGCTCAAAGTTTGTTATTTGCTACAGAAGAAGAAGGTTCGGGGGCAAGTCCTTATAAGGCGACTCGGAACCCAGAAGATGCACCTTCCAGTAAGTACTTGTGCTACCTTACCAAGTAGAGAATGTGTTAGTTTTGAATTAAATCATGGTTTGTCGTTCCTATAGAAGGAGAAGGTTTTGGGGCAAGTGCTTATGCAGTACACTGGGATCCAGATCATCCACCATCTGGTAAGTACTTCTCCAACCTTACCATGTTGAGAATGTGTTAATCCCGAACCAAATCAAACTTTTTTATTTCCTTCAGAAGAAAAAGGTTCTAGGACAAGTTCTTATAAGGCGACTCAGAGCCCAGAAGATGCACCTTCAAGTAAGTAATTGTGCTTCATTACCAAGTGAAGAATGTGTTAGTCCTTAATCAACTCATGATTCTCTATTTCCTGTAGAAGAAAAAGGATTTGGTTCAAGTGCTTATAAGGTAACTTGGAGCGCAGATGATGCACCTTCTGGTAAGTAGTTACGTACCTTAGCAAGTGGAGAGTTTCTTCAATCAGGGTGAACTCATAGTTTACTTTTTCCCTTATAAGAGAAAGGATTTGGTGCAAGTGCTTATGCAGTACATTGGGATCCAGATCATCCACCTGTTGGTAAGTATTTGTGCTACAAATCTTATCATCTTGAGATTGTGTTAGTTCTAAAGCAACTCATAGTTTGTTATTTCCTGCAGAAAAAACTGCGCCTGATAGCAATAGCCATGTGTCAGATGAACACATCTGATTGGGACACGCGGTAATTTGAGTTGTTGGATGGAGAGCGTGGTGAACCTATTTGGCACTACATGCCCACCAACTACATCATGTTCTATTAGATATATTTAAAGTTCATGCTCAACTATGTAATCTTGTTATCTTATCAATAAAGCATGTCGATTGGATGGATGTCTATTAAAAAAACTAATCACAACCAAAATCTGGGAATCTTTTGACTGCTACAGACCAATATTTTCTTTTATTGCATCCCCAAACAACTATAGTTTGATTAATTGTAATGTTGCACTTGAGAATTATTATTTTTGCATTTGGTCGCTCAGACGAGCTGTTCCTGGCTTCTGCTGCCCCATCACTGGCCAAACAGAGGCGGATTTGTGCCATCTCGGCCATAGCTGGTGAAGTATCCTCACCATCCCAGTCACACCCATTGGAGGAGACGATTTTAGGAGAAGAAGGGACCACCGGTCATCCTTGAACCATCCCTGCCACCACCTATGCCCTGTGCGGTGGCGTCACCGGGGAAACAAGAGAGGAAGAGGTGTAGTCAAGAGAGACATTCTAGATGGGGTAGTGAGCGAGGGGTTGTGGTTCTGTCTCGTTCTGCCGATTTAGAAGAATCGTCGCATTTTGGGTCTAAAGGGTATATTCCCTTTAACATAACTCGGAAAGTGGCCTACTTGATGTGCGGGCTAAGATTTTATGAAGCTAAAATTTGAGAATATATTGTGTCATTTGTCCATAGGTTTAAGCTAAATGTGATAACATTTTCAAGTATTAGAATTTTGTGAGCTATTTTTTCTTGTTATATTTGTTTTCTTATTGATATATAAATATATGTGTTGTTCGTTCATCATTTACTTGATAATTATGCGTGGCATACTAACTGTAGTTTTATCATCGACTGTATCTTTCAAATTATATTCGTATACTTAGTCTTATAATCCACGTTATTATTCAAATTATATCTATACATTTTTGTCAAAAAAATTGTGATGTTTCTTAGTTCTTTTACAAATAGAAATTTATTACTCCCTTTATTCCATAATTAATTTGTTTCTATAGAGTGCACAAGAGTACTAAGGGTGAGCATACTGTACTAAAAATTTTACCAAGTGTACACAATGTGTGAGCAAAATTATATATAACATTAAATTAAGCCTGCCTTGGTATAATTTAGCTATCAGACAAATCCGTTATTCTTATTACCAAAGAACCTTGATATATATTCCCTCAAAAAAATATGAGACACGTGCACTGATACGTCTCCAACATATCTATAATTTTTGATTGTTCCATGCTTTTATATTACCCGTTTTGGATGTTTATGGGCTTTACTTTACACATTTATATCATTTTGGGACTAACCTATTAACCAGAGGCCCAACCTGTATTGCTGTTTTTTTGCCTATTTCCGTATTTCGAAGAAAAGGAATATCAAACAGAGTCCAAATGGAATGAAACCTTCGGGAGCGTGATTTTTGCAACAAACGTGATCCAGAGGACTTGGAGTGCAAGTCAAGAAGCAATCGAGGAAGCCACGAGGGTGGAGGCCCCCCTACTAGGCATGCCCCCTATCTTCTGGGCCCCTTTGGCATCCACCGACCTACTTCTTCCTCCTATATATACCCACCTACCCCGAGAACATCAAAGGCGACCATGAAAAACTATTTCCACTACCGTAACCTTCTGTATCCGCGAGATCCCATCTTTGAGCCTTCGCCGGAGCTCCGCCAGACGGGGAATCAACCACAAAGGGCTTCTACATCAACACTATAGCCTCTCCGATGAGTTGTGAGTAGTTTACCACAGACCTTCGGGTCCATAGTTATTAGCTAGATGGCTTCTTCTCTCTCTTTGAATCTCAATACCATGTTCTCCTTGATGTTCTTGGAGATCTATTCGATGTAACTCTTTTTGTTGTGTGTTTGTCGAGATCCGATGAATTGTGGGTTTATGATCAAGTTTATCTATGAGAAATATTTGAATCTCCTCTGAATTCTTTTATGTGTGATTATGTTATCTTTGCAAGTCTCTTCGAATTATCATTTTGGTTTGGCCTACTAGATTGATCTTTCTTGCAATGGGATAAGTGCTTAGCTTTGGGTTCAATCTTGTGGTGTCCTTTCCCAGTGACAGCAGGGGCAGCAAGGCACATATTGTATTGTTGCCATCGAGGATAAAAAGATGGGGTTTATATCATATTGCATGAGTTTATCCGTCTACATCATGTCATCTTTCTTAATGCGTTACTCTGTTCTTTATGAAGTTAATACTCTAGGGTTTCGGTGCTCGTCTGTGTTGTTCGTCCGTGATCATTATTTTACCCTTACTACCTTATTGAATCTAGATTAACTTGATCTGTTCCTTTCTACGGCCGAAGCTTTTAGTTTATTTCACCTCTGCATAATATCCTTAGGACCACGAACAAATCTCATCTGGCTCTTTTCTGTTCTGCTGTCGCCATTTTAAGGCCTTAATATTTTTCCTTTTCCTGAACTGTGTTAGATCCAAAGTAATGATCCTTAGCTTGTGAAACTTGTTTGTGTAGCACTTAGTAATTTTCAAATCTGTTGCCCTTCGTGCCACTGTAGGTGGTTTAACCTGTAGAAAACGACAATCTGGCAGGTACCATTAGCCCTCTCGTAAACCGCCATCTCCGGTTTAACATACACGCACGCTTTGATTAAATTCTTCGGTTTGATATTAGTTTGTGCATATCAATATTGAACAGTGTACCGACATTTTCACTTTCTTTACAGTTTGCCATCAAAAATGGCCAAGTAATTTTCCTCTTGCAACTAGGTTCCTTCCCGTATCACAGAAATACAAATCAATGGATATGTTCTGACTGGCGCTTTGGCAAAGAAGGAAGTCATTTATTGGAGAGACCCTGGTGCCGAAAACCCTCCTGAACCTCAAGATGGAGAAGTGGTTGTGTTTATGCAGCATCTGGACCGAGGGTTTAGCCCTCCCGAATCAAAAAAATTTCCGGGATGTACTTGCCAACTTCCAACTCCATCCTCAAGACATTGGACTGAACTCTGTGTCCAACATCTACAATTTCCAAGTGTTATGTGAAGTCTACCGTCAAGAAGAACCAACTGTTGAACTCTTCAGGGACTTTTTTCACTTGAACCGCCACACTGAATTTTCTGACGGCCCCTATACTGAACTTGGCGGAGTGTCGATTCAGAAAAGGAAAGAAGTCAATTTTCATCATGCTAAACATCACAACCACCCCAAGGATTGGAATCAAACATGGTTCTACTGCCGGAACACCGCTCCTGCTGATGAAAACCCTCTGCCGGGTTACCGTGCTCACCTTCTCAGCAATGGCCATCCACTACCTCAGCGGCTCACTGCCAAAGGGCGATGAACATATGCACCACAACTTGCTAAGCTCCGGGATCTCCTAGCAAACGGCTTAACCGACATTGACCTCATTCGTTGCTGGGTTTCATGGGGTATCCTTCCCTTAAGCCGCCGCACTAGGTTGATGCATGAGTATACTGGGGACGTCAAGGACGCTCAACGGCATCATGAAATACAGATGACTGATGATGAAGTCACTGAATCTGTCAAAAAGATGCTGGATGAACCGATCACTTAATGCAGCAAGGCTGGGCTGCGTCCCTTTTATGCCACCAACAAACCGCCAACGGTAAGAATTTTATCCTTCCGCTTCTTAATCCGTCTCCGCTTTAACATTTTTCTAACAGCCCTTTGCTTATTCTTACAGGCCAAAGATCCTTTCTGGAAGAGGAAAACTCAAGAAAAACCGGGAAAAGCTCAAGACAAACCAGCGAGAGCTCCTCGTGCTAAGAGCAAGGCCACCAAGAGGCCAGCCAAGAAGAAAACCGCCAAGTCCTCTGATCCGCCCAAAGATGTTGATGATTCGGAACAAGAGGTAGAACTTGACTCCCTCGGTTCATTTTTCATACATCTTATTGACAATGACCATTACCAGGTTGATGCGGAAGCTAGCCATCCTGACCTTGTAGAGGTAATGTCCCTTTCCTCATATTCCGATCTTGTGCCAGTAAGAAAATCCATCGTGCAGTGCGGAAAGTGAAATGTTCACATCCTTTCTCTCATTTGGATTCACAGCATCCTGAAGCTCGTCGCACAACCCGGCATAGTGGCTAGCAAGTCACTTCTTCCGGTTTACCAGACACTCCAATCCGGAAGTGTCGTGCAAAGGTCTCTTATAATTCTAACAAGTCCTATCCCTTGGCGGGTTACTTCCGATACCCTCTTAATCCGTCTGACTCAAATTATCAGGTAACTTCCAATTCATCCTCTGGTGATTCATCAATCACGCAAATACCTCCCCTCAAGACCGCTCCTGGGTAAGTATAATAATTTTAGCTTTACCTTCTTGCGCCGGTTTACCATATTAATCCTCTGTTGCCAATTTGCAGCGCCAAAGATCGATTTACCAAGAAGGCGAAAACAAATGCTCCCACTGATGAGATTGAACCGAAGAGAACCTCAAAAGGTGCCAGTGGAGATGCTGATATTGCTATGGATGATCCTGCGCCACAAGGTCAGGACACTGATGCTGATCCGCTAGAAGCTAACCCGGCGAGCCCTCATGTTAATCCGCCGAGTCCGCATGCCAATCCTCCAAGTCCAACTGCTGATCCGCCGAGCCCGGCCAAGGCCTCATACAAACCGGCGAGCCCAAATACAACAACTGATGATGTTGTGATTACTGGGGTTGGTCATACTTCTCCTGGCAATCCTGTCGCTTTGTCAAAGCATAGTGCCAAAGTGAATCTGCCGCTGAAGAGGAAGGCAAGTGGAAGACTGATGTGTCAAGTTATGCTCATCTCCCTGCTCAAGAACTTCACTCTGGATACCTCAACCGCCTATACACAAGCCGTGACTATGAGGCCGGTTTGGTCAACTTGATGAAGGAGCGTTATGAGGTAACTTCCAAACACTTTATAAATTTTCTTTTCACTGTATATCCACTCCATTGTAGCCCCCAAGGGCCGGTTTATCTCTTCAAGATGAACCGGGACTTGAAATAAAGACTTTCAACTATGTAGCCCTCAAGGGCTGGTTTATCTTTTCAAGATGAACCGGGACTTTCCTGTTCAAAACCTGTCCTTGTTGAATTCTTTCACCTTTGATTTGTCTGATCAATTACACATTAGCCCCCAAGTGCCAAGATTAATACTTATATTGAGCCTTGGGACTTTGAATAATAGACAAAAAGAAATAATCCGTATTAGCCCCCAAGTACCAAGTGTATAACTTGTTATGTGCTTGGGACTTGGAGAAAAAATCTTAACACCTTTGTCATATGTCTTGTGCAGGCTGACTTGAACAACAAAGATTCCCAGATTGCCGATCTTGAAGAAAACATCAAGTCTCAGCAAGCAGAAACCTCCAAAGCCAAAGATGAACTGAAGGGCGCTTTGACTGCAATGGAGCAACTAAAGGATGGTTTCAAAAGTGAGCGGGCGGACTGGGAAACGGAGAAGGCTGCTTTATTAAAGCGGGCTGAAGACACTGAAGCATCTCTTAAACCGGTGGCAGAGGAGCTATCTGGGCTAAAGCATCAAGTCAATGCTATGACTTCAGCAATATTCAGTAAGTACTCTTTGTAAGCACCTTCCTAAAAAAATTCAAAGTTGCCGGTTTAACAACAAAATCTTAAACCGTTTACAGGTAGTCGTGTTGCTCATCTGGGCACTGATATGCGGATGAAGTTGAAAGCAGCCTACACGTTGATAGAACAATTGTATACTAGAGCTCAACGAGTCATCAGTGCGGCCTCTTTCAACAAATCGGCACCAACCTTGATCAAGGATATGTTGGCCAAATTATCTATGACCCCTGCTCAGATTGAAGAAGTAAAGCAATCTGCCGCAAGAGCTGGCGCTTTAACAACACTGACTTGGATTGCTGATCTTGATCCGGCAGATATCACAAAGGGCTATCCCGGTCAACAAGAAGATGGATCAGACTTTGATAAGGAAGCCCTCAAAGTTTTGACAAAAGAGATGCGTCCACTAGCAAGCCACTTGGCTGAAGAGGCTAACTTGTCTGTCTATCGATCCAGCTATGACGCAGACAACAAATGGGTTGACGCAGCTGTGAAAGAAATGCAGAATCTTATCCCTCCAATCCATAAGCACACCTATGCCCCTGACGTTGAACCGTCCAATCATATAAGCAATGAAGCTGTCTTCCAAGCCTTAACCAAGATTGATTGGACCACCCTTGACTTCCAACCACTGGGTGAGGAGGAAGAAGTTGACCCGACACGAGATGATCCTTCAACTTCACGTCAGCCTGGTGATGAATCTTAATCCGGCAGCCGGTTTGATTTTCACATGTTGTGAGCAACAAACAATTATTCTTTTGGGCATCAAAGCGCCTTGTAATAGGCTAGTTGAAATAGTTTGACCTTCTGCCATCGTGCACTACTACCTGATATTGTAATCCGGCATGATTGTTGCTATGCTTGCTTTATTTACCTTGGTATTTCTTATAAAATTCTGCCTTCTGCATTTGAAAAACTTAACATGTCCTGGCGGTTTACCGCCGGACGGGTTATGATACCCATTACAGAACCAAAATTCTCATAACCAAGGTTATAAAGTAATGAAATATGAAATATATCATACCTGTGATATGAAATCACCTTTGTTGGCTTACCTACTTGTGTAGTAAGGGTGATAACCCAAACCTTGAGTGTTTGAAGACGCCCACCGCATTGCGCTGGTGTGTAATAAGCCATGCCGGGTTATGATAAACACCAGATGATCATCCTGGCGACTTATAGTCAATGCCAGACCAGATTAAGAGATACCGGTTCATATGTGTTAACAGCTGATGACTGTAAACCACGCCTGGTTAAGAAACACCGGGTAGATGTAATAACATATAGTCTGGCCGGGTCAGTAGACACCTGTTTAACTTAAAACTTGGAAAAGCGATAAAACTTTGCAAAAACAAAAGCAAATAAAACTTGTAGTCGAGGCATTTCAAGGGCTGCGAGGCCCAAATTCGAGGCTTTTTGTGGGCTGCCAGGACGCTGAGTTAAACCATTTGACAAAACCTTTTAAGATGGGCCTCCAACTAACCAATCGTCGTTTTAACTTTGACAAGTTCAGGGTCTGTATAAGAGTGACTTGTCAAAAGTTCGGCGGGTCGTGCCAGGATTACCTGGATAGGAGTGGCTTACTTGATGAAGGCAGGTTAACCCGGGGTTTTAGGTGAATACACCAGGCTTCCAAGCCGTGGGTCGATACCCAATTGCAAGGGTCCTTTCAAACTCTTTGTGGCTTTGCACAAAGAGCCCCCAAGTAACTTTGTGAGTTGTGCTCAATGGGTGCCTATGTTTGAGTTGTGCTTTTAGCAACAATACTCTCTTTGTCCCCTTGGGTGTGAAGCTCCCAAGCTTTATTGTGGCATGATAGCCGGTTTAATGGACAAACAAGACATCGCTTTGTAAGTAGAAGCCCCCTTATAACCAAGAAATATTGGAAGAATGGCAGAGGCCCTGCTTGTAGCAAGGATGCCGGTTTATTATATTGATCATAATATATACATTGTCAAAATATGTACATAATGAGAGCCTATGGCTCAGGTGTAGTAAGGCCGCAGAAGAGCGATATTCCACGGCCGAAAGGTCTCCTCCTCCGACTTGCCTTAGTCTTTGTGCTCGCGAACGTCGATGAGGTAGTATGATCCGTTGTGCAGATTCTTACTGAGCACAAAGGGCCCTTCCCAGGGTGGGGATAACTTGTGCATATCGGTCTGATCCTGGATGAGCCGGAGCACTAAGTCGCCTTCTTGAAAAGTTCTTGTTCTAACCCGGCGGCTGTGATAACGCCGCAGGTCTTGCTGATAAACCACCGAACAAGCCAATGCCATGTCCCGTTTTTCATCTAACAGGTCCAGTGCTTCTTGACGTGCTTGATCGTTGTCTACTTCAACATAATTGGCAACCCGGGGCGAGTCATGACGAATATCACTTGGGAGTACCGCCTCTGCCCCGTAAACCATGAAGAAAGGTGTATAACCTGTAGATCGGTTTGGGGTGGTGTTTATGCTCCATGACACAGATGGTAGCTCCTCCACCCAACAACCCGGCGTCCTCTTCAAAGGAACCATAAGCCGGGGCTTGATACCCTTCAAGATTTCCTGATTGGCTCTCTCAGCTTGACCATTAGATTGGGGGTGAGCCACAGATGACACATCAAGCCGGATGTGCTCTCATTGACAAAAGTCCTCCATCTCGCCTTTGGAGATGTTCGTGCCATTATCTGTGATAATGATGTGTGGAAAACCGAAACGGAAGATCACCTTTTTGATGAATTGAACCGCCGTGGCTGCGTCACACTTGCTTACTAGCTCCGCTTCAACCCACTTAGTAAACTTGTCAACCGCCACCAACAGGTGGGTCTTCTTATCTTTGGATCGCTTGAAAGGCCCTACCATGTCAAGCCCCCAAGTAGCAAACGGCCAGGTGATGGGAATAATCCATAGCTCCTGAGCCAGAACATGAGCTCATCATGAGAATTTCTGACAACCGTCACACCGCCTTACCAAGTCCTCAGCAACAGCGTGAGCCGTCAGCCAATAGAAACCATGACGAAAATCTTTAGCAGCCAAGGATTTTGATCTGGCGTGATGACCATAGTCTCCTTCATGGATCTCCCGTAGAATATCACAACCTTCTTCAGGAGAAATACAGCGCTGGACACACCAGAAACACTGCAACGGTGTAACTCGCCATTGTGAATAACTATATGGATTTGGACCATCGGACTATCTGTCGGGCCAAAACTGCATCTTCTGGCAACTCGCCCCGGTTCATATACGCCAAATATGGAACCGTTCAATCCGGAATAATGTGTAAAACGACCACCAACTGTGCCTCCGAATCAGGAATAGCGAGGTCCTCCTCTGTAGGCAACTGAACTGACGGGTTGTGCAAGACATCCAGAAAGGTATTGGGTGGTACCAGTTCACGCTGAGATCCCAGCTGGCTTAAAGCATCAGCTGCCTCATTTTTGCACCAATCAATGTGCTCCACTTGATAACCCTTGAAGTGACCAGCGACAATATCCACCTCTTGTCGGTAAGCCGCCATGTGTGGATCCTTTGAATGCCAAGTACCTGAAACTTGCTGGGCTACCAGATCCGAGTCTCCAAAGCATTATACCCGGCTTAAGTTCATCTCCTTAGCCACTCGAAGACCATGGAGTAAGGCTTCGTACTCAGCTGCATTGTTAGTACAAGGAACATTAAGCGAAGAACATAATGAATTTTATCACCTCGAGGGGAAGTAAGGACAACTCCAGCCCCCGAGCCCTCCAATTGCCTGGACCCATCAAAGTGGATAGTCCAGTATGTGCTGTCCCTTTTGCCTTCCGGTGTCTGCAACTCTGTCCAATCATTGATGAAATCCACAAGAGCCTGGGACTTGATAGCTGTTCGAGGCATATACTTCAAACCGTGTGGTCCAAGCTCAATAGCCCACTTAGCAACCCGACCAGTTGCCTCCCTGTTCTGGATGATATCCCCCAAAGGTGCGGAATAGACCACTGTGATGGGGTGACCTTAAAAGTACTGTTTAAGCTTTCGACTTTCCATGAAAACCCCATACACCAGCTTCTGCCAATGCGGATATCTCTACTTTGACTCAATGAGCACTTCGCTGATGTAATAAACCGGCCTTTGAACCGGGTATTCCTTTCCAGCCTCCTTGCGTTCCACCACAATACCTACACTGACAGGCTGGGCATTAGTAGCCACATATAACAACAATGGTTCCTTATCAACTGGAGAAGCAAGAACCGGCGGTTCAGCCAACTGCTTCTTTAAGTCCTCAAACGCAGCATCGGCAGCATTATTCCAGAAAAAATTGTCTATCTTCTTCAACATCTGATACAGGGGGATTGCCTTCTCTCCCAATCTGCTAATAAACCAGCTCAAAGCCGCAATGCGACCTACCAGACGTTGAACATCATTGATACAGGCCGGTTTAGCCAACGATGTGATAGCCTTGATCTTTTCCGGATTAGCCTCAGTTCCCCGGTTGGACACCAGGAAACCCAAGAGTTTGCCAGCCGGTACACCAAAGACACACTTAGCCGGGTTGACCATCATTTTATAAACTCTCAGATTATCAAAAGGTTCTTGCAAATCAGTTATGAGTGTCTCTGCTTTCCTGGACTTCACCACAATATCATCCACATAAGCATGAACATTGCGCCCAATCTGAGTATGAAGACAATTCTGCACACAACGCTGATAAGTGGCCTGGGCACTCTTGAGCCCAAAGGGCATAGACACATAAAAGAAGGCTCTAAAGGGAGTGATGAAAGCTGTCTTCTCCTAGTCCCTAACTGCCAGCTTGATCTGATGATAACCAGAATAAGCATCCAAGAAACTCAAACGCTCACAACCCGCCGTAGCATCAATGATTTGATCAATACGAGCGAGGGCAAAGGGATCAGCTGGACAAGCTTTGTTGAAATCTGTGTAATCCACACACATATGCCAAGTGCCATTTTTCTTAAGTACCAGCACCGGATTGGCCAACCACTCTGGGTGAAACACCTCCACAATAAACCCTGCTGCTAACAGCCGGGCTACCTCTTCACCAATGGCCTTGCGCCTCTCTTCATTAAAACGACGAAGAAACTGTTTGACTGGTTTGAACTTCAGATCAATATTAAGAGTGTGCTCAGTGAGTTCCCTCGGTACACCTGGCATGTCAGAAGGTTTCCATGCAAAGATGTCCCAGTTCTCACGAATGAACTCAATGAGCGTGCTTTCCTATTTCGGATCCAAGTTGACGCTGATGCTGAACTGCTTGGATGAATCGCCAGGGACAAAATCAACCAATTTAGTCTCATCAGCCGATTTGAACTTCAAAGCCGGATCATACTCTGTAGTTGGCTTCTTTAGAGAAGTCATATCTACCGGATCAACATTGTCCTTATAAAACTTCAACTCATCTGTTGCACAAACCGATTCAGCATAAGCCCCATCACCTTCCTTGCACTCCAGCGCAATCTTACGGCTACAATGAACCGTGATGGTCCCCTTATGACCCGCATCTTGAGCTGCAGATAAACATAACACGGCCATGCCATGAATTTAGCATAAACTGGCCGTCCAAACAAGGCATGGTACGGACTTCTGATCTTGACCACTTCAAAGGTCACCGTCTCGGATCTTGAATCATGATCATTTCCAAAAACCACCTCCAGAGCTATCTTACCAACCGGGTAAGCAGATTTACCAGGCACCACACCGTGAAAAACGGTGTTTGACGGTCTAAGGTTCTTATCTGTTAACCCCATACGCCGGAAGGTTTCATAATACAAAATATTGATACTACTCTATCTGTCCATGAGCACCTTGGTGAACTTATAACCTCCAACTGTGGTGCAACCACCAAAGCTAGGTGGCCCAGATTGTCAACCCGGGGCGGATGATCCTCCCGACTCCAGACAATAGGCTGCTCAGACCATCGTAGATAACAGGGCACTGCTGGTTCAACAGAGTTTACTGCCCTTTTATGGAGCTTCTGATCGCGTTTGCACAAACTAGTAGTGAAGACATGATACTGTCCACCGTTTAACTACTCGGGTTGCTCTGATAACCCGACTGCTGCTGATTCCCCTGATTACCCTGCTGATTGTTAGCACCTTGGTTGTTTTGATTGCCCTGATTATTCTGAAATCCCGAGTTTGAAACGCCACCACCGTAACCCGGCCCGTGAAATCCTGGACCGGAACCACCTGATGGACCCTGATCATACCGGAAGAGATCAGAGTTTTTGAATTCCCTCATGATGTGACAATCCTTCCAGAGGTGCGTGGCCTCAACCTCCTTTGTCCCGTGCTTTGGGCAGGGCTGGTGTAACAAGCGTTCCAGAATCATTCCTCCACCGCGCTGGGGCGGTTTACCCTTATAGTGCTGCATATTGCCCTGCATACTGGTGTTTGCCACAAAATCTGAATTGTCTGCTTTACGCTTACCATTGTTCCCGTGGCCCGCCTGGTTATGCTGTTCTTTTGTACCGGCAATCTTCTTTCCCTTCTCCTGCTTTTCTTCGTCATAATCGGGGTCCTTGGTATTATCAGAATCAGCATACTTAACCAAATGCGCCATGAGCGTTCCCATATCATTCCAGTGATGCTTGAGCCGTCCCAACTTCATCTTCAGTGACTTAAACCGGCAATTACCTTCCAAGGTCACAATTGCCGTGTCAGGGTTGATGCGGCCTGACGAATGCAAAATTTTTGAAACCGGGCGCACCCAATGAGTTATTGATTCATTCTCTCCTTGGACACAAGCCGCCAAATCTACAATGGACATAGGTTGCTTGCATGTATCTTTGAAGTTTGCTATAAACTTGGCCTTCAGCTCATCCCAAGAACTGATCGAGTTAACGGGCAGGCTCTTTTGCTACGTATGAGTCGTTCCTTCTAACATCATGGTGAAGTATTTTGCACAGGCCGCTTCATCCACATCTAGCATCTCCATTGCCATCTCATAACTTTCAACCCATGCCTCGGGCAGTTGATCGGCGGTATAATTAGGCACTTTACGTGGACCCTTGAAATCCTTGCGCAGGTGCACATTACACAGAGCTGGGGTGAGGCACGGTACTCCCCAAGAGCTAAAGGCCAAACCACGTTCAATTGATGCCGCTGGCTGAACCGGAGCGGGTTGGTACTGAGCTGCCAACTGCGCTGCTAACTCTGCTTCACGCCGTGCTCTACCGTTGTTCACCACATCCTGAGCATTCAAACCGCCGTGCACCGGATTAGGCCCTCGAGGGGCATCACGATGCTGCGCACTACTTGACATGGCCAGTTCGTCCATGTGCCTGCTATAACTCTTGCTCGGACGGGGGGTTGAATGTATTTTGTCTCGGCTGTAGGAGTAAGCCTGCTGCTGCACAACAGCGGTTTGAAGAAGATCCCTGGCCCGTCGTGTCTCAACCGCCGCCAGTGAGTCACCCTCCATCGGAATAGCTGCTAAAGGTGACGCAGCAGCAATCATGTTATCCAAAGGGCTAGAGAAGTGACCTGGTGGTGTTGTTACGTATTGTGGCGGGTTGTCCATCCGTCTAGGCGGGTCCATCACCCGTGGCTGATCCGGCGCCACCCCAGGTGCCTCGGTCAGGTTTGTTGTTACCGGATTACTGGGCCCGGCTCCTGGCGTATTGAAGAGATTCGTACCCTCGTAAACCGGTGGCAGACAAGACCGGTACTTCCTTCTCATTACTTTGTTTGATGCGTTCTGATCCAACATAAGACGGTAATTCTGCGCCTGGATCTGTTGCGATTGGGCATCTAAAGCGGCCCGCTCTTCAGCCATCCTGGTCTCCTCAGCCGCCAAGTCTGCCTTGGCCTGAGTTATCTGAACCTTCAGCTTTGTAACATCCACATTATGCTGATCTTGGGTCTCTGGGGTGACTGCCATGGTCAACAATGCCGTCAGAGCGTCCAACAAACAGGCATGAACTTGAGCCGGCCGGCGCGCCGGGCCTCCTACCGCGGCTGCCGATCTGGAGATCATAGCTGCTATAGATGAAGATTGCACGGTGGGTTGTGTACCGGCCATGAAGATTGCAACCCGGTCTGGCGGTTCGAAGGGGCCCGGAATACTGTCGCCATTGGAATATCCCCCAATCCGGCCATCTTGCAATTGGTATAGTTACTCAGTTTCGCCAGTGGATGATTCACCATCTGAGTAGATGGCCATCTCACCGTTGGACACCGGTTCAGATTCCGCACCATGGATGAACCCTACGAATGCACGCTTCATGGCAGGCTGAACCCGGGCGGGGCATGCACGCTGAGCCGTTTCGACGAGGTCGGTGGAGATGTCCGGCTCAGGACCCGGTTCGCTGATCTTGCCGATGAAAACGTGAACTCCGCCAAAGGGGACCCGGTACCCGTACTCGATTGAGCCAGCCTCGGGGCCCCAGCCTGCGTCGTTGATGTAAGGCTTGCCGCGATGACTCTTGGTCATCCGTCCAACCACGTACCCTTTGAGTCCTGCAAAGTTGCTGAGGGAGTCCTGGACTAGGGGGTGTCCGGATAGCCGGACTATCAATATCCGCCGGACTCCAAGACTACGAAGATAGAAGATTGAAGACTCCGGCTCATGTCCGGAAGGTACTTTTCTTGGCGTGGAAGGCAAGCTTGGCAATACGGATATGTGGATCTCCTACCATTGTAACCAAATCTGTGTAACCCTAGCCTCTCCGGGGTCTATATAAACCGGAGGGCTTTAGTCCGTAGGACAACATACATCTCAACAATCATACCATAGGCTAGCTTCTAGGGTTTAGCCTCCCTGATCTCGTGGTAGATCTACTCTTGTACTACCCATATCATCAATATTAATCAAGCAGGACATAGGGTTTTACCTCCATCGAGAGGGCCCGAACCTGGGTAAAAACATTATGTCCCTCGTCTCTTGTTACCATCCGCCTAGACGCACAGTTCGGGACCCCCTACCCGAGATCCGCCGGTTTTGACACCGACATTGGTGCTTTCATTGAGAGTTCCTCTGTGTCGTCACCGATAGAGCGGATGTCTCCACCCGTCTTCAAAGACGGAGTGTTCGCCGGAGGGGCCTTGGCCGCTGGCCAAACCATCCGGCTTGGTGGTTTTCTCATGACCGCCTGTCCGGCCGCCGCTTCGGCAACGACTTCTCAAGTCGTTGAAAGTAATTTTCGCGTCAGCCCTAAAGCTGTCGAACAGTTAGATCCAATAGAGCTCTCGTCTGTTAACGAGCTCTTGGATCGCATCGCCGCCCTGGGAGTCGCTACGGACTACAATCAGATTGGGCTTAAAACTGATCTAAGAGAGATTAACTCTCCCCAGGCCACCCACCACGTCGCAGTGGTAGAGGAGCTATACGGCAATTCTTCGCCAGTGTTGAAAACAATTTATATCCGGATTCCCGAACCCTCCATGCCGGATTCCTGCGGAGCAACGGACTTAGATCGAGCATTGAACTTAAAATCATGCATCGCCCCGGACTCGCTGGACTGTCTCCAGCAAACCAAGCTTCCAAATTCGGAAGCCCCTTGGCCTTTGAGCCCCAAGACGGGCAGGGATCCGGATTTTATTCCACGCACCCGCCCGGACATATGCGATCTATCTCTAATATGGCAAGAGCCTTCAGAAACAGTACATCATTACTGGGCCAGATTCCTCCTGGTTATGGACAGGATAAAGGACTGCCGAGAGGAAAACACAATCTCAATCTTCTGCAATAACTAGACGGGCAAGGGAATCCTGAACGCCATTGATCGTCGCAGAATTACGCGCTTCACCGATCTGGCGGCCATAGTACGAAAGTACTGTGCGACGGAAAGTTTCCGGAAAACCAAAAATCAATTTTTGGATAATCCGGCCCCAAACCCAGTCCGCAGCAAAAGGGCCCCTTACACTCACGCCCCAGATGCAAAAACAAAAAAACAAAAACCCGGTAAGGGAAACGGAACCGTACTGGAGGGATGGCTCAATGGACCCTGTAAACTTCATAGTGCAGAGGGAGCCGTCCCAACACATAGCCTTAGAGCATCTTGGATATTACGGGAGGTGGCCAAAAGTGGCGAGGAACTTCTAGCTCCGGGAAACCACTCCAACAATACCAGCACGGTATCAACAGTCTTCGAGACCTTTACATCAAACAATATGCGAAAGTGAACAATCCGCGGACTCGCCGAAGTCTACGAAGTAGCAACAGCAAACCCATGGAGTGACACAGCTATTACTTTTAACGCCAGCGATGAGCCTAAATTCCGAACAACCAGAGCACCAGCTGCACTGGTACTTAGTCCCATTGTGGACGGCTTTCGACTAACAAAAGTCCTCATGGACGGCGGCAGCGGATTAAACCTCATTTACGAGGAAACTCTGCGAAAAATGGAAATTGATTGGAGCCGTATTGAGCGAAGCAGCACAACCTTTAGAGGAATAATCCCTAGCCGGGAAGCGCGCTGCACTGGAAAAATCACACTCGATGTGGTGTTCGGTACTCCAGATAATTATAGATCCGAAGAAGTCACGTTCCAGGTGGCCCCGTTCAGCAGTGGGGTATCACGCCATATTAGGACGAGAGGCATTCACAATCTTTCAAGCAATACCTCATTACGGGTACATGAAGCTCAAAATGCCTGGGCCCAGCGGAATAATCACTCTCACTAGTGATCCGGACATAGCACTCCGCGCCAAAAACAAGACAGCCGCACTAGCCCTCGAGGCACTATCCAAGCCTTAGCGGCAGAGGAACTCACCACACTGCGCTCTCACGGTGAAACGAGGGGACGATGTGATACTTGATAAAGATCCAAGTCCACCTCCTTCAAACCAGCAGATGAGATAATAAAATTCCAGGTCCATCCAACGGACCCAACAAAGACGGCATCCATCGGGCACAGTTGAACCCGAAGTTGACGCCAAGATCGCATTTAATTCGCCGGGAAAATTCGGATATCTTCGCCGGCATCCTTCGGACATGCCCGAATCCTCGCAGTGGCGTAACATAGCCTAAACATCCTAAAAGGATTTAAGCGACCAAACAGGCTCTTGGCGATTTTCCTAACCCAAAAGACAGCAATGGGAGAAGAGCTAGCTAAACTATTGGAAGCCGGATTCATTAGAGATATCAAACATCCGGACTGGCTAGCAAATCTGGTGATGGTACCAAAGAAGGATAAATCCTGGCGCCTCTGTGTCGACTTTAAAGACCTCAATAAGGCTTGCCCAAAGGATCCTTTCCCTCTCCCCCGCATCGATCAAATTATCGACGCCACTGCAGGGCACGATTCATTGTGCTTCCTGGACGCATACTCTGGCTATCACCAAATCAAGATGGCCGAAGCAGATCAAGCCGCAATGGCATTTATCACTCCATATGGACCATTCTGCTTCAAGACGATGCCCTTCGGACTCAAAAACGCCGGCGCAACATATCAGCGCATGATTCAAACATGTCTGGCCACCCAGATCGGCAAAACAGTCGAGGCATACGTAGACGACGTGGTCATCAAAACAAAACACGTCGAAACTTTAGTAGACGATTTGAGGCTCACATTCGACAACCTCAGAGCATATGAAATCAAGTTGAATCCGGAAAAATGCGTTTTCGGCGTGTCAGCCGGAAAGCTGCTGGGCTTCATCATATCCGGTAGAGGAATTGAAGCAAATCTGGCCAATATCCGAGATCTGTCACAGTTGGATATTCCAAAGGACCTCAAACAAATACAAAAATTAATAGGATGCATGGCAGCCTTAAGCCGCTTTATCTCCCGTCTAGGCGAAAAGGCGTTGCCCCTTTATCACCTCCTCAGGCGCACCGAACACTTCGAGTGGACGGATGCTGCCACTGCCGGACTCGAAGAAATAAATGCCATACTGGCAACAAATCCGGTCCTGGCGGCGCCCACTCTGGGCGAACCAATGTTGTTATACATTGCAGCAACACATCAAGTTGTAAGCGCGGTCCTCGTCGTCGAACGAGCGATAGAAGGGCATAAATTCCCTCTTCAAAAACCAGTGTATTATGTATCCACTGTGTTAACCCCCTGCAAATCCCGTTACCCGCACTATCAGAAGATAGCATATGCGGTGTTCATGGCGTCTCGGAAGCTCCGGCACTACTTTCAAGAGTGTTCGATAATAGTGGCCTCTGAAGTACCACTCAATGACATTATAAATAACCGCGACGCAACAGGCAGGATAGCAAAGTGGGCCATAGAGCTCTTACCATTTGACATCACTTACAAACCTCGACGAGCTATAAAGTCACAAGTCTTGGCTGACTTCGTCGCCGAATGGACAGAGGCCGAACTCCCTAAAGAGTACGGCGCATACTCCAATTGGACTATGCATTTCGACGGTTCTAAAATGTTGGCCGGACTAGGGGCTGGCGTCGTACTAACATCCCCCACCGGAGATACAGTCCAGTATGTACTCCAAATAATGTACACGGACTCCAACAATGCAGCCGAATACGAGGCCCTGTTACATGGTCTCCGGATGGCGGTCTCCATGGGCATTCAACGCCTAGAGGTGCGCGGGGACTCAAACCTTGCAATATCCCAAATAAACGGAGACTTCGACGCCAAGGATCTGAAAATGGCAGCATATCGCGACGCTGTCCTAAAAATGTCAGCCCGGTTTGAAGGACTTGAATTCCATCACATAGCCCGAGATAATAACCAAGCGGCCGACGTCCTGGCACGCATAGGTGCGAAACGTGATGCTGTCCCTCCAAATATCTTCCTGGAACGGCTCTTCAAGCCATCTGTACTATGGGAAGAGGAGTCCGGTAGTGACAAACCGGAGAAAACCGCACCAACCGGTGATTCGGCAGAGGACATAACACCCTCCGCCCATGTTATAATGGCAGTAATCGCTGCGTGGACAGAACCTTTCCTAGCCTACTTACTTAGGCAGGAACTTCCCGAAGACCAAAATGAGGCCCGCTGCATAGTCCGGCGATCAAAGGCCTACAAGGTTCATGAGGGAGAACTTTATAAGAAAAGTACTACCGGAGTCCTTCAAAGGTGTATCTCCGAAGAGGAAGGGCGAAACCTCCTGGCTGAAATTCATGCCGGACTAGGCGGACACCACGCAGCAGCCCGGGCCCTTGTAGGAAAGGCATTCCGCACAGGATTTTATTGGCCGACGGCTCGGGCAGACGCACAGGACTTGGTCCAGCGATGCGTTGGTTGTCAGCTCTTTGCTAATCAGAGCCATATGCCACCCACCGCCCTCAAAACCATACCCCTTACCTGGTCGTTCCCGGTCTGGGGGCTTGACATGGTTGGACCCCTTAAAGGGGGAACCCACAAGAAAAAGTACCTACTGGTCATGGTGGATAAGTTCACCAAATGGATAGAGGCCAAACCGGTCAAAACGGCAGAGTCCGGACCAGTGATAGACTTTATATCAGGGGTGGTACACCATTACGGAGTCCCCCACAGCATCATCACCGACAACGGCACGAATTTCACTGCCGATGAGGTTAAGTCATGGTGAAAAAATATGGGCATTAAGCTCGACTATGCGCCGCTATCACCCTCAAACCAACAAATCAAGTGGAAAGAGCAAATGGTCTAATAATGAGCGGCATTAAACCCGGACTAGTGAGGTCACTCACTAAATCCGACGCACAATGGGTCGAGGAGCTCGACTCAGACTGGGGCTGCGGACAACGCCTAACCGTACTACCGGATTCACACCATTTTTATGGTATACGGCGCAAAGCGGTCTTGCCTCAGACATTATTCATGACTCACCTCGAAAAGCATGTATGAGGAAAGAGAGGCCGAGCTAGATCGACAGGATAGCTTGGACACATTGGAGGAAGAACGTGACGTCGCGAAAGCTCGTTCCGCATTCTATCAGCAACAGGCCCGAAGATATCAAAGCAGAGAAGTACGGGCCAAGACTTACAACGTTGGCGAACTAGTTCTATGCCTGCCGGACATGAAAAAGGACAAGCTCAAGCCTAAATGGGAGGGCCCCTTCATTATCGATCAAGTGCTGATCGGCGGAGCATACCGTCTGTGAAATGCGTCGGACAACCGACTCGAGCCGAACCCATGGAACGTAGCCCGCCTCCGACGATTCTATGCCTAGTGCCGGACTAAGAGTTCGTCCCCTTCCCCCGTCCAAACTTTTACACTTCGGCTATCTTTTTGTTTCTCTTTTGTATCCTTTTTTATTCGAAAGCCCTTACGGGCCTATTTCCGCATTCTTTGCATACATATGATGTGCCATCTGCACTCATTATTCCTGGGGGCTTCTTTTATAGAAGCTTAATTATACGGGTTTCATACCCAACACATGTGTCACGCTTCCACATGTACCTTTTACTCGCCATTATATGCATCTATATGACTTAAGTTTTGGCCAAGCTGGGTTGCCTGGCTCCTGTGCTTACCCCTACGTTCCCGATTGTTCAGCTAGGAGGTAAAGGGAGCACCTCTGCGATTGTTACTGCCGGGTCAGCCGGATGTGTACCTCACACTGGGTGAAGCCGAAAGCTAGCGTTCTTAAGGGAATATTCGGTCGGTGATTTAAAAGATGAACTTTTACCTATTTCTCTATTTTGCCCCCAGATGTTTTACTGCTTTCTTTGCAGTCCGGGCATCAAGTAATGGACGCTCTTGTCTTCCTCCAATCGGGGGCTCCGCGGGCGCCAGCTAAGGCGTTTCTTCAAGGGAGCAGTACTAATCTCCGGGAGGCCGATCCGGACTGGATCTGGCAGCGGGGCTTCTCCAATATAAAACCACTCCGAGGGCCAGTCTTCGGACGCCTTCTTGGGAGTGCCGGATAGGTATCCGGTCCCGGCGATGCGCCATATTTCGGCGCCGCCCACTTGATATATGGACCCCTCATGAGAACGGGGCACGAGGCAAAACAGCCTCTTCCACAATGCAAAATGGGGCTCGATGCCCAGGAATAGCTCACAAAGAGCTATGTAGCCCGCGATGTGTAGCACAGAAGCGGGCGTGAGGTGGTGGAGCTGGAGTCCGTAGAACTTCAGGAGCCCGCGGAGGAACGGATGTATTGGAAATCCGAGTCCCCTTATCAGATAGGGGACGAAGCACACTCGCTCCTCCTTATTGGGGCTTGGAGTGTCCTCCACCTGCCTCCGACCTTGATAAGTAACCAGTCCGGCCCGGACTAGAACCATGAAGGCCGGAGGGAGAAACCCCTCCGTTTGGAGCTTCACTAGCTCATTGTGCGAAATAGAGCACCTCCTCCAATTCCCCGGCGGTGGGTTGGGAGCGCGTGAAGAAGAGCCGCGTTGACGATCCATGGTGGAATGGATTTCTAGGTCAGAGGCGCTTCGATGGAGTATACGCGGGAGGAAGACGGTGCGGTTTGGATCTGGATTCTTGCCTCTTTTATAGGCGGACGACTCGCACAATTAGGGGGTAAAATGCAAAAGACACCCTGGCTTTTCGCATTCGTGCGACGCATGGAAGAGGGCCATTATTTGGCGTAGAAGCCGAGGAGCACAGTATTCAAGACGAAGCCGGACACTATTCGGCTGGTACGTGGAATTTGAAGGGAGAACCCGCCTTGCAACGCCGAAGACTATAAACACGCTGGATTTATCGTCATTGAAGCCTGGTTCGGGGGCTACTGAGGGAGTCCTGGACTAGGGGGTGTCCGGATAGCTGGACTATCAATATCCACCGGACTCCAAGATTACGAAGATAGAAGATTGAAGACTCCGGCTCGTGTCCGGAAGGTACTTTCCTTGGCGTGGAAGGCAAGCTTGGCAATACGGATATGTGGATCTCCTACCATTGTAACCAAATCTGTGTAACCCTAGCCTCTCCGGTGTCTATATAAACCGGAGGGCTTTAGTCCGTAGGACAACATACATCTCAACAATCATACCATAGGCTAGCTTCTAGGGTTTAGCCTCCCTGATCTCGTGGTAGATCTACTCTTGTACTACCCATATCATCAATATTAATCAAGCAGGACGTAGGGTTTTACCTCCATCGAGAGGGCCCGAACCTGGGTAAAAACATTGTGTCCCTCGTCTCTTGTTACCATCCGCCTAGACGCACAGTTCGGGACCCCCTACCCGAGGTCCGCCAGTTTTGACACCGACAGTTGCCCTTTAAGAACTCGAAACCATCGTGCGATAGACCCATGGTGGGCTCCAACTGTCGTGGAATTAACACGTTAGATGTCCTAGCAGAAGGACTTAGTCATGGAGCCATCGCAACCAGATTAGCTTAAAGGGGTTAAATCGGAACAAAGGACACGGGAAGTTTATACTGGTTCGGCCCCTTGCGGTGAAGGTAAAAGCCTACGATCCAGTTGTTGTGGGATTGATTGATCTCGATGAGCTGGGAGTGAATCCGCTTTACCTATCTCTTGAGCTATTGTTTCTTGTCCCAACCGCCGTCGGGTCGTCCCTTTATATACACAGGTTGACGCCCGGCCGGTTTACAGAGTCCCGAGGCCGGCTCATACAAGTGTCCGGCTCGGTCTCTTCCTTCCCCTAACTTACAATACAAGTTATACGACTATGGCAGTTTACAACTATGGGCCCTAATTCGCCTTTGGGCTCTGGGCCTCTAAGCTTTAATAGTAGACTGCCATCTTCTTTGTCTTCATGGGCTTCAGTATAGATGAGCGTGAGCCGGCCTATCCTGGGCGGTTAACACTCAGTAGTTATATCCTCAACAAATGGTATTGAAGATCATAGAGAGAAAAGAAGCCATATAGATACTAGCTATGGACCCTTAGGTCCGTGGTAAACTACTCACGCTTCATCGGAAGGGCAATAGAGTTGATGTAGATGCTCTCCATGATTGAATCCCCCTCCGACAGGGTGCCGGAAAAGGCCCCAAGATGGGATCTCATGGGAACAGAAGCTTGCGATGGCAAAAAAGTATTTTGGTGGATGCCTCTGATGGTTTGGGAACGTTTGGGTATTTATGGACCACGAATTATTAGGGTTAGAGGACACCCTAGGGGCCCACAAGCCCTCAGGGGCAGGAGTTCTTCTTGGCCTTCAAGGTTCACTTGATTGTTTGCTGATCTCATGGCCTGGTGAGGATTAGGACGAGTGGAGATGCCAGCTAATGTGCCCCTCTCGGAATCCAGAAGGTGACCTTCAGAAGATTTTTCTTCATCCTCCTCCATGGCACCCTCCTCGACTCCTTCTCTCAATAGTTCTCCGTGTGCCAACCAAGCATCACCCTCTTCATGGTTGGAGAGGGAAGAATCCATGATACGGTGGTCAATAGGCTCGGGGGGTATATAAATATTTTTTATCTTGGGAAACAAGCAAACGTAAGAAAAATGGAGTCCCGAAGGTGCCCCAGGTGGCCAAAACCCACCTGGGCGCGCCTGGCAAGCTAGGCGCGCCCTGGTGTCTTTTGCCCACCAGGGTACGTGAGGGAGTCCTGGATTATGGGGTCGTCGGGTGTCCGGGCTATGCGATATGGGCCAGACTGATGGGCCGTGAAGATACATGGTAGAAGGCCTTTCCCCATGTCCAGATGGGACTCTCCTTTGCTTGGATGGCAAGCTTAGCATACAGATGTGTAGTTTCCTTCCCCTGTAAACCAACTCTGTACAACCCTAGGCCCCTCCGATGTCTATATAAACTAGAGGGTTTAGTCCGTAGAGGCTAGACAAATCTTATAGGCTAGACATCTAGGGTTTAGCCATTACGATCTTGAGGTAGATCAACTCTTGTAACCCCTATACTCATCAAAGTCAGTCAAGCAGGAAGTAGGGTATTACCTCGATTAAGAGGGCTCGAACCTGGGTAAACATCATGTCCCCCACCTCCTGTTACCTTCGATCCTCAGACACACAGTTCGGGACCCCCTATGTCACATCCCTAGCTTCTGGTAATGCTCTAGAATAGCTTCATGTGTGCATCATATTTAAACTTTGCTTAATTTGAAATGGGGATGACAAACCCTAGCACCAAAATAAATCAAATAGGGTCAACCAGAAATATTTTCAATGAACCCAGAATGCTTTTTGGAAAAGTTCATCATTTTTGAATTGGTCTAGAACCTCTGCCAAAAATGGTGCATATTTTTCTAGGTCACTCTGGATTTTTGAATTAATGCATTAATTATTTGCATTTGGGCATTTAATTCATATATATATTTTAATTGCCCAAATAATACTAATAATATTTGAGGGCTGCTGTAAAATATTTAAACAGTGCCCACAACTTATCTCAGTATTTTTAGGAAAGGTTTAGTATTTTTAATAATTCAAAAACAAAGACAGAAAATAGAAAACTGAAACAAAAGGAAAAGAGAGTTTACCTGAAACCTACCCGCACTCACCTGGGCAGCCCACCTGGCCTGTCCACTTGGCGGCCCAGCCCACCAGGGGCACCGTTGTCTTCAACCTCTGCCTACTGGCAGAGGCGTGTCGACGCGCGCGCGATCGCCGTGGCCACCTCCCTGTCTGCTTCCTCCTTTCCCGGCCCTTCTCGCGACGCCCAGGAGACGTGGACGAAGCCCCGAACCGACCCCCTTCTCCTCTGGTCACTCTCCCTGTCACATCCCTAGCTTCTGGTATTGCACTAGGCTAGCTTCATGTGTGCATCATATTTAAATTTTGCTTAATTTTGAAATGGGGATGACAAACCCTAGCACCAAATTAAATCAAATAGGGTCAACGAAATATTTTCAATGAACCTGAATGCTTTTAGAAAAGTTCATCATTTTTGAATTGGTCTAGAACCTCTGCCAAAATGGTGCACATTTTCTAGGTCACTCTGGATTTTTGAATTAATGCATTAATTATTTGCATTTGGGCATTTAATTCATATATATATATATTAATTGCCCAAATAATACTAATAATGTTTGAGGGCTGCTGAAAAATATCAAGCAGTGCCCACAACTTATCTCACTATTTTTAGGAAAGGTTTAGTATTTTTAATAATAATTCAAAAACAAAGATGTAAATTAGAAAATGAAACTAAACTAAAAAAAGGGCGTAAACCTCACTGGCCACTTACAGGGCGGCCCATCTCAAGATCGCCTCACCTGATCGGCGCTGCCGATCGTCGTCTCCATCAGCGCCCGAGGCGCTGAAGCGTGTGCTCGCCCGCAAGCACACACGCGCCGTGCCACCTCCACCACCACTGCTCAAGTCCCCGACGCCTAGACACCTCCAACGTCGCCACGCTACCCCTCTGGAACCCCTCGCTCACTCTCTCGTCCCCATCCTCTCCTCTACTCCTCTCCTCTCTGCTCGAAGCGGGGCTACGTGCCGCCGACGCCGTTTGCCGCGGCCACCGTCTCCCCCTCGACCCCTCGCCGTGCCTGCGAGCTCCGTATCAACGTTCCCGACCTCCTCGACGAGCCACGAGGCCCCGGACACGCTGCATCGCCGCCACGAGTCTTCTTCCCCGAGCACGGCCGCCGGACTCCATCGACGGATTCGTCGCCTTCCGGTCGTCCCCGAGCCAACTGAGCATGTCGTCGACCTCCCAGTGAGCTCCGCTCCATTTCCCCTCTCTTCCCGCATCTTCCCCGTCCACTGGCCGTCACGTTCACCGAGACCGAGAACCATCGCCGCCCGAGCTTGTCGCCGGCGTAGCTCGGCGACCATTTGGTCACTCGGTGCGCCCAAGTGCTTCGCGAAGAACACGTAGAGCCTAGCGGAGCTTCGGTTCGTCCTTTGCACGCCAGTAGCCCGCGCCCGCATCTAGCCGAACTCCGCCGCCGCCTTTGAGCTCGCCCGTCGATATAGATCGCCCGGCTTAATCGACCGCACCACTCGACGCGGGATCTTGACACACGTAGATGCCCTCCGCCGCCATTTGGTCGCGGAGGAGGAATTCGACCCCTCCGCTGTCTCGGGCTCCACCGGCGACGAGCCGTGGACCAAGTCCGGCAGGTTTGACCCCGACGCGGTGGGTGGGCCGGTTTGACCTCCTCTGGTCGATGACATGTGGGCCCATGCCTCATCGACACTTTTAGTTAGGACTAAATTAGCGCTAACAGTCTTGGTTAATTAGCTAGACAACGACATGTGGAGCCCATTGTCGGGTTTGACCCTGGTTGGCGCTGTTGACCGGCCGACGTCATGATGATGTCGGTGGCGACGAATACTAATTTTCTGGATTTAAAATAAATCCAGAAATTTCAAAAAATGATTTAAACTTCAAAATTCATATAAATTCAACCGTAACTCCAAATGAAATAAATTATATATGAAAAATGATCAGAAAAATCCAATCTATCCATCTGTACCATTTTCATGCATGTTAGAACAACTTATAGCTGCTGTTTAGCACAAATCATTTAAATGGCATTTGAATAATCACATATGGAGTTTGAATTTGAATCTTGTATTCAAACCAACTTCATTTAATCTGTTGCTAATTGCATTAGCTCAAACCACAGCATATTGCCATGTCATGATCATGCATCATATTGTGCATTTGCATTGATTGTGTTTCTTTCTCGCTTTGCGGTAATTGCCCCTCTCGATAGTCGCGTTCGGCGACGAGTTCGATGACACCGATGAAGAACTATATTATCTTGAAGTTCGAGCAAGCAAAACCCCTTGTTCATTCCGATACAATCCCACTCTCTCGCTCCTGCTCTCTTTTCTGCATTAGGACAACAACGACATATCATTTACTTGCTGCGGTAGTGAACCCTTTATCCTCTGCATGACTGTCATTGCCACGATAAATAGATGAAACCCACTAGCATGAGTAGGAGTTGTTTGAGCCCTGATGTGCCTACTCATTCATGCTTGTTTGTCATGCCTGCTATTGCTTAGAGTTGTGTCAGGTTTGATTCATCGGGAATGAATCGAGGTGTGTGAACATGTCCTCTCGTTGAGAGCTAAATGTGTGAACACGATTTGGTAAAGGCAGCGGTGAGAGGCCATGTAGGAGTACATGGTGGGTTGTCTCATTGCAGCCGTCCTCGAACTGAGTTACGTGTTTGTGATCCATGAACAGCTACTACCACTCATTGGGATCCTTAATTGACCCTCTCGGCTTCTTATTCACGCTTGTTCTCTGTCCGGGAGTTGCAACTAGTTTACGGTGTTTGTAGGTAGTGTTAGTAGTCTACCAAGTGGCACCCGTGCAGGTGGGCTTGGGACAGACTAGGCACTGATGTACGGTGTACCAAGTGGCACCGGATGGTGGGCTTGGGAACCTGCTCACATCGTTTGGGGCCGTGGCGACACCCGGCGGATCTCCTTGCGGATGGAACCCGAATAGGCGATAAACACGGGCGAGAGACTTGAGTGTTTAGGTAGGCGTGGCCGACTCCTCGCTGGCTTCCGCTTGAAGGTTGCCGCGGTACATGACGTGTCTGAGGCGATAAGTGGCGAGAGTGTGTGAAGAAGTACACCCTGCGGGGTTATCATTATCTATTGAATAGCCGGATTCCTCGGATATGGAAACTTGGACCCTTGTACAGTTCATAGACAAGTGAAAGTGGATACTCTAAAATCGCAAGATAGCGTGAGTGCTATGGATGGCGTTCTCGTGAGGGAGACGGAACGGATCCATAGTGGAGTATTGATATGGTGAATATGTGGACTCGTGCGCCACCTCAAAAGAGTTACTTGCGATGTAGTTTAGGATAGCCACCGAGTCAAAGCTGGCTTGCTGCAGTTAAACTCCACCATCCCTTTTGTTGATAATGATGCATATGTAGTTAGTTCTGATGTAAGTCTTGCTGGGTACATTTGTACTCACGTTTGCCTATTTTATGTTTTTGCAGAGAGACTTCAGTCTCACTACTAGTACCGTGTGGACTTCGACGTTTAGCTTGTTACCTCAGCTACGATCTTGTGCCCTCGGCAGGATCTAGTAGATAGTCAGGCTTCTAAGCCTTTTTCATTTATAGATGTCTGTACTCAGACATATTAGCTTCCGCTTGTGCTTGACTTGTATGCTCACGAGTCTTTGGGTCATGAGACCCATGTTTGTAATGTCTCGCTCCTCGGAGCCTAATGAATAAATACTTGAGTCGTAGAGTCATGTTGTGATGCCATGTTGTATTTGCACATATCGAGCATATTGTGTGTATGTTATTGCAATGCTTGGTATGTGTGGGATCTGACTATCTAGTTGTTTATCTTTAGTTGCCTCTCTTACGGAAATGTCTCCTAGTGTTTCCACCGAGCCATGGTAGCTTGCTCTTGCTCCGAACACTTAGGCTGGCCGGCATGTGTCCTTCTTCGTTCTCAGGTCATCCCTTCGGGGAAATGTCTCGCGATGAATACCGGAGTCCTGCTAGCCCAGTGCTACAGCCTGGATTCACTCGCTGATGACCGACACGTTCGATCTTTGAGTCACGGATGCTGTCCTGTAAGTCTGTGCCACTTTGGGTTTACGACTAGCCATGTCAGCCGGGCTCCTTTTCATATGGATGCTAGCGACACTATCATATCTGCGTGCCAAAAGGCATAAACGGTCCCGGCTAAGGTAAGGCGACACCGTTGGGATACCGTGCGTGAGGCCGCAAAGTGATATGATGTGTTACAGGCTAGATCGATGTGACATTGAGTCGGGGTCCTGACAGCTTTGGTATCAGAGCTTGACTGCCTGTAGGATTACCAAGCCAAACCGGTCGAAGTTGAGTCTAGAAATTCTTTAGTTATATAAGGGAATTGATTGTGGGATGGAGCGTAAGGCTCTTTTTACTCCTTATACCTCATGGCCTTCTGATCTGAGTCAACCTCTTCTCTTCTACGGGGATTAAGAACTAGGCCTTCTCATCTATCTATCAGGATGACGTGTTACTAATCCATAGACCTATAGAATTGTTAGTTTCAAGCCTCACTCAGTTTTACTACTTCGTATGTTCATAATGTTGATCTCGAAACCTTGATATTGTGCTTTGGAGTGGCTATGCCACCATTTTTGTAGCATGTCTCAAATTCTTTTGAGCGATTCTGACCGTTATCTTTGTCAAGAGTCATCCTGTGTTTCTAAGCAATCGATGCACTTGCAAATCCTTTCCCTCTGGTTTTGATGTTCCTTTGGGCGAGTTAATCACACCAATTGCTGAGTTGAGGTATTCTATTGCCTCGACATATATGTTGGAGCTATTATTATGACCCTAGGTGTCTAGAGTATCGCCTAGTAATCCAGCCATGCTTGTGTTCCCAGTGATGATTTTGGCCATCATTCTCGAAAGCATCCCGTGATGCCACTTAGTAGTAGGTATTCTACTCCCGGGTTTTGAACCGAGATTCACCCTACCTCATGTTGTTAGTATTTGCTAGTACCTTTAGAATATTAGTAACCTTGTGATAGTCTCGAGGTCCGTGGTATTTCCTTCTTCCAAATACCATGAACCATTTTGGCAGAAGTTCTCTTGAACCGAAAGATCACAACAAGAGTGCTCTCAATGAGCTTCCTATCTGTGTTGTGAATCGCCATCCTACCTTTCCGCATGGGTTATCCGGAAGAAATGTTAAACTTGGTTCGACATACTAACCTATGCATCCACAACCCGGAAAATCATATGTTCTTTTGGGTTGTCCCATTTTAGTTGTCTTCCGACCCTCGTCTATCAATTGATAGTCAAGAGTATGCGTGCATTCGTTTATCGATGCCTATCACTCTTGTGGTCCGTCAAGCCATTCTATTCCAGAATGACTAGGAAAAACAAACTCCAGTACCTTGTCCATTTCTAGGATTGGGTCAAAGCAGTTGTACTCCGCAGATCAAATTGCTAATCTAGCTTTTGCTCTGTTCCACCTTGGAGTATTACCATCTTTATGTCAAGAATGTCATGGGAATTGCACACCATCCTATGAATTCTTGACGTAGTGATACTTCTCGCCATCATTATTCATTCCTCGGTTCCGTGTTGTTGCGGCGGAGTGCCGACAAGTGAATCGTGGTGTGTGAAATCAATCTTGCTAGCAACTCCGTTGCTTGGTAGTTAAGGACAATAATTTCATTTTTAGCGTGTTGGTTCTTGAATCATCATTCTAAGATAGACCGTGCTACCTAGTCCTTTTTCCCGGTGCACTCTTGATCAATGAGTTAGGATTGTGCCAATTCCTCACTTATTTGGTCATATCGTCTTGTCTTGAAAAGCAAGATTGTTCTCGAGCTTAGTAACATATCGGTGGCTCGTGATTTTCCGAATACCTTCTCGGAAGTATCACCAGTCGTCACTGACCGCTATGTTTAGTTAAGTGATCAAGTTGGTTTATTCTTGTAAACCACCCTTTCTCCAAGAATCTGTGTTGGATACCCCGAGCTAGTTGGCTAAGCTAAACAACAACTTGGAGAGTTGGAAGATAAAAGCTCACGACTTAGTTCATCTCCAAGGGATATCCTTGTGTGTATTGTTGAAAAAGGTAATATCTTCATTGAGTGATCCTCGTGATCGGTTGTTGGATTTATTGTCTTATCCCAAACCTTTGATTTGAGTATGGGCTATCATCAAATCAAATCGGAACTAACGGTATTCATAATGTTGTCTTACTCTTGGTTATTCCTCGAGCATACACCATTACATCTTTTGGGTCCGACCAATACTATCGCCTTGTTCACATAGTTTTGGAATTCCACCTATATGGAAGCTTTGGATGGTTTGTTGTTGAGTCCATTGACAACAATTTCATCTTGTCCATGATTCATGTTGAACATTAAGCTAGTGTTGGAAACTTTTGTAAACATTACCTTCGTGTTCCATTCATGAGGTATACGTTCGGATGAAAGAAGTGACTTTCTCTAATTCATGTGCATTTGGTGCAAGTTGCCGTCGTGAGTTCGAGAAAGATTGTTTTGTTTCCTTTGGAATCATCCCAAGTTAGTCATGCACGCGAAGTGCCCTATGGTTTGATAGGTTGGCGCCTCCATTCTATATGTGTTCCTAGCACACCAAGCCACCGATTGATTTGCTCAAGGAGAAGAAGTTCCTTCGTGGGCTCGAGACTTATGCAAGGACTTGATATCCTCGTTGATGGTTCCCCACCGAACTTCGGTAGTGCTTTATTGTAAGACTACTATGTGGTCATGCTTGTCTTGGACAGCGTGTTCACGGGTTTGTAGCGAACCAGCTCATGTTTTGGAGCTAGCTATCGTAGTTCATTTTCCGAGAATCTCGCAGCGTTATCTCGTCGATTTGTGTTGCAAACTTTCATTCTACCTTCTAGGCTCGATGAGTCTGAATTATTCTGACACCAACCAGATCTGAATCTCAGGCGGATATGATGGTTGGAACATTTCCCAAGAACTATAATATTGGTCTCGCGATAACCGGTAAAGTGGATGTCGTGGCCAACACACCCCACCGAAGACCTGTTATTGTAGTATCTTGATTGAGAAAGTTGGCCACCTCCTCATAAGGAATTCGTAGGATTTACTTCCTAGTTGTGCCTTATGATTTTTTGTGTTCCCGAAGTCCGACCTTTTACTTGATGTTCTAGATATCAAACCATATCTATGAATGGGATACGCTAGTACATCAAGGAGAACATTAGAAGCGGAGTGCTAAATGTCTCTCGATCGATCATCCAGTCTGTTTCCTTGGCCGCTAAGGTGAAATCTGAGAAAGTGTTATCTTCCTTTGCATCTGCATTGTCCGTCATTATTCATCATGGTGGTATGTTGTGTTGTCAGCACCTTTGACACGGATGTTGGTAAAACCTTGATGAATATGGAAATGCTCAAGTTCTTGAGAGCACGCACAAGCACTATGTATTATCACCGGCACTAACTGGGATTGCTCTCAGTTTCCTCGGTTATGCTATAACCATTCCAACGAGAGATTCACTCTCTCTTCCGCTGAGCTTCTCCCCAGTTACTAAAATCATCCTTCGCGTTTGTCTTCAACAAGGTAATCCACATCATCCATTCCGGTCCGGGAATGTCATTCCTCGGACTCCTTCAAATGACCGACTGTGTATTGCCATAGGCTGATATAAAGAGTTTCAATGATCTTTGAATCAAATGTAATTCTTTTTGCCACTTAAGGTAATAATCTACTAATCACCCTCCTCCGGGATGTCTCACGAGGTATCTTGGCAACTCAACTCCTCGCTATGTTGACGATGCGTTCACCACCGTCGTAAGTGTGGAATTGTTGTCTACCTAGTGAACCCTCGTCACCTGTCTCCTCCATTTCTTGAAGTATGCTTTGTGTCTCAACTCGAGATATATGTCAATATCTCACCCCATGAGTTGATCTGAGTTGTTCGGTCTTGAGAAGATCAATTCTTTTAGAGTTTTCTTTTCCTCTTCTTGTCATGTTAGCTAGAGTTCTCAGAACAAGACGACAAGACAAAGATTGGTGATCGAATCAACGCCCTTATGAAGTGCCACCTGGATCGTGAAGATTATGTTAGTTTGCGTTCCCCTTCATCCTACCCTCACGCTTGAATCTCGGGCCGAGATTCTTGTTTAATGAGGCGAGTTGTCACATCCCTAGCTTCGGTATTGCACTAGGCTAGCTTCATGTGTGCATCATATTTAAATTTTGCTTAATTTTGAAATGGGGATGACAAACCCTAGCACCAAATTAAATCAAATAGGGTCAACGAAATATTTTCAATGAACCTGAATGCTTTTTAGAAAAGTTCATCATTTTTGAATTGGTCTAGAACCTCTGCCAAAAATGGTGCACATTTTTCTAGGTCACTCTGGATTTTTGAATTAATGCATTAATTATTTGCATTTGGGCATTTAATTCATATATATATATATTAATTGCCCAAATAATACTAATAATGTTTGAGGGCTGCTGAAAAATATCAAACAGTGCCCACAACTTATCTCACTATTTTTAGGAAAGGTTTAGTATTTTTAATAATAATTCAAAAACAAAGATGTAAATTAGAAAATGAAACTAAACTAAAAAAAGGCGTAAACCTCACTGGCCACTTACAGCGGCCCATCTCAAGATCGGCTCACCCATTCGGCGCTGCCGATCGTCGTCTCCACCAGCGCCCGAGGCGCCCGGCGTGTGCTTCGCCACACACCACACACGCGCCCGTGCCACCTCCACCCTGCCTGCCTGCGTCCCCGACGCCTAGACACCTCCAACGTCGCCACGCTACCCCTCTGGAACCCCTCGCTCACTCTCTCGTCCCCATCCTCTCCTCTACTCCCTCTCCCTCTCTGCCCGAGCGGAGCTCGTCGCCGCCGACGCCGTTTGCCGCGGCCACCGTCTCCCCCTCGACCCCTCGCCGTGCCTGCGAGCTCCGTATCAACGTTCCCGACCTCCTCGACGAGCCACGAGGCCCCGGACACGCTGCATCGCCGCCACGAGTCTTCTTCCCCGAGCACGGCCGCCGGACTCCATCGACGGATTCGTCGCCTTCCGGTCGTCCCCGAGCCAACTGAGCATGTCGTCGACCTCCCAGTGAGCTCCGCTCCATTTCCCCTCTCTTCCCGCATCTTCCCCGTCCACTAGCCGTCACGTTCACCGAGACCGAGAACCATCGCCGCCCGAGCTTGTCGCCGGCGTAGCTCCGGCGACCATTTGGTCACTCCAGTGCGCCCAAGTGCTTCGCAGCAACACGTAGAGCCTAGCGGGAGCTTCAGTTCGTCCTTTTGCACGCCGTAGCCCCGCGCCCGCATCTAGCCGAACTCCGGCCGCCGCCTTTGAGCTCGCCGCCGTCGATATAGATCGCCCCCGGCTTAACTGACTGCACCACTCGACGCGCGGGATCTTCAGCGTCACGTAGATGCCCTCGCCGCCATTTGGTCGCGGAGGAGGAATTCGACCCTCCGCCGTCTCGGGCTCCACCGGCGACGAGCCGTGGACCAAGTCCGGCAGTTTGACCTCGACGCGACTGGTGGGCCGGTTTGACCTCCTCTGGGTCGATGACATGTGGGCCCATGCCTCACTGACACTTTTAGTTAGGACTAAATTAGCGCTAACAGTCTTGGTTAATTAGCTAGGACACTGACATGTGGGGCCCACTGTCAGGTTTGACCCTGGTTAGGCGCTGTTGACCCGCCGACGTCATGATGATGTCGGTGGCGCGAATACTAATTTTCGGATTTAAAATAAATCCAGAAATTTCGAAAAATGATTTAAACTTCAAAAATTCATATAAATTCAACCGTAACTCCAAATGAAATAAATTATATATGAAAATGATCAGAAAAATCCAATCTATCCATCTGTACCATTTTCATGCATGTTAGAACAACTTATAGCTGCTGTTTAGCACAAATCATTTAAATGGCATTTGAATAATCACATATGGAGTTTGAATTTGAATCTTGTATTCAAACCAACTTCATTTAATCTGTTGCTAATTGCATTAGCTCAAACCACAGCATATTGCCATGTCATGATCATGCATCATATTGTGCATTTGCATTGATTGTGTTTCTTTCTCGATTGCGGTAATTGCCCCTCTCGATAGTCGCGTTCGACGACGGCGAGTTCGATGACACCGATGAAGAACTATATTATCTTGAAGTTCGAGCAAGCAAAACCCCTTGTTCATTCCGATACAATCCCACTCTCTCGCTCCTGCTCTCTTTTCTGCATTAGGACAACAACGACATATCATTATTTGCTGCGGTAGTGAACCCTTTATCCTCTGCATGACTGTCATTGCCACGATAAATAGATGAAACCCACTAGCATGAGTAGGAGTTGTTTGAGCCCTGATGTGCCTACTCATTCATGCTTGTTTGTCATGCCTGCTATTGCTTAGAGTTGTGTCGGTTTGATTCATCGGGAATGAATCGAGGTGTGTGAACATGTCCTCTTGTTGAGAGCTAAATGTGTGAACACGATTTGGTAAAGGCAGCGGTGAGAGGCCATGTAGGAGTACATGGTGGGTTGTCTCATTGCAGCCGTCCTCGAGAACTGAGTTACGTGTTTGTGATCCATGAACAGCTACTACCACTCATTGGGATCCTTAATTGACCCTCTCGGCTTCTTATTCACGCTTGTTCTCTGTCCGGGAGTTGCAACTAGTTTACGGTGTTTGTAGGTAGTGTTAGTAGTCTACCAAGTGGCACCCGTGCAGGTGGGCTTGGGACAGACTAAACCTGATGTACGGTGTACCAAGTGGCACCGGATGGTGGGCTTGGGAACCCTGCTCACATCGTTTGGGGCCGTGGCGACACCCGGCGGATCTCCTTGCGGATGGAACCCGAATAGGCGATAAACACGACGAGAGACTTGAGTGTTTAGGTAGGCGTGGCCGACTCCTCGCTGGCTTCCGCTTGAAGGTTGCCGCGGTACATGACGTGTCTGAGGCGATAAGTGGCGAGAGCGTGTGTGAAGAAGTACACCCTGCAGGTTATCATTATCTATTGAATAGCTGGATTCCTCGGATATGGAAACTTGGACCCTTTGTGCAGTTCATAGACAAGTGAAAGTGGATACTCTAAAATGCGCAAGATAGCGTGAGTGCTATGGATGGCGTTCTCGTGAGGGAGACGGAGCGGATCCATAGTGGAGTATTGATATGGTGAATATGTGGACTCGTGTGCGCCACCTCAAAAGAGTTACTTGCGATGTAGTTTAGGATAGCCACCGAGTCAAAGCTGGCTTGCTGCAGTTAAACTCCACCATCCCTTTTGTTGATAATGATGCATATGTAGTTAGTTCTGATGTAAGTCTTGCTGGGTACATTTGTACTCACGTTTGCCTATTTTATGTTTTTGCAGAGAGACTTGGTCTCACTACTAGTACCGTGTGGACTTGACGTTTAGCTTGTTACCTCAGCTACGATCTTGTGCCCTCGGCAGGATCTAGTAGATAGTCAGGCTTCTAAGCCTTTTTCATTTATAGATGTCTGTACTCAGACATATTAGCTTCCGCTTGTGCTTGACTTGTATGCTCTGAGTGCTGGGTCATGAGACCCATGTTTGTAATGTCTCGCTCCTCGGAGCCTAATGAATAAATACTTGAGTCGTAGAGTCATGTTGTGATGCCATGTTGTATTTGCACATATCGAGCATATTGTGTGTATGTTATTGCAATGCTTGGTATGTGTGGGATCTGACTATCTAGTTGTTTATCTTTAGTTGCCTCTCTTACCGGGAAATGTCTCCTAGTGTTTCCACCGAGCCATGGTAGCTTGCTACTGCTCCGGAACACTTAGGCTGGCCGGCATGTGTCCTTCTTCGTTCTGTATGCATCCCTCGGGAAATGTCTCGCGATGAATACCGGAGTCCTGCTAGCCCAGTGCTACAGCCTGGATTCACTTTCGGCGATGACCGACACGTTCGATCTTTGGGTCACGGATGCTGTCCTGTAAGTCTGTGCCACTTTGGGTTTACGACTAGCCATGTCAGCCGGGCTCCTTTTCATATGGATGCTAGCGACACTATCATATACGCGTGCCAAAAGGCGCAAACGGTCCCGGGCTAAGGTAAGGCGACACCCGTTGGGATACCGTGCGTGAGGCCGCAAAGTGATATGATGTGTTACAGGCTAGATCGATGTGACATTGAGTCGGGGTCCTGACACTCCCCCTTCTCCCCGCTCGATCTCGAGCTCGGTCGAACGAGCTCGTCGCCGCCGCTCGCCATAACCACGGCCACCGTCCACCACTCGCCTCACCGACCAGTCCAGAAGGACCACAGCGACGTCCTCATCACCTACGCAGAGCCAAGCTACGCCGGACGGCCTGCATCACCGGCTACCTCGCCGTCTTCAACCTCGGGGGCCGCCGATCGCCGCCCGCCGATTAAATCGTCCACAGCCGTGCAGAGCCCGCCGAGACCGCCGTCCGACCCGCCGTGAGCTAATCGCTGTTCCCCTTACTTTCGGCTGTTTGCCTCGCCTGAACCGTAGTTCCGCCGGAGCCGTGAGCTCCTCGCCGCGGCGATGATGCGATCACCGCCACGGTCACTGCAGCCGTGTCCAAGCACACCAACGTGCTCGAAACCTCTCCGCGCACCGTAGCCACCACGGATCCTCCTCCTGAACACCCTAGCGGTGAACTCGAGCACGTCCGAACTCCGGCCGCCGCGCAAGTCGCTGCCGCCGTCGACCTAGGCCACCGAAGCCGCTGTTGCGTACACCACTCGACGCGGACGAGCCTCCCCGTCGCGTAGAGCCCCTCCGCCGCCCATTTGGTAGCCGGAGGGCAAAACCCGAGCCCCTCCGCCGCACCTGTCGTCGCCGGCGTTGAGCCGCCGGCCTGTTTGGGCCATTTGACCGGGGTTTGACCTCCCCCTGTGTCACTGACATGCGGGACCAGCCCGCCTAATTAACCTAGATTAGTTTAAGTTAAAACACTAACTAACCCAGCTAGTTAGGTTAGTCACTGACACGGAGGACCCACTGGTCAGTTTGACCTGGGCTGCCCGTTGACTCGCTTACGTCATGCTGACATAGTGCTGACGCAGTAAATTCTTTTATGGATTTATTTTTATATAGGAAATTCCAGAAAATACCACAAACTTCAAAAATTCATAGAAAATCAACCGTAGCTCCAAATCAAATGAATTATATATGAAAAATGATCAGAAAAATCCAATCTATCCATCTGTACCATTTTCATGCATGTTAGAACAACCTATAGCTGCTGTATAGCACAAATCATATGAATGTCATTTAAATAATCATATGTGGAGTTTGGATTTGAAGTTAGGGTTCAAACCAACTTCATTTAACTTTGTGGCTAGTTGCATTAGCTCAAAACACCAGCATGTTGCCATGTCATGATCATGCATCATATTGTGCATTTGCATTGATTGTGTTTCTTTCTCAGTTGTCGGTAATTGCCCCCTCTCGATAGACGCGTTCCGACGATGAGTTCGATGACACCGATGAAGAGATATATTATCTTCAGAAGTGCCAGGCAAGCAAAACCCCCTTGTTCATTCCGATACAATCCCACTCTCTCGCTTCTGCACTATTTTACTGCATTAGGACAACAACGATACAACTGTTACATGCTGCGGTAGTTGAACCCCTTTATCCTCTGCATGACCTGTCATTCCACAGTAAATAGATGAAACCCACTAGCATGAGTAGGAGTTGTTTGAGCCCTGATGTGCCTACTCATTCATGCTTGTTTGTCATGCCTGCTATTGCTTAGAGTTGTGTCAGGTCTGATTCATCGGGAATGGATCAGAGGTGTGTGAACATGTCCTGCGGTGTGTGAGCTAAGTGTATGTAGACGATTTGGTAAAGGTAGCGGTGAGAGGCCATGTAGGAGTACATGGTGGGTTGTCTCATTGCAGCCGTCCTCAGGAACTGAGTTCTGTGTTTGTGATCCATGATCAGTTACTACCACACATTGGGTTCCGTAACTCGACCCTCTCGGCTTCTTAATCACACTTGTTCTCTGTCCGGGAGTTGCAACTAGTTTACGGTGTTTGTAGGTAGTGTTAGTAGTCTACCAAGTGGCACCGGTACAAGTGGGCTTGGGACAGACTAGGCACAATGTACGGTGTACCAAGTGGCACCGGATGGTGGGCTTGGGAACCCCGCTCACATCGTTTGGGGCCGTGGCGACACCCGGCGGATCTCCTTCGGATGGAACCCGAATAGGCGATAAACACGGACGAGAGACTTGAGTGTTTAGGTAGGCGTGGCCGACTCCTCGCCGGCTTCCGCTTGAAGGTTGCCGAGGTACATGACGTGTCTGGGCGATAAGTGGCGAGGCGTGTGTGAAGAAGTACACCCTGCGGGTTATCATTATCTATTGAATAGCCGGATTCCTCGGATATGGAAACTTGGACCCCTTATACAGTTCATAAACAAGTGAAAGTGGATACTCTAAAATCGCAAGATAAGTGTGAGTGCTATGGATGGCGTTCTCGTGGGAGGCGGAGCGGATCCATAGTGGTGTATTGGTATGGTGAATATGTGGACTCGTGTGCGCCACCTCAAAAGAGTTACATTGCAGTCGTAGTTCAGGTTAGCCACAGAGTCAAAGCTGGCTTGCTGCAGTTAAACTCCACCACCCCTTTATTGATACCGATGCATATGTAGTTAGTTCTGATGTAAGTCTTGCTGGGTACATTTGTACTCACGTTTGCCTATTTTATGTTTTGCAGAGAGACTTCAGTCTCGCTAGTAGTTCTGCTTGGACTTCGACGTTTAGCTTGCTACCTCAGCTACGATCTTGTGCCCTCGGCAGGATCTGGTAGACAGTCAGGCTTCTAAGCCTTTTTCATTTGTAGATGTCTGTACTCAGACATGTTAAGCTTCCGTTTGTGCTTGACTTGTTTGCTCCGAATGCTGGGTCATGAGACCCCTGTTTTGTAATATCTCGCTCCTCGGAGCCTATTGAATAAATACTTGAGTCGTAGAGTCATGTTGTGATGCCATGTTGTATTTGCACATATCGAGCATATTGTGTGTATGTTATTGAAATGCTTGGTATGTGTGGGATCTGACTATCTAGTTGTTTATCTTTAGTAGCCTCTCTTACCGGGAAATGTCTCCTAGTGTTTCCACCGAGCCATGGTAGCTTGCTACTGCTCCGGAGCACTTAGGCTGGCCGGCATGTGTCCTTCTTCGTTCCTGTGTTTGTCCCTTCGGGGAAATGTCACGCGATGAATACCAGAGTCCTGTTAGCCCGCTACATCCCAGTTCACGGAGTCCCGCTAGCCCAATGCTACAGCCTGGATTCACTCGGCGATGACCGACACGTTCGATCTTTGGGTCATGGATGCTGTCCTGTAAGCTTGTGCCACTTTGGGTTTACGACTAGCCATGTCAGCCGGGCTCCTTATCATATGGATGCTAGCGACACTATCATATCGTGTGCCAAAAGCGCCAAACGGTCCCGGCAAAGGTAAGGCGACACCGTAGGAATACCGTGCGTGAGACCGCAAAGTGATATGAGGTGTTACAGCTAGATCGATGTGACATTGAGTCGAGGTCCGGACAGTTTTGGTATCGAGCTTGACCGCTGTAGGATTACCAAGCCAAACCGGTGAAGTTGAGTCTAGAAATTCTTTAGTTATATGTAGGGAATTGATTGTGGGATGGAGCGTAAGGCTCTTTTTACTCCTTATACCGATGGCCTTCTCGATCCGAGTCAACCTCTTCTTTTCTACGGGGATTAAGAAACTAGGCTTTCTCATCTACCTATCAGGATGACGTGTTACTAATCCATAGACTTGTTGAATTGTTAGTTTCAAGCCTCAGTTAAGTTCCTACTACTTCCGTATGTTAATTGTTGATCTTGAAACCTTGATATTGTGCTTCTGAGTGGTGATGCCACCATTTTTGTAGCATGTCTAAAATCATTTTGAGCATTTATAGCCGTTATGCTGTCCGAGTCATCCCAGGTTTCTAAACAATCTGATGCACTTGCAAATCTTTTCCCTCTGGTCTTGATGTTCCTTTGGGCCAGGTTAATCACACTAATTGCTGAGTTGAGGTATTCTATTGCCTCGACATATATGTTGGAATTATTATTATGACCCTAGGTGTCTTAGGGGATCATCTAGTAATCTAGCCATGATTTGTGTCTCAGTGTGAGGATTCTGGCCTTTATTCCCGAAGCATCCCGTGATGCAATTTAGTTAGTAGGTATTCTACTCCTGGGTTTTGAACCCGATATTCACCCTACTTACTTCATGTTGATAGTGTTTGCTCGTTCCTTTAGGATATTAGTAACCTTTGCAATAGTCCTCGAGGTTCGTGGTATTTCCTTCTTCCAAATACTATGAACCGTTTATGGCAGAAGTTCTTGAAACCAAAAGATCACAACCAGAGTGCTCTTGATGAGTTCTCCATTCTATAATATGAACCTGACTGTTCTACTTTCCGCATGGGTTATCCGGAAGAAATGTTGAGCTTCGCTCGACGTACTAATCTATGCATCCACAACTCAGAAAATCATATGTTCTTTTGGGTTGTCCCTATTTAATTGTCTCCTGACCCTCGTCTATCAATTGATAGTCAAGAGTATGCGTGCATTCGTTCATCGATGCCTATTATTCTTGTGGTCCGTCAAGCCATTCTATTCCAGAATGACTAGGAGAAACAAACTCCAGTACCTTGTCCATTTCTAGGATTGGGTCAAAGCAGTTGTACTCCGCAGATCAAACTGCTAATCTAGCTTTTGCTCTGTTCTACCTTGGAGTATTACCATCTTTATGTCAAGAATGTCATGGGAATTGCACACCATCCTATGAACTCTTGATATAGTGATACTTCTTGCCATCATTATTCATTCCTCGGTTTCCATGTTATTGCAACCGGAATACCGACAAGTGAATCGTGATGTGCAAAATCTATGCTCCTAGCAACTCTGTTGCTTGGTAGTTAACGGACAGTAATTTCATTCTTAGCGTGTTGATTTTCGAATCATCATTCTAAGATTAATCGTGCTACCTAGTCCATTTTTCCTGGTGCACTCTTCGATCAAGAGTTAGGATTGTGTCAATCCCTCACTCTTTTGATCATATCATCTTGCCCTGAAAAGCAAGGTTGTTCCCGAGCTTAGTAACATATCGGTGGTTCGTGATTTTCCGTATATCTTCTCGGAAGTATTACCAGGTTGTCACCTGACCGCTATGTTGAGCTCGTGATCAAGTTGGTTTCTTGTAAACCACCCTTTCTCCAAGAATCCGTGTTGGATACCCCTGAGCTAGTTGGTTAAGCTAAACGACAACAACTTGGAGAGTTGGAAGATAAAAGCTTGTCCGACTTAGCTCATATTAAGGGATATCTTGTATATGTGTTGAAGAAAGGTAATATCTTCATTGATTTATCCTTGTGATCAGTTGTTGGACTTATTGTCTTGCCAAAACTTTGGTTTGAGTATGGGCTATCGTCAAATCAAATCAGAACCAACGATGTTCGTAATGTTGTCCTACTCGCGGTTATCCCTCGAGCATACACCATTACATTTTTTGGGTCTGACCAATGCTTTGTCCTTGTTCACATAATTATGGAATTCCATTTATATGGTCATCCCGATGACTTGTTGTTGAGCCCATCAGCAGCATTTTATCTTCTCCATGATCATGTTGAACATCCATCTAGTATTGGAAACTTTTGAAAGCATTTTTTCATGCTAGCTCATGAAGCATATGTTCGGATGAAAGAAGTGACTCTCTCTAACTCATGTGCATTTGATGCAAGTTGCCGCCGTGGGTTCGAGAAAGTTAGTTTTGCTTCCTCTGGAATTGTCCCAAGTTAGTCATGCACGTGCGAAGTGCTCTATGGTTTGTTAGGTTGGCCGCCTCCATTCCATATGTGTTTCCTAGCACACCAAGCCACTGACTGATTTGTTCAAGGAGAAGAAGTTCCTTCTTAAGAGCTAGACTTACGCAAGGACTTCGATATCCTAGATGATGGTCCCCACCTGAACTCGGTAGTGTTTTATTATAAGACTACTACGTGGTCATGCTTGTCTGGGACAACATGTTCACATGTTTGTAGCAAAACCAGCTCATGTTTTGGAGCTTACTATCGTAGTCCATTCCCTGAGATTCTCGCAACGTCATCTCGTCGATTCGTGTTGCAAACTTTCACTCTTCTTTCTGGACTTGATGAGTTTGGAATATTCTGACACCAACCAGATCTGAATCTCAGGCTGATATGATGGTTGGAACGTATCTCAAGAACTATAATATTGGTCTCTCTGTAACCCGGTAAAACGGATGTCGTGGCCAACACACCCAACCGGAAGACCTATTATTGTAGTATCTTGATTGAAGAAGTTGGCCACCTCTCCATAAGGACTTCATAGGAATTATTCTCTATTTATGAGCCTTATGATTTTTGTGCTCCCGAAGTCCGACCTGTTACTTGATGTTCTAGATATCAAACCATATCAATGAATGGGATACGCTAGTACATCAAGGAGAACATTAGAAGCGGAGTGCTAAATGTCTCTCGGTCGATCATCCAGATTTAGTCCCCTTGGCCCCGCTAAGGTGAAATCTGAGAAAGTGTTGTCTTCTTTTTTTTATCTGCATCGTCCATCGCTACTCATCATGGTAGTATGTTGTGTTGTCAGCACCCTTGACACGGATGTTGATAAAACCTTGATGCGTATGGAAATGCTCAAGTTCTTGAGAGCACGCACAAGCATTAGGTGCTATCGTAGTTACTAACTGGGATTGCTCTCAATTTCCTCGGTTATGCTATAACTCTTCAAATAGTAGGTTCACTCTCTACTGCTGAGTTTCTCCCCAGCTACTAAAGTCATCCCTTGTGTGGTCTTCAACAAGGTAATCCACATCATCCATTCTGGCCCGAGAATGTCAATTTTTCGGACTCCTTCAAATGTTCGTTTGTGATTTGCCTTAAGCTGGTATAAAGAGTTTCAATGATCTTTGAATCAAATGTAATTCTTTTTGCCACTTAAGGGGATATTTCTACGAGTCACCTTCCCTAGGGTGCATCGTTGTGGTATCATGGCAACTCAACTCCTCGCTACGTTGACAACCGTTCACCACCCTCTTAAGCGTGGAATTGTTGTCTACCTAGTGAACCCTCGTCATTTGTTCCACTCCATCCCTCTAGATGTGTGTTTCGTGTCTCAGCTCGGGAGATGTTGCTATGTCCCATCCCATGAGTTGATCCTGAGTTGTTCGGTCTTCGAGAAGATCAATTCTTTTAGAGTTTTCCCTTTCCTCTTGTTGTCATGTTAATTGGAGTCCTCAGAGCAAGACTTTGAGACAATAATAGTGATCGATTCAACGTTCTTCGACGTGCCACCTGGATCATGAAGATTATGTTAGTTTGCGATACCCCTTCATCTTACCTTACGCTTGAATCTCGGGACGAGATTCTTGTTTAGTAGGGGTGAGCTGTCACATCCCTAGCTTCTGGTAATGCTCTAGAATAGCTTCATGTGTGCATCATATTTAAACTTTGCTTAATTTGAAATGGGGATGACAAACCCTAGCACCAAAATAAATCAAATAGGGTCAACCAGAAATATTTTCAATGAACCCAGAATGCTTTTTAGAAAAGTTCATCATTTTTGAATTGGTCTAGAACCTCTGCCAAAAATGGTGCATATTTTTCTAGGTCACTCTGGATTTTTGAATTAATGCATTAATTATTTGCATTTGGGCATTTAATTCATATATATATTTTAATTGCCCAAATAATACTAATAATGTTTGAGGGCTGCTGTAAAATATTTAAACAAAGCCTCACAACTTATCTCGATATTTTTAGGAAAGGTTTAGTATTTTAATAATTCAAAAACAAAGATGTAAAATAGAAAACTGAAACAAAAGGAAAAGAGAGTTTACCCGAAACCTACCAAGACTCACCGGCAGCCCACTGCCTGTCCACTTGGCCCAGCCCACCAGGGGCACCGTTGTCTTCAACCTCGCCTCTTGGCGAGGCGTGTCGGCTGTGATCGCCGTGGCCACCTCCCTGTCTGCTTCCTCCTTTCCCGGCCCTTCTCACGACGCCCAGGAGACGTGGACGAAGCCCCGAACCGACCCCCTTCTCCTCTGGTCACTCTCCCCCTTCTCCCCGCTCGATCTCGAGCTCGGCCGAACGAACCTCGAGGACTATCGCAAAGGTTACTAATATCCTAAAGGAACGAGCAAACACTATCAACATGAAGTAAGTAGGGTGAATATCGGGTTCAAAACCCAGGAGTAGAATACCTACTAACTAAATTGCATCACGGGATGCTTCGGGAATAAAGGCCAGAATCCTCACACTGAGACACAAATCATGGCTAGATTACTAGATGATCCCCTAAGACACCTAGGGTCATAATAATAATTCCAACATATATGTCGAGGCAATAGAATACCTCAACTCAGCAATTAGTGTGATTAACCTGGCCCAAAGGAACATCAAGACCAGAGGGAAAAGATTTGCAAGTGCATCAGATTGTTTAGAAACCTAGGATGACTCGGACAGCATAACGGCTATAAATGCTCAAAATGATTTTAGACATGCTACAAAAATGGTGGCATCACCACTCAGAAGCACAATATCAAGGTTTCAAGATCAACAATTAACATACGGAAGTAGTAGGAACTTAACTGAGGCTTGAAACTAACAATTCAACAAGTCTTTGGATTAGTAACACGTCATCCTGATAGGTAGATGAGAAAGCCTAGTTTCTTAATCCCCGTAGAAAAGAAGAGGTTGACTCAAATCAGAAGGCCATCAGGTATAAGGAGTAAAAAGAGCCTTACGTTCCATCCCACAATCAATTCCCCTACATATAACTAAAGAATTTCTAGACTCAACTTCGACCAGTTTGGCTTGGTAATCCTCTGAGCAAATAAGCTCGATACCAAAACTGTCCGGACCCTGACTCAATGTCACATCGATCTAGCCTGTAACACCTCATATCACTTTGCGGTCTCACGCACGGTATTCCCACGGGTGTCGCCTTACCTTTGCCCGGGACCGTTTGCGCCTTTTGGCACACGTATATGATAGTGTCGCTAGCATCCATATGATAAGGAGCCCGGGCTGACATGGCTAGTCGTAAACCCAAAGTGGCACAAGCTTACGAGGACAGGCATCCATGACCCGAAGATCGAGCGTGTCGGTCATCACGTGAGTGAATCCAGTCTGTAGCACTGGCTAGCGGACTCGGTGAACGGGCAGTGGCGGGCTAACGGACTCGGTATTCATCGCGTGACATTTCCCCGAAGGGACAGACACAGGAACGGCAAGCGTGGAATCAAATTAGGTTCCCCCTGTCATTGGCAAGCCAGATTCGCCCCCGGATGCTAGCTCCGAACTCTCAAGCCGCACGCCAAGTGAGCATGGCCAGGAAGCTTTTGCCATGCCTGGCTCATTGGACTTTCGCTTCCCCGTCCAAACCTCGCTTTTAAACGAGGCTCCGGACTTAATGCGATCCCTTGCCATTATAGAGGGTTCACCTCCAAACTATGCCTTGCCCGGATCAGGGGCTAAAAAGCGGGGAATTTTACATCCCGCCCACTACCCACTTCATAGCCACTATAGAAGACTTAAACGACATGCTGGATTACGCTTCCAAAGACATCAACGACACATATGACGATGCCGGAGACAAACAAGGCCAAATCCCACCGTTTACCGGACGTTGGATGGCCACCTCCACATACGACGTGTACATGGTGGATACACCCAAAGAGAATGGCAATGAAGGCAGTCAGGATCCGGTCGAGGACAAGCCCGTCGAGGCACCACCGAAGCATCGATGCCAGCGGCGTCACTCAAAATCACGTCGTGATAAAGACAGCAATACCGGCACCGGAGACAATAACAGTCCAGAGAACGCCGAAGACCCCGGAGCCCCCGTCGAGCCCACATCCAAACATGACGATTGGGATGAGGGGCAAGTCGACCCCGACGATCCAGTCGGGAATGAGGACTCAGAAGATAGTAACTATCTACCAATCACCGAGGATGATGTGAACCTCGGCAACAAAGACTTCATCATACCAGAGGAACACCTCGAGAAAGAGCGCTTTAAGCGCCAGCTAATCACAACCGCGAGAAGGCTAAAAAAGAAGCAACAACAGCTTCAAGCCGAACAAGATACGTTCAGTTACAAATGGACTAAAGTCTTGGCAGTCGAAGAATACAGCCTCGTACGCCCAACAAAGAGCTACCCGAAGCGCAAGCTACTACCACAATTTGATGATGAGTCCCTTGAGCCAATACCGCCAAAGTATAAACCTGCTGATGAACTTGACCGACCACCACGTGGGCGGGAAAGAGCGGCTACTTATGCCGAACACCAGCCCGCGCCACCCCACCGTAGAGGCTTGGAGGTAGCAGCTCCGGGCTACACCTACGACCTAAGCAAAGACTTGGATAATAGAGCCGGTGAGACCAGATCAATCTATGGATCAAGGTGGCATGCTCCAACACGAGAGGACGAGCATCAGGCCCGGCGCGACCAGCATAACCTCACCCGGGCTGAAAACCAAACACAGATGTCATCTGAACTCCGTCGTGACGTTGCCCAATATAGAGGCGCCGCACACCCCTTATGCTTCACCGATGAAGTAATGGAGCACCAGTTTCCAGAAGGGTTTAAACCCGTTAACATTGAATCATACGATGGAATGACAGATCCCAAAGTATGGATAGAAGATTTTCTTCTCCATATCCACATGGCTCGCGGTGACGATCTCCATACCGTCAAGTACCTCTCGCTAAAACTAAAGGGACCAGCACGACACTGGCTAAACGGCCTCCTAGAAAACTTCGTTGGCAGCTGGGAAGATTTGGAGGATGCCTTTTGACACAACTTCCAAGGTACCAATGTCCGGCCTCCGGACGCCGATGACCTAAGTCATATATTCCAGCAACTCGGAGAGTCAGTCCGCAAACTCTGGACTAGGTTCTTAATTAAAAAGAACCAAATTGTCGATTGTCCGAACGCCGAAGCCCTTCGGCCATTAAACATAGCGTGTGTGATGAATGGCTGGCCAGACACCTCGTCCAAGAAAAGTCGAAGTCCATGGAAGGGCTTACTACACTCATGACCTGCTTTTGCGCAGGGGAGGATATCTAGTTAGCTCATAGAAGCAACAGTACCCGTGACCTTGGTACCTCTGAAGCCAGAGATTGCAACGGTAGGACACGACACAACAAACATAAGCGTCAAAACAACAACGACAATACCGAAGACACGAAGGTCATCGCTGGATTTAGCGGCTCTAAATCCGTATATCGGAATATGCCATCCAAGGGAAACAAAGATGGTCCATCCAGTCTGGACAAAATACTCAATCGGCCTTGTCAGATTCACGGCACCCCTGACAAGCCTGCCAATCATTCCAACAGAAATTGTTGGGTCTTTAAATAGGGGGACAGAAGAAATTTCCCCTCGAGGAAAAAACAGTGAATATGATATACGTTACACATATCACCAAAAGGGAGCGCAAGCGTGTGCTAAGGGATGTCTACACCGTAGAGCTGGTCGCCCCAAAATTCAACCCCTGGTCGGCCTGTCCGATCACCTTCGATCGTAAGGATCACCTGACCACTATCCCCCATGGAGGTTCAGCAGCCTTGGTCCTTGATCCAATCATTGACAGATTCCATCTGACCCGAGTCCTTATGGACAACGGCAGCATTCTTAACTTGATTTATCAAGACACGATCCGCAAAATGGGTATTGACCCATCAAGAAGCCTACTAATACTACCTTCAAAGGAGTAATACCTGGTGTAGAAGCCTACTACATGGGCTCAATAACATTGGAAGTGGTCTTCAGTTCTTCGGACAACTTTCGAAGCGAAGACATGATCTTTGACATCGTCCCCTTCCGTAGTGGTTATCACGCACTACTCCGAAGAACCGACTTCGCCCGCTTCAATGCGGTCCCTCATTATGCTTACTTAAAGCTCAAAATGCCCGGACCACGCAGCATTATTACAGCTAAAGGAAACATGGAGCACTCCCTCCGTTCGAGGAGCACACCGTGGCCCTCCTAGCCAAGGCATAGAGCGGCCCTATCAAGCCACACACCTCATCGGCCATCAAGCCCCCGGACAATGCTAAACGAGTCCGGTCCACTCTGCACAGTGACAGCTCGACAACTCCAGAGCTACACTAGCAGCTTCGCCTCCGTCAACCGCCATGCACATCCGCGGCATTTGTACCACGTGTGCATAACTACGCACTCAAAATATCTTGGGCATCAGCGGAGGCACAATACAGATAGGTCTATAGTATGGTTTGACCCTATATGACCTCGAGCTTTTTTCTTTGATCCTCTTTATTTTTCTTCTTCAATACCACAGGTGCATTAAAACCTAGCTACTCCATGGACGTACAAGGACTCTTTTCGAGCCCGGTTTCATACAGACAACCGCGGGCTGTTCCTCTTAAGTAATCTCTCCCTCAAAGGCGAAAGCGACACACACGTGCAGCAGGGTGTGCAAAGGATCTTCAAGACCACCTTTTCTCTTTAGGACCTATATACATCTTTCCCTTGTTCACAAATTCTCAGCATCTAAAACAGCCTTGATGCTTATAGCATCCTCTGTAAGAACACGTTTTGAAGTATCAATCAGATAATGGAAATAGTTTCGCCAAACCCTATTCGGTATTGGCTTATTTCCTAATCTGTATTCCCTCTTTACGTCAGATTGGCACCTCGGCACGATTAAAATTGCAAGGGGCTCTATTCGGCCACATATATCTTTTTCAAAAAAAAGTCCTGTCGTGGGAAACGAGCACCTATGGGGCAGGGCCCCTTCTCGGTCTGGCGGGGAGCGGAGGGCGCACGAAGAGCAGATCGAGGCGAAGCACGCGAGGGATTTTTACCCAGCTTCGGAGCTCTCCGGAGAGATAAAACTCCTCTGCTGCTTTGTATGCATATTGTGTTCTTGCTCGAGGCGTGGCGTTCTGCAGTTTCGAGAGTCAAACCCCCTCTCGTTGCGCATGGGCCTCCTTTTATAGGCTAAAGGGTCACCGACAGTGGCAACACGAGCAGTACAAATGTAAAAGAGGGTTGGTACAACTGCTATCTACAGTGCACCCTACCTAACTCTGACGGCAGGGGACAAGGGCATTTAATGCCCGTCCGGTCGCCCAAACAGTGCAGAAAACGACCGTTTGGGGTGCCACCGCTTGCCACGATGGCCTTCTTGTCATCTCCACTTGCCACCTCGCACCGCTTGGCTACACAGCCGCCCGCCACGTGGGCCAGGAACGATCTTGGGGCGACACGTCGTTGGATCCGCTGGAGTGTGGGCGCAGAGAGGTGGCCTCGCCGCGGCAAGCGCCTTGCCGCGGTCGTTGTCTTGTCGCACCCGAAAGCTTGTCGCTCGCCGGGTCTCGCCGGGACGCACGGCGCACCGCGGCAAGTTTCTTGAAATGCCTTGGTTGGCCTTTCCGGCAAGCTCCTCTTGCCGGGGCCTTGTCCTTCCCGGCAAGCTCCTCTTGCCGGAGTCTTGTCTTCTTAGTTAAAACACTTTGTTCTTGAATGGCATCAATATGAGCTATGGAGGATCTTGGCGGACGTCCGGCAAGCCTTGCCGCTGGGCGCTGCGACTGCCCGTGCATAAGTTCGGGATACTAAGGTACCCCTACTTTAGTACACCGACAGGAGCCCCCGGGCCTGGGCCACACACGGTGCCGAGCGCTGTTGGGCCAGGCCCAAAAAAGGGCACGGGCACACGCGGCCTGGGTCCATACCAAATCTAACTCCGTATCCACCGCGCCCTCCCGTAACGGCACACGTCGAATGCGGCGTCGTGGGAGAGATCGTGGGCGATACTTTAATCGCAAAAGGCGTAACGTTCGCCTCTCCTCTTTATAAGCAGAGGAAACAGGGGCCGTTCCCCCACCTTCGCCACTTGCGGTTTCTTCCTCAGAAAGCTCCGCCGCTCCCCTCCGCTTCCCAAGCCGAAAGAGAGCAGCGCTCCGCCGCTCATCGCCGCCGTCGCCGCCGCCGTCGACCCCGCTCTCCTCCACCGCCTCCGCCATGGCTCCGAAGACCGGGAAGAGCGCGAAGTCGGCCGAGGCGCTGCGGCTTGAGGCGCTGCGCATGAGCGAGCATTTCCCGAGCTCACCGCGAAGGAGCTGCGGAGTGGTTCTACCTTTTCGGTCGACGGAGGCAGGCGCATCCGTGCCGCAGTACTCTCCGCGAAGCTTCTACTTGAGCGGTGCCCAAAAGGGTACTACTTCTTTCCTTTGTTCTTCTCTGCGGGCTCTGCCCGCCTTTTCCGATTTCTTCGTGATATCATGAATACCTCGGGTTTCATCTCCTTGACTTCACCCCCAACGCCGTTCTGACAATGGCAGTTTTCGCACATCTCTGCGAGAACTTCGTTGGCATCCACCCAAATGTTGCTCTCTTTCGCCACTATTTCATCCCCCGAGCCGAGAAAGGAGAGCCCTTAGCTGGCGGGATCGCCTGGATCTCAAGAGTCGGCATGAAGGAGGTGTATCTGGAGGGGGAGCTCCGCAGCAAATGGGAGGAGTGGAGAGCGGAGTGGTGTTGGATTGTTGATGAGAACCCGCATCCATTCACCAATTTGCACCAAGCTAGAGTAGTGTGCGGCGGCGACTGCAGCGCCCTGGCGGCGGACGATGCCAGATTGAAAATCGCCACCACCCGGATCTTGAGGCTCAGGCTTGCCGGGCTTACTGTGGGGGCTGTTGGCGCGGATTTCCTTCGCCACCGAATCGCCCCTCTGCAGGAGAGGGGGAGACCCGCCTGGCTCTTCGGGGGTCCGGCGGACATCATGAGGCTGCGCCCAGGCCTCAATTTTAACTTCACCGTCGTGGATTGGATGGGACGCTGAAGGAGCTGTTCAAGCACGACCCCAACCATCCCGAGTGGTTCAGGCTACCGCAGGGCGTCGTCCCGTTGTGCAATAACTCCCAGCTCGACCGCATCCGCGCAATGATGCCGGTGCGACTCACATGGGATTATCCCAGCGTGGCGAGAGCTCGCTTGACGACGTCGTCTGAGAATTACCGACAACTTGGTGGAGGTGGCGGTCGCGCCCGAGAAAGGCTTCTCACCGCGACACCACCGATGGCGAGATGCGGTACATCGCCACCGAGGCGAAGAGGCGGCGGCAGCCGCCACGGCGGTTGGTTTCCGCCGAGGAGGCAGAGGCGGCCGAGGCGGCAAGCCTTGCCGACCGAGAGGACCTTGGCGGGGAGGTCGTTAACGAGGGAGAGCCCGAGGCCGAAGAGAGCGAGCCTGCCGGGAGCGCAAGTGGGCAGCCATCTTCAAGCAACTTGCCGCAGACGGGGCCCTCAGTGCAGCCCCCAGCTCAACCAAGAAGGCGCCTCCGCAGGACAGGCGACATAGTAGGGCGGCAAACGGGCCAACAGCCGCCACGCCGCGGGACACGCTCCACCGCGCCAAGTACTGCTGACACGGGAGCATCTCACGCCACGCCGGCAACTAGAGCGGGGTCTTCACGGGCCGCCGCTTCAGATCCTGCCGCAGCCCCCGCCAAGCGTCCAAGGGAGCCTACTCCTCCGCCTCGTCGCACCGAAAGGGTACCAGACTTTGACCTCTCCGCGCTGAGCTCCGACGAGGAGGAATAAGAGGAGGAGGAGTAAGTTTTTCTTCTTGCTGTACTTATATTTCTTTGATCCTTGGTGTTTCTTGTCTTGTATCTGATCCGTTTTCCTCTGAACCTCGTTCCTTTTCAGGACTCTGGCTGAGAGAGCGGCAAAGAGGGCCAAGGTCCCCGTGGTTGTCATCGAGGACGATCCTGCTGTGACAGTAGAGGACGCGTCCGAGACCACCTTGTCGGACCCGGCAACCTCTCCCCAAAGCAGCCCCCAGCGCAGCCCCCAGCGTAAGTACTTGTTCACTTCTTGTTGTGGGGCGCGCATGGGTGCTCTTTCCTTGTTGAGATCTTGATTATTGGTTTGCTTGTGTAGGAGCAGAGCAGGCTCACCAGGAACAACCAGAAGCTGTCCCTGAGGTGCTATCTGCTTCAACTACGCCGCCAAGGGGTGACTCTTTGGCAAGGGAGCGCTCTCCGGCAAGGGAGAGGTCCCCGGAAAGGGGCAGCACCAGCGACCCTCCGGTGGTGGAGACCATGACCGTAGATCCCAGCACTGGTAGTTTCCCATGCTTGAAACTTCCCCTGGATTCTTCTTCTTCTGATCTTCTTTTTTGGATATTTGCTTGACTTTTTCTCCCCTTTCCTATCTTCAGATCTTTCCTCTGCGGAGCCAATGGAAACCGAGGCCAGCAGCAAGAGAGCGTCTTGTGGCGATCTGGCGATGCCATCTGCTCTTGAAGAGGAGGCCGGCGCTGACGATCCCGCTGGCAAAGAGGCCGCCAAGGCTGCTGGCGCAGGAGCTGGAGAGGGGCCCGGCAATCGTACTGACGACCCAGAGGCCGCAGGAGTGCAAGGCGCTACGCCGACCGCCGATCCCCCTGGCGCTGATGCAGCGCCAGGCTCCGAAGAGCCCCAGCCCGGCGCCTACTTGAAGGCCGGCAAGGGTGTCTTCATCATGCTTCCCTGGGCGTCGAGCTCCAGGGCGCCGGTCGAGGGAGAGGCTTTTGACGGAGAAGTACTCGCCTCCACTGGGCTGACAGTGGTTGACGTGCCAAGCAGCAGCAGTGGCGAGTCTGAAGAGGAGCAGCTGCTCCGGAAGTTGGTGTCGCTCTACCATGCCCGACAAGCGAAGCTGGAGTCCCGGGAAGCGCTTGTCGCGCAGGCGGGAGTTGACATAGAGAAGCTTGCGGAGGAGCTCCAGAGCCGCAACCAAGAGGCCCTCCGGTCCATTGCGGAGGAGAGGGCGCAGCTTGTCGAGGCGCGGAAGGCCTTCATCCTCGAGAAGGCAGAAGCCGAAGAGCAACAGTGGCTTACCGCCGAGGGGCTGTCCACGCGAGAAGGCGAGCTGACGCAGAGGAAGGTCAACTTGGACAGTTACGAAGATGAGCTCGCCGCACGCGAACAACCACTTGGTGGGGCACTCAAGGAAGCGAAGGACGCCGCCGCAGCTGCTGAGGCCGCCAAGAAGGAACTGGAGGTGAAGATGACGCAGCTGGAGGCTGATTTGAAAGGGAAGAATGAGGAGCTTGCCGCGCTCCAGCGCGAATGCGAGAAGGATGCCCTCGCTCATGGTGATCTGCAAGTCCAACTCGCCGACGAGGGCAAGGAACTGAACGCCGCCAAGGACTCAAATGCTGATCTGGAGCTGAAGCTGGCCACACTGACGGAGACGCTAGGCGACGCCAAGAAGCAAGAGGAGGATTTGAAGAAAGAGATCAAGGCCAACGAGGAGCTGCTAACGAGGGCCGCCGAGACTCAAAACACCTTCAGGGCTACGGTGGAGCTCGACGGAGGGCCTCGTCAACATCGCTGCAGTCATCGACAAGGAGCTGGCGCAACTGGACTTGGCGGGCTTCGGGTACTCCTCCGACGAGAACCTCAAGCCCAGCGCTAAGCTTACTCTTTTCTTCAAGGGTGTGGCGATGGCTCTCCAGCAACTCCGGGAAAAGATCCCAAAGCAGCTGGCTGACGAGTCGCACGCAATCTGCACCAGAGTCTTGGAGAAGGTGTTGGTGAAGGTGCTCTTCCGTAATCCGAGCCTCAACCTCACCAACGTTCTCAAGAAGCTGCCGGCGGGTGCTGATCTTGCAGAACTCAAAGCCCTTGTCGCACCCATTGTGGACAAGGTGAATGAAGTCAGGAGGATCGACGGCGAGCGCGTGGATTAGGCTGCTCTTTCTCTCCTTTCCTTGCCGCTGCCATTTATGTTATGAGAACAATTTAGTCAGTGCCACGACATGTTTCCTTTATAATATAACTTTATCTTGGGCAGTATTTGCTATGTTATTTCCTATACTTGATCCCTTCCTTTGTATGTTTTTACCCTACGCTTTTAGGGAACTTGCGGCGCGCAGCACCCTTGCCATGGCGTTGAGTCTGAACGTCGGCAACTTCTTTGGCGGTGTTGCCTCCGGCAAGAAACCTTGTCGGAACTAGTCGGATCACACTTACGTTGTTGAGCCGACTCGAAACAAAGTAAGGGCGCAACTAGCCACGAGTTGGTTCCTCCGCGCACAGGTTTTCCATACAAATGTCACACTCTGATTTTCATGCCTCAACACTTAAGCTAATAAATCATGATAAAATGTGGCTTGACAAAAACTTTTGAGTGTTTTGTCTTTGCTTTGATTGAATGTCTGTCTGCTGTTTGCAAGTGCTCTAAAAATCAAATAAATCCTCCAACTTCTATACTTCATCTCCTTGCTCCAAAAACCTTTCCCAATGATCATGCCATGTGTATAGGACATAAAAATATTTTCTTACAAAAATGATTTGGCCAAATAGTATTTTCAAAATTAGTTTTCAAAACCCCTCAATTGAGATTTGCAATTTGCAAGTACTTAATTAAGGGCAGTAAAATCTTTCTAAAAATATATTTGACTCCTATTAGATATAGGATGCCCAGAAACCACAAAAATATAATTTTATAAGTTATTTTCCTATTTTATTTAAAAGATTTTGAAATATTTACAAAGGAAATATTTCCCAAAAATTCCAAGAAAATTCTATCATGTCACATATGACATATTTGGTGATCTTGCCAAGTATCATGTCTTGGAGAACAAGATAACATCATCAAATCCTCTCAAAACCATTTCTGTCCATTTTAAAGTTTGAGCAACTTTACATTGACAAACATGTCCAAATGTTCTCAAACCTTGTGAACATTCTCCAATGGTCTAATTATTCATCTAGACCAAGTGGAACAAGTTGGAGAACAAGTTATATTGATCAAAGTTCCCCAAAACCCTTTCTGACCAGAACCAAATTTGGACAACTCTACATTGCCAAGTGTGTCCTTTTGATCTGAATTTTTTTGGACATGTTCAAATCCTCAAATGATGACACTACACCAAGTGGTGCATCAAGGAGAATAGATTTTCATGACTAAATCTTGGCAAAGCCATTTCTGCTAATTTCTAGGGTTTACCAAAGTTACATTGGCTACTTTGTCCAAATGAGCTCAAATTTGGTGGGACACCCTATTTCTAAGTGTCATTCCATCCTGTTAATTGTCATGGCAAGTGGAATTAAGTTGCTTGCCCAAACTTGCATCAAACACCTTCTGCCATTTTTTCAAAAGCACCATTTTGACCCCTTCCACTAATCTCCATGGGCTCAACTTTGTGCCACAGCTAATTCTAGCCCCCTTATACCTCCAGTAACAATGGCAAGTGTTCAACTCAATTGTTGGGGGGATGAAAACCCCTCTCTCCCTCTCTGGACAGCCACTTTCTCTCTCTTCCTCACCTCCCTCCTCATTCCAGTGGCCCTCCATGGCATCCAATGCTCCCTTACCTTTCTTTACTACCCCCAAGCACTACCAGACATCAGTGGCCGCGCCCACATTGCCAAAAAATGCCATGCCGGCCATTTGCACGCTCTGAGCGCCTTCTGATCTTGCTCCCTTTGCTCAGTAGCCGCCCCCTTAACCGCTCCCGGCCACCTCGGGCCTCCCAGTAGCCCCGACGATGTGCCTCGACGTCCGCAACATGCCACGCCTCTGGCCCCCTCCTCCTCCTCCCTCCAAAGATCCTCCTTTCGCCTTGCCTTGCCGCCACTGAGAGCTCCAATGGACGAGATCACACGTGCGACACCCTGGCCATTCCCCGCTCCCTCTCTCCCTTCCTGGCGCCCTACTCCACCCCCACGAACGCCGTAGACAACCCCACTCCCTCCCTCCTGGCCTCCCGAGCCGTTGTCGCGGCCACCCATGCACCGCGTCCACCATGAGCTAAGGGGCGGCAATTTAAGGCCACCCCCGAGCCCCCTCTCTACTCCTTTGGCCCTATCTCCCTCCCAGCAACCTCCCGGACAAGCTCTCTAACCCCCTCGTGCTCTCCTTGCCTCTCCATGGCTGCCGTGGTCGCCGTCGTCAACCACCCGGCTCCGGCAAACCAGGGCCTCCCCTTCTATCCTTTGACCACCAGGAGGACCGCAGCAGGCCTTCAGAGCTTCCCCGCTCATCTTCTCCTGCTCTGGTGCCCCGTGCCACCGCAACCATCTTCTCCCGAAGCCTCGTCCGCCGGCGTCAGGGTCGCCCGTCGCCCTGGACCTCCCCAGCCTGTGTGGCGCCCATGGATGGGTGCGGCTCGGCCTCCCGAGTCCGTAGGTATGCCGAGCGTCGCCGGGGACGGCCGGAGTCGCCGGGAAGAGCGCCGGCGCCGTCCGGCCTCGCTCCCTCTGTCTCCCGTTGCGCCACGCGGGAGGTTGGGGACGATCCGACAGGAGGACCCTGCAGGCCAACGACCCACCTGGCCGGCCCCGCGGATTAAGTGGAGGCGGCATAGGCGGTATTCCGTCTTCGCCACAAGGAGGCGCAATCCGGGAAGGTGCTATCGATGTGGCCCGCAGCACGCGCGTGGCCGTGTAGTGGGCCGGCCCAGTTGCGCCTCGCTGTTAAATCCCACCCAGTGCGCGCTGCCGCCGCTGAAATTTGGCCCATTAGGTAAACCCCTTTGCTTTTTCTTTTTCTGTGGACATGTAAAATCCATAGATTATTTATTCTAAGTCCAAATTTGATGATTCAAATTTCTAGTAGTTTCTAAAATCATGCCCTACCACATGGTGCTATTGTCACATTTTTACAGAAGCTTTTTCTTCACAAATATTTATCAAATCCTACTTTTCCTATTTCTGTGATGAACTTTAGAAAATCACAGAGAGCCCATTTTTGATCCTAATTCCATGATTCAAAATCCTAGATGTCTATAAGTTCAAAACTTAGTTCTTGAACATTTTTGCTAATACTTTCTGTATCACCTCAAATAGTGGTCTATTTCTTTATATATAGCCAACTTTGCAAATTCATAGGAAAATCATCTCAACTCCAAATCCAGTGAAACCAATTCCTAGATGCTTCAAAAATCATCCTTTGTTAAATGGGTGCCTTTGCTCATTTTTCAAAAATATATTTCTGTACACTTCTTGCAAATCCATAAACCCCTTGATTCCACCATATCAAAATGTTCAGTGTTATCCATTCATCGAATCCCAATGAAACCACTTTGGTCATCCCTCATATGACCAGAAGTATCCTAGAAAAGTCCAACTCATATTTTTAGAGCACTTTTATCTCCTGCCTTGTTGTGTTGCTTATTATGGTTGCTTTCGACGATAGTTGATGAAGTAGACGGAATGCTCGGAATTGGACCAGAGATATTTGAAGACCTCAAAGACTTTGTTAAAAACAGGCAAGCAGCCCTTTGACCATGTCTATGGAACCCTTTTTATGCATGTCATTTAGCTCTTTATTATTGTTGCATCGGAATCATGATGAGATGGTGAACCACGTGGGTGGGCTGCCACGGTTACTTCCTCGTTGATACTTGCATTGTGCATGGCCCTACCTTCTTATGAGGGTTATGCCGGTGGGAGTAGATAGGATGCTAAAGTAGATGCTATGCAAAAAGGGATGGGAATATGCATGGTGAAGGAGACAAAGTGATTTCAAAAGTCTTTTCGAAAACCCCGTTGGGTGCCACTTATGCCTGAGGGAGATGATGAGATGGGTAACCACTTGATGACAAAGTGGTGTACCGAGGCAAGTGTGTGTGTTGTTTTCGAAAACGGATTGATCGGAGTTGCGACCGTTATTCCAACCTTACATGCGCAACCACTCTACCCTTATATGGGAAAGGGCATTATTGAGTACCTAGACCGATACTAGCTTGGGGCCCGCATTACTAGTGACGAGGAGAGTTGGTGCTCTCTCTTGGGGCGGGTCGTGCCGGTAGGGCGGCCATGACTGTTTTCACGAGGCCTTTGGACACACCGTTGGTACCCGTGCCTTTGGTATGTGATAAGTATGGGAGCGAGGCTCCAAGAAAGTGTTATGTGAAATGTTGGGCACGGGGTTCTCGCTAATCGAGTGGACTCCATGTTAGTGTCGTCTAGGGAAAGGTAGTGATCGGTGCTTACCCGGTACACGAGGTACCGCTGGTCGTGGATGACACTGAAGTTCCCGGATCTAGTGGAGTGCGAGTGTGCAACCTCTGCAGAGTGTAAAACTATTGAATAGCCGTGTCCACGGTCAAGGACAGTTAGGTAACCGCTCTTGGGCTCGTCCACTTGTTTACAAACCAAGTGTGTGTGATGATAAAATGACTTGGGTCAAGTCAAGGGACTTGACATGATTGAGATGGGTTGGTGCCCACTGTTTATGTTAGATGGGTTGGTGCCCTCTATTTATGTTGATATCTGTAACCAGTCCTCATGGTTACTTGAATTCTCTTGATGCATGCCTTATAAAGATGTTGAACATGTTATTGCACTCAAAACTAGCTTTACGCAAAAATTTACCTATATCATGCATTGTTGTATCTTGAACCAAAACATGGGTTGCTTGCGAGTACATTCAAAGTACTCATTGGCTTGCCCTTGGTTATTTCATTGACCAGGCATGAAAGAACAGGATATGATGAAGAATACTTGATGGCGAACATGCGAGCTAGGGCGCTTCCGGTCGAGAATGCTGTAGGGTTAAGGCGGATGGCATGGGTCCAAGTTATCCACGAAGATTTCCGCCGCGATGATATACTCAAGACTTGACCATAATGGTCCTACTTGTGTAATACGGTATGTATGGATGTAAGCCTCTTGTTATTCAACTTCTGTGTGTTTAGTGAGCATTGATCTCTGGGATCACTGTACACGTGCATTCGGTGATCACGACTTATGAGTCGGGGTCCCCACAGAGCTGGTATCAGAGCCATCTTGACTGTAGGAAGACTTAGTTAGCATGGTCGTTAGTTAGGGTAAAACTATTTCCAAAACTACTACTAGTTTTCAAAACTATCTATACTTCTCTTCCCCTTCTGAGTTTTTCGAAAACTAAGGTATACTTTCCTTATTGATCGCTTCCCCTTCAAAACTTTTAGTCGCTAGAACCCTTATGCCCCTGACCACAGGATTCCTTGTAATCCTCGTGGATAATCTGGAAGGAAGATGCCTTGCCAGGCATTCACCCACATCTCCTGAACACAAGATTGGCAACATCACAACAAGACGATATCAACAGAAGATACATCCTCGAGGAATGAGGACACGAAGACCTAGGCGATGGTGACACCCTTGACCTTTGCCCCAAGATGATGCAACCTTAGCCTCGATGATCGGGGCATAGGATATGCAAGGTTATGATATACACGCTAATAGAGTAACCTGTCACTCTTTGTTGTTGTATCGGCAACCACCGTGGATGAGAACCTAGCCATTTGGTCCGCCTCACTATAGTGAGCAGGAAAACGGTTCTCTTCATCCCCCGCTCTCGGTGACGATATTGTCAACAATGTAACCGACTTGATGGACCTCTATTGTGCGTTGTTAATGTCATTGCATAAAGGATTATCTACTTAGCACCTTCGACACCTTAGAAGACAAAAAGGGATCGTCATGATTGAGAAGACAATAGAAGACCGAGTCAATGCCTGCTATGAGAAGCCACCTTCACCCCATCACTTCAACAGGCAAGAAGTTGTTGAAGACTCTTCAAGCTCAACCAGGATCGTTTCATCAAACAACTACAAGAGATGTAGCAGCACCTGAGGAAAACCCGGGAGACTGCACGAGGCACAAGGCACGACTATAGAATCCAAGAACCCCTAGGGTAGGATGAGTCGTGTACCCCCTATGCATAGTCGAGTCCGTTGATGGTTCGAATAGAACCATGATTGTGTGTTGCTTGCTTTTATTTGTTTATGTTTTGATATCAGTCGCCCTTTTTGCCCTAGGAAACAAGAACGCAACTATATCACCTACCTTATTTTGTTGTTGTGTTTGGCCCTTTTTGGCACTTGTTTGTTTGCACCTGCACAATAGAACCCCTTTAGGCATTCCCCTCCTCTATGCTACTTTTCCCTCTCATCTCTCTCCTCAACTGAAGACAAGCAAGACAATATGCACCAAGGATTCCACCTCGGCGACCAACAAGCACTGAAGACTTTTGCTATAACCTCCTCGACCAAGTACAACCCCGTATGTTTGCACCTCAAGACTAGAACCCTATCCCTAGACCTCTGAGGACTTCACGAGATACCCCATCTTGAAACCTTAACCACAGTGCTTAACCTCACGGAATCACAAGAGAACAAGTTAAGCTACATGAAGCCTTGCTTATCCTTTGGGTTCATTATGGAACTAGTGGATGTAGTGAATGAGCACATTACCATCCTAAGGTAGCACCAGGCGGCGATGCCATAGGGAAGACCAATTTAAGGATATAGGATCGGAGGGCAAATGACTTGCTTGAGTATATAGCAATGACTTGAGGAATTATATGAGACTATTTGGTGGGTTATAAGGCTACCATGTTGGTAGATGAACTTGGTGGGATCATGATTATAGAGTAGCATAGCTTTCATTACCCCTGAGTAAATTGGATTCATAGGACAATTATGATGCATAGCTAAAACTCACGGAAGTGCAAGGATTTGACTTGATGGTATTGATAGGAGGCAGTTGATATTACGTAAATAACTTGAGGGAAGCATGTAGGAATTCTTGTTGGACATGAGATTTGGATTTAAATAGGTGATCCTAGTTGAGTATAGATCTGAGTATGTTTACATGGTTGAGAGTAAATTGGATTTAGACTAATGATCTTGATCGTGATACCATGTTTCTCGGTGGAAAATAAACTAGGAGATTGGACTAATTGTCGGAGTTTATTTAGGGAGTCTATATAAGCTTGACCTTGGAGTTTACTTGACCATGATAATAGAATTGGTGGAATTGCTATAGTAGAGACAGCCATTTCAAGTATTTGGGGACTAAAGGACTTTAGAAGATCATGTGGAACACCTTAACCATTGGATTTGTATAATTAAATGGATTATGTAGTGATTGATGGAAGTTAATGGGCTGTTGGAGTTGATTCATAGGAAGGAAACAAGATCTTGGAGTGGCATACGACGTGTTTCCCTAGGATAGAGGTGCTTTATCTTAGACCTTGGAAGGATAGGCTGAGCACTTGGATTGTCACGTTCAAGCTTAGCAGCTTATATGTTCTACCCATGGATTTTTAGGGGTAGACATACATATGAGTTTGGGGATTGTAGACATATATGATTTTGTTAGACCTCCTCTCGAGAGTCATGAGGATATGAATCACATGAGTGATGATTGGAGTTAACCTATGCAAATGATGCTATCGGTGAAATGATGTGATTTGCTTAAAGGACTAGATAGAACAATTGGCATCTCAGGAACCGTGCTTAAGGATAAAGATGATAAATGTTCACTCGCACACTAGAATCCTTGAAACCCTTAAGCCCTACCAAGCCACAACATGGTCAGATCCTGACCTTGGGCTTTGTCTCTAGATCAATAAGACCTTGGCCAATGCTCAACCATGACCACCACCAATGCCTCAGCCCCCTTTACGTACCCCATAGACTTCATGGAGTGCTTGGACAAGTTAGTTGTCATCTTTCTTTGATGACATACTTGTCTACCCGAAGACGGAAGTAGAGCCGTTCAGCTAGTCAAGGGAACGTCTGAAGATCGCCATGTCCAGGAGGAAGGACCACACCAACCACCGTCGTCAAGAACTAAACCTCTATGTTGAAGACCGTGCATATCTACAAACCACTTCTCTCGAAGGAACCAAGCATTTACATGTCAAAGGGAAGCTCACACCAAGATTTAACAACCCCCTCCGAGATCACTTCAAGACGAAGAGTAGATGACTACCAGCTAGAGTTACCACATGAGCCACCTAATGTGCTGCGCGCTTTCCATGCATCACAACCCCGAAAGTGTTTCCAACTTCCTAACTTGCCCGATCTCTACAAGGGCATTGACCACCAAGCCATCGACCCCTAGCCCAATCTAACCTACCGCGAGCTACCCATTAGCAACCTGGATCAAGAGGAGCGTCATACACGAAGCCACACCGTCAAGTACTTCAAGTTCAATGGAGCACTACACGGAAGCAGAAGCAACATGAAGACTTGAAGACCACCCCAGATCCAAGTTTCTATATCCCTTTCCGCACCTAGTCTGGGAATCTCGGGGACGAGATTCTTGTAAGGGGGGTAGGTTTGTCACACCCTGATTTTCATGCCTCAACACTTAAGCTAATAAATCATGATAAAATATGGTTTGACAAAAACTTTTGAGTGTTTTGTCTTTGCTTTGATTGATTGTCTGTCTGCTGTTTGCAAGTGCTCTAAAAATCAAATAAATCCTCCAACTTCTATACTTCATCTACTTGCTCCAAAAACCTTTCCCAATGATCATGCCATGTGTATAGGACATAAACATATTTTCTTACAAAAATGATTTGGCCAAATAGTATTTTCAAAAATTAGTTTTTCAAAAACCCCTGAATTGAGATTTGCACTGCAAGTACTTAATTAAGGGCAGTAAAAATCTTTCTAAAAATATATTTGACTCCTATTAGATATAGGATGCCGAGAAACCACAAAAATATAATTTTATAAGTTATTTTCCTATTTTATTTGAAAATTATTTTAATAGGGAAAAATTATTTTAATGCTTTAAAAATATTTTTTTGAAAATTTAGGGAAACTCAGTGGACATATATTGTCCATATATAAGAGTTTCAGCACATGGTCATGTTCAAACTATTGGTCAAATACCTCAAAAACCCTTTCTGGATATTTCAAGATTTTGAAATATTTACAAAGGAAATATTTCCCAAAAATTCCAAGAAAATTCTATCATGTCACATATGACATATTTGGTGATCTTGCCAAGTATCATGTCTTGGGGAACAAGATAACATCATCAAATCCTCTCAAAACCATTTCTGTCCATTTTAAAGTTTGAGCAACTTTACATTGCCAAACATGTCCAAATGTTCTCAAACCTTGTGAACATTCTCTAATGGTCTAATTATTCATCTAGACCAAGTGGAACAAGTTATATTGATCAAAGTTCCCCAAAACCCTTTCTGACCAGAACCAAATTTGGACAACTCTATATTGCCAAGTGTGTCATTTTGATCTGAATTTTTGTGGACATGTTCAAATCCTCAAATGATGACACTACACCAAGTGGTGCATCAAGGAGAATAGATTTGCATGACTAAATCTTGGCAAAGCCATTTCTACTAATTTCTAGGTTTTACCAAAGTTACATTGGCTACTTTGTCCGAATGAGCTCAAATTTGGTGGCACACCCTATTTCTAAGTGTCATTCCATCCTATTAATTCTCATGGCAAGTGGAATTAAGTTGCTTGCCCAAACTTGCATCAAACACCTTCTGCCATTTTTCCAAAAGCACCATTTTGACCCCTTCCACTAATCTCCATGGGCTCAACTTTGTGCCACAGCTAATTCTAGCCCCCTTATACCTCCAGTAACAGTGGCAAGTGTTCAACTCAATTGTTGGGGGGATGAAAACCCCTCTCTCCCTCTCTGGACAGCCACTTTCTCTCTCTTCCTCACCTCCCTCCTCATTCCAGTGGCCCTCCATGGCATCCAATGGTCCCTTACCTTTCTTTACTACCCCCAAGCACTACCAGACATCAGTGGCCGCGCCCACATTGCCAAAAAATGCCATGCCGGCCATTTGCACGCTTCTGGGCCTTCTGATCTTGCTCCTCAAGACTGTAGCCGCCCCCTGCCAACCGCTCCCGGCCACCTCGGGCCTCCCCAGCGCGCCCGACGATGTGCCTCGACGTCCGCAACATGCCACGCCCCTGGCCCCCTCCTCCTCCTCCCTCCCGCAGCCTCCTTTCGCACGCGCGCCGGCCGCCCGAGAGCTCCAATGGACGAGCTCACACGAGCGACACCCTGGCCATTCCCCGCTCCCTCTCTCCCTTCCTGGCGCCCTACTCCACCCCCACGAACACCGTAGACAACCCCACTCCCTCCCTCCTGGCCTCCCGAGCCGTTGCCGCGGCCACCCGTGCGCCGCGTCCACCATGAGCTACGGTGCGGCTATTTAAGGACACCCCCGAGCCCCCTCTCTACTCCTTTGGCCCTATCTCCCTCCCAGCAACCTCCCGGACAAGCTCTCTAACCCCCTCGTGCTCTCCTTGCCTCTCCATGGCTGCCGTGGTCGCCGTCGGCAACCACCTGGCTCCGGCAAACCAGGGCCTCCCCTTCCATCCTTTGACCACCAGGAGGACCGCAGCAGGCCTTCGGAGCTTCCCCGCTCATCTTCTCCTGCTCTGGTGCCCCGTGCCACCGCAACCATCTTCTCCTGAAGCCTCGTCCCCCAGCGTCAGGGTCGCCGTCTCCCTGGACCTCCCCAGCCTGCGTGGCGCCCATGGATGGGTGCGGCTCGGCCTCCCGAGTCCGTAGGTATGCCGAGCGTCGCCGGGGACGGCCGGAGTCGCCGGGAAGAGCGCCGGCACCGTCCGGCCTCGCTCCCTCTGTCTCCCGTCGCGCCGCGCGGGAGGTTGGGGACGATCCGACAGGCGGACCCCGCAGGCCAGCGACCCACTCGGCCGGCCCCGCGGATTAAGTGGAGGCGGCATAGGCGGTATTCCGTCTTCGCCACAAGGAGGCGCAATCCGGGAAGGTGCTATCGACGTGGCCTGCAGCACGCGCGTGGCCATGCAGTGGGCCGGCCCAGTTGCGCCTCGCTGTTAAATCCCACCCAGTGCGCGCTGCCGCCGCTGAAATTTGGCCCATTAGGTAAACCCCTTTGCTTTTTCTTTTTCTGTGGACATGTAAAATCCATAGATTAGTTATTCTAAGTCCAAATTTGATGATTAAAATTTCTAGTAGTTTCTAAAATCATGCCCTACCACATGGTACTATTGTCACATTTTTACAGAAGCTTTTTCTTCACAAATATTTATCAAATCCTACTTTTCCTATTCCTGTGATGAACTTTAGAAAATCACAGAGAGCCCATTTTTGATCCTAATTCCATGATTCAAAATCCTAGATGTCTATAAGTTCAAAACTTAGTTTTTGAACATTTTTGCTAATACTTTCTGTATCACCTCAAATAATGGTCTATTTCTTTATATATAGCCAACTTTGCAAATTCATAGGAAAATCATCTCAACTCCAAATCCAGTGAAACCAATTCCTAGATGCTTCAAAAATCTTCCTTTGTTAAATGGGTGCCTTTGCTCATTTTTCAAAAATATATTTCTGTACACTTCTTGCAAATCCATAAACCCCTTGATTCCACCATATCAAAATGTTCAGTGTTATCCATTCATCGAATCCCAATGAAACCACTTTGGTCATCCCTCATATGACCAGAAGTATCCTAGAAAAGTCCAACTCATATTTTTAGAGCACTTTTATCTCCTGCCTTGTTGTGTTGCTTATTATGGTTGCTTTCGACAATAGTTGACGAAGTAGACAGAATGCTCGGAATTGGACCAGAGATATTTGAAGACCTCGAAGACTTTGTTAAAAACAGGCAAGCAGCCCTTTGACCATGTCTATGGAACCCTTTTTATGAATGTCATTTAGCTCTTTATTATTGTTGCATCGGAATCATGATGAGATGGTGAACCACGTGGGTGGGTTGCCACGGTTACTTCCTCGTTGATACTTGCATTGTGCATGGCCCTACCTTCTTATGAGGGTTATGCCGGTGGGAGTAGATAGGATGCTAAAGTAGATGCTATGCAAAAAGGGATGGGAATATGCATGGTGAAGGAGACAAAGTGATTTCAAAAGTCTTTTGAAAACCCGTCGGGTGCCACTTATGCCCGAGGGAGATGATGAGATGGGTAAACACTTGATGGCGAAGTGGTGTACCGAGGCAAGTGTGTGTGTTGTTTTCAGCGGATTGGTCGGAGTTGCGACCGTTATTCCAACCTTACATGTAACCACTCTACCCTTATATGGGAAAGGGCATTATTGAGTACCTAGACCGATACTAGCTTGGGGCCCGCATTACTAGTGACGAGGGAGAGTTGGTGCTCTCTCTTGGGACGGGGTCCACTACTAGGAAAAGGCATGCTAGTGGCGCACCGAATTTGCCTTCTAATGGCGCACTACTGGTGCGCCACTGGCATCACGCCATTAGAATTCAATTCTAATGGCGCACTACTTGTGCGCCATTAGTATCTGGTGTTCTAATGGCGCACCACGTAGTGCGCCATTAGTATAGCCCGAAGTGCGCCATTAGAATGCCTCCCAGGGGCCATATGTACAAATGTGCTTTGGCATTCTAATGGCGCACCAGAGGCTAATGCGCCATTAGTGTGATGATCACAGTGCGCCATTAGTGTCTTGTGTGGTGCGCCATTAGTTTGAATATTAGGTTTTATTTTTTTGCTTTTCTGATTTTTGCACAGGTTACAAAATATATTATTGCATAGAATATAGACAGCAGCACACAGCAACATCAGATTCATCAAATACAATAGAAGATTAGTCTCCGAATACAATTCATCATATTAGTCTCCGGATTCAAAACACCGGACAAAGATAAAACATTACAAGTCTCAAGACCGCGAGTATCGAGTTTGCCTTCACATTACAAGTCGATATCGATCATCTAAACTACCATCACATAGAAGAGGGCTGTGGTCATCACGATGAGCATCATCGCGATCAAACTGGTCTTCATCCGGTTCCTCCAATGCTCCCTCCTCTCTCCCGCTAGATAGCGGGAGTATCTAGATTTGGCCTCCGCCCTAGTGGTGTACCCTTTGTAACTGTTACCGCTGAAACGGTGAACCTGTCTCCGACATTCCTCCCAGTCATCATAGACTCCGGGAACCTTACCCTTGTACACGACATACGACGGCATCTCTATGCACAAGCCAAACAACAGACAATACATAAGCAATGTGTAAGTATGTAACAAAAGGATCGGAAGAGAAAAGCAAGACATTAATAGCACGATTCATGGTCCTACTAATAAATAGCATCGATTACATCTAAGTTGAACAACCGTACAAACCAAAGAGACATACGAATTCAATAAAGTTGAATTACAACATGAAGCCAATCAATGTTTCAGAACTACACATCACTACTTTCGACTCGACTCATCGGACAGGAGCGTGGATGAAGCCGCCGTCTGTCGCGATGGTCATGAAATCGCGGTCGTTGTCACCCTACATTTGTAGCATTCCATCTATCTCATTGTTGGACGGTTGATATCTGAGGAAGAACTGCCCCGACGTATGAAGGACATCTTGATGGATGATGTCCGCAAAGTCCGATTGGATCTGAAGAATTCTTATCCGAGGTCCGCGTCTGGACTGCCGACAAGCTCGCGCCCAATCTTTGAGATTATCTGGTAGCGAAGGTGATGATGGTCCCTTCGATCGCCTCGCATGTGATGGGCGTAGTAGGCATCCTTCGACCGCCCGGTGGCTGCTTGACGTAGCGAACTTCGTATTGTGTGAGAAGATGTGCTTGCCGTGCTTACGAACGGCTTGGTGAAGGTGCCTCCAGATTTGGCGTGGCAGGGAGAACATCATCAAGAACTTTCTTCACATTTGTGTAGTCTATCATGGAGTTACGGTTGAATTGAAATCGTGGCCATGGAATATTTCGGGCTTAAGAGGATGAGTGTGCAATGTGTGTCACTACGTAACACGGAATGTTAGAAAAAAAACGATCAAAATCTAAGAAATCATATGTTACGGGGCGGTTAAGGGATGACTTACTCGGGAAAGTAAGGCACAAGGAAGTTATCCTTATCTGAGTTTGCCAGAATGACGCCTTTGAGGTGTGAACTCGCAACTTGGCGGTCCCCAGCTCTGCTCAAGTGCTTGGCACGCATGTAGAATGGGTCGACTATCACGATGTCCGGGGTATTGTCTCTAATGATCCGCATCTGCATGCTCAGCGAAAACAGCCGAACGAAGGTGTAGTGCAACGGATGAAGGTTAAACATAGCAAAGATGTCATGAAACCACGAGCGATCATACCCCGATGTCGCCATCCACAAAGCCCTTGCTCTCGGCACCTTGGCCACGAAAACGGGTATGCCACATCCTTCTCTCACGAGACGCCGCTTCTCCAAAATCAGAACACTATCGTGCAGACTCCGCATAGCACGGTTGCACATTCAGCATATTTGGCGGTAGCATCGCCCTACCCGCCACATGCACCCTCCTCGAGATATCCTTAGGTGAAGGTGGCCCGTCCCGAGCACCGATCGAACTTCGATGCCGGCTGGCTCGCACCGGCGCCCGTGTTAGTCTTCGTTTCGGCCCTTCTTCTTGATCTCTGTAATGGGACGAGTTACGCTCACAGACCGCCTTCTTCAGCGTGTTGGGGCTGATAATATTCGCGCCTCGGCTATCCGAGGCTCGGTGAAGACGGGAGCTGGGCGTGTCACGAGAACTGAACGCAGCGAGCGGCGCTTGTTGTAATGGATTTCTCCGCCGTACCAGCTAGATCGCGGTGGTCTTGGCTGGGTTCTTGAGAAAGAGGCCCGAGAACTTCGTCGGCGTACCCATGTTCGGCAAAGTACTTGTCAACTTTGGTAAATGTACCGTCGTCGTTGTCATCGCCGTCCGGATCACATGCCATAGGGCTGTCGGGATCTGTGCCATAGGGATGTCCGCAGATCCGGTAGCGTTGCGGCGTTCTTGCCATGGCTTGGCGCCCGGCACGGTGGCGGTCTTTTACGTGGGGTGGTGTCCCCGCCCCAAGCGAATCTGGCTCTTGCCATAGCGAGGCCAGTTTCGCGAGTGCCGAGGGTCATCTCATCTTCTTCGTCGGCCCCAGCCGGTCGAATCGAGGTAACAGCTCATCGCGGCTGGCAGCACCGGACCACTTGAACCCTATACATTGTGGTTGGCATCGGATTACCGTGGAACATGGGGTTGCCGGTTGAGCGATTCGCCCTTGGCGACATCGACCAACTTCGGCGCCCACGAAGTGTAGAAGTGCAAGGCGTCGGCGGTGCCTGCAAAAACATGTATAGGGCATCGAGGATGCCCGATCAAAACAAGGAGATGAAGTCATCGGCCGAGAGGCTTAGTTACCGTGATGCCGTCGAGCTCGGCTAATGTCGAAACAACGCCAACGGCGGCGTCTGTAATCGACGGAGGGGCGCTTCTTTGGCGAGTGCGGTCGGCGTACACCGGGTGCATTAAGCTCCAATACCGTGCGGTGCGGAGACACGAATACCGCCTCCGCCGGAGACACCAATGGCGCCGCCGCCGGAGACACCAATGGCGCCGCCGCCGGAGACACCAATGGCGCCGCCGCGGAGACACCAATGGCGCCGCCGCCGGAGACACCAATGGTGCCCGCCCGCCATGCGAAGTTCTTGGCCGTGAAGCTGGGAACCGGGAGGCCCTTTGGCCGCCCGCAATCCACGTCGTCGGCCCATGAATCAACGTAGGCACCATGGCGTCGAGCCGTTCCCAGCTGTTGTTCCACTTGCTCTTGGACAAGCTCCGGAATCCGCGCCACTTGTGCCTTGAGTGCTTCAACCTCGCGTCGGCTTTCCGAGCTGGCCTTTTCTCCTTCCGCACACCAGCGTATAGTATGACCCCATTTTGTGGACAAGCCTTTGCCGCCACACGACCAGTGACGTCGGCTTATCGAGCTTATCCTTCTTTTTCATTACGTTCAGCGCCCTATTTAAAGGGGTGTCGAAAGGAGCTCTTAGACGACCCAGCTCTGCTTTCATTGTCCCGCGAAAGGAACATGAGCCATTTAGAAATATTGGGGATTAATTAGAGTGCAACCATATGGAGATAATTACGCGGGGGTGTATTCCTTACCAGAACAAGCTCAAGTGCCCTGGTCTTCAGATCCGTGGTAAGATACTTTGTTATCGGGTCCTCCTTATACTGGGCCCTAACATAGTTCCTGGTCTGCTTGTCACCGCTGTATTTCTCGAAGCGGGGCGGTAGGCCTTGCTCGGCACGCTCCGCGTCCTCCTTGTCCCATATAGGCTCCGCCACTCTATAACCGCCGGGACCGAGTTTGTGTTCCCCTAAGTTCAACTCCCGCATTTCTTTCCCCCACTGACTTGATTCGGAGCTTGCGGGGCTCTGGCACTTGATCTTGAACTCCTTGTACTCATCTTCGCTCATCAAATGATATTTCGCCCCTATCTTGTCATAACTATCACCTTTATCAATCATTCTCTTCACCGCACTCCTCCAAGTAGACAGGGCCGTGCTCATCTTCGTGAGGCGGCATTGTTCCTCTATTCCACGAGGCGTGTGTTTTCAAATTCGGCGGGGAACTTGTATCGTTCGTGCAGCCGTGAAGAGGAGGCTGCAAATTCCCTCGGTCCTTATGCCTAAGGTTCTCGGTGTTGATCGAGGCGGTGTTCGGAGAATGCACCCGAGCTGAACCGCGTACCCTTGACTATATGTTTGGGCTCCGTTGGATTCCGTCGAGTCCACTTGAGTAATTCCTCCTTGGCGGTGCGGAGCGCATTGAGCGCCGGTCCTTCCTTTGCTTCTTCGGTTGGCTGCCATCGTGTGTGCGCCGCCACCATCTATGTGTCGCTGCCATCATCGGTGGTGGCATCCTCGGCGGCACCATCGGTGGTGTCATCCCCGCGCCACTAGGGGTGTGTAATCAGGATCGGTGTCTTCCGGCGTCATCATAGCGGTGAGGTTGTTCGTCCATCTCTTGGGACAGCTCCTAGAATTGCTTGCCGCCCGAACCACCGGCCTCATCGTTGTGGGCCATGTTTCTCTCTAAATAGGAAAAAAGTTTGGTCAAAAAGATGGTTATTGTCAAGGAACAAGATCATGGTCTCATGATTTAGGGTTTGTCGACACCGAGGCACCCTAAAAGCCTAAGCTTTCATCATTTAGGTTCTCATCGACACCGAGGCATCCGGGGCAGCCAAGTTAAGTTTTCATCATTTAGGGTTTATCGATGCCGAGGCACCCCAGGTTGGGCCTAATCACTTGGCTCTATTGCCACCTATGTTGGGTTTATCATCTAGGGTTTATCGATGCTAAGGATAATTCTAAGTTGGGCCTAATCAATTGGCTCTATTGCCACCTATGATTTAATGCAGCAAGAATGGCGAGGCGAGTTGATCCTACTTAACTAAGTACCAAGATAGCCGGCCCATGCATTAGTCATAAGTACCCCATATGTCCTATTTTTAGCAAAGTCATGCTAAAATTCACGGAAAATTTCAGCATGACCTTTGCTGAAAATGGGACATATGGAGTAATACCAATTCTTAGGACGGAAGTTAATCGACATTAAAGCAAACTCAAGAACCTCTCGAGAATGCAGCAGCACATCACAAGTTGACAAAATTTCCAAGTAGTACAGCAGCAGCATCACAAGTAGTACCAATGAACATATAGTCCAGCACATTCTGAATTTCGATAAATGACAGCAAGTTAACTCATGCAAGGCACATCTTACGTATCAAGGAGAAAATAAGCGGATATTTAGCGAAAATACATTAAGCAGTCTAAAATAGTTAACTGAAACTGTCTAAAATAGGTCTTTGAGGCCTCTACTGAGATTGAGATCTTCACAAATCTACGTGGTCATTTTTTTAATTTTTCTTACAGCAATCTCTGTGGCCAACTTGATGGCAGCCTTCACTAACTAATATGAAGTTATTTTTTCACCTAGCTAATGCCCTCCCAATTTTTGTTTTGGGATGGCCTTGTGCATTCTTAGTAATTTCAACTGTATTTTTGCCATTCATGCGGCTCCAGAATATATATCTCTGTTCATCATTGATTTGGCCATGTCGTACTACTACTAGTACTAGTTATCCTCTTCATGCTGCCACTACTGTACTGGAGTGCATATACTTCACCGATATATGATTATGTGTGTACGGGCCAACCGGCCAACTGGGTCAACTTGCATGCCTATACATGTGGCTGCAATGAATCCAACATTCTTGCTATTGAAAATCAATTCTCTTGATTGCTGCGTGCCAACCACCACCAAGTGCACAATTTTTTTTGTACAAGTTATGTGCCAGATTAGTTTCTGTATGTATGGCCTCACTTGTTTCATTTCTTTCATGAATAACTACTTAACATTCTTGCCCAAATGACACAGTTTAATCCAGTTTCCTCAACTTTCTTACTTTAGTATCTTAGTAATTCACAACATCAAATGCATTGGTAAATTTACAGAACACAAGAAAAAGTACTGTACCATTTAGTATATCTGCTTATTTTCTCAATATATAGGTGAACCTCTTCAGGAAACACAAAACAGTTAACTGAAACTGTCTAAAATAGTTAACTGAAATTGTCTAAAACAGTTAACAGCCATGGCCCTAGGGTTTGCAGGTGAGGGGGTGGAGGAGAAGGGAGGAATCACCTGGGGGGACGGCGAGGGCGCGGGCGGAGGGGGGATGGCGAGGGCGAGGGTGAGGGCGCAGGGCGTGCGGCCTGGCCGGAGGGGGACAGCGAGGGGCGGGCGCGGTGGAGGGGCAGGCGCGAGCGGGCGCGGCGGAGGGGGGACGGCGAGGGCGCGGGCGCGAGCGGGCGGAGGGGACGGCGAGAGATGCTGGGCGCGGGCGGAGGGGGCGGTCGTCGTCTCCTCTGGCTCGGCGCGGGGGCGGGCGACGGCGCGGGGGCGACGGCGCGAGAGGCTGATAGCTGCTGTGAGGGGGGGATCTGGCGAGGGAGGGAGAGAGGCCAGAGGGGAATAGGTGAGGGAAGCTTTCTAATGGCGCACCACACGCCGGTCTTGCCCGTAAATCTGTTGTTCTAATGGCGCACCACCTCGCGGTGCGCCATTAGAATGTTGTTTTAATCTACCACAGTAGCCATATCTACAGCCCAACCCTTTCTACAACAGAACCCACCCACTAGCCCGACTGGTCAGCACGCAGCACACACACCAGGAGGTCCTGGGTTTGATTCCCAGGATCCCCAATATTTTTTATGCATTTTAAATGTTGTTTTTATATCTATTTGTGTTTAAATATGTTCAAACTTGTTTAAATCATCACAGTAATATTTTTTATGCATTTTAAATGCTGTTTTTTATATTTATTTGTGTTTAAATATGTTCAAACTTGTTTAAATTATAACAGTAATATTTTTTATAAAAATAGTAAAAAATTTAAAAATATGTTCAAAAAGTCTTGGTGCGGTGGGCGGGTGCTCGGCGGTGGAGCGGGGAGGTTGCGATGGGTGGAGCTAGCGGGAGGTGCGGGTGCGATCAAGATGGAGGATCGAGATCGAGATGGAGGGGAATCGAGATCAAGTGTCCTTATGAATTCAAAAGTGCCCATGAAATTTAAAAATATTCATGATATCAAAAGTGCCCATGAAATACAATCGCAAATGAAGACTACGATTTAAATACAATCGGTCTTAGCTAGCTATCTGTTCACAATCTTCTTGCCCTTCTTTTTCGCAAGCGGAGTTCTTACGTGGAGCGACGTCCTTTAGGTAGGGTGGTCCCGCTTCTTCTTGTGGTGTGTGCTGCTACTTCATCGTCGTCGTCATGTTCGATCTTGGTCGCCCGTGCTTGTCGAAGTCTTGCTCATTGGCTACTCCATCCATTACGATGATCTTCCTTTTGCCTCTCCTCACGACAACACGACCGGGCTTTGGCGGGTCGGTAATGAAAAAGCATTGGTCCACTTGGGAAGCCGGTACCCATGGCTCATTTTTCACGGTGGCGTTTATACCCATGATCTTGGATTTAACCGGGTATAACCATGGTGGTGAAATACGGTCTTCTTTTTGACGTTTTGGCCCATCGACCACGGAACATCGGGACCTTCTCTCCAACGTAGCTTAGCTCCCAGATCTCCTCGATCCTTCCGTAGTATCTGTCCTTGTCGTTACCGGTGTAGGATTCCATCGTTACCCTGGAGTTCTAATAACCATCGCTCTTCATGTCCTTGTCCTCGGTGTAGAATGTGTAGCCATTGATATCGTACGCCTCATAGGTCATCAGGTTGTGCTCGGCACCCTGTGACAAGGGAATATGAGTTGTTCTTCGCGGAAGAATCCTCATGTAAAGGGTACTGACGAAGCTTCGCTTGAACCAACGCGTGAAACATGAGTTTTGCTCTTTGAGTATATCTCCGTCCGTCCTCTGTTGGCCTCGGTCATTGTACGTGTTCTTAATAAAGGTTTTGTGCTCTACCACCCAAGGATCGACCATGTCTATGTGTTGTAGCGCGACTAGGTTTGCTCTTTCAAAGTTGGCGAGTCGACCCTCGAAGTCGACATGTATTTAAATGGCGACCCTCATGGTGACCCCATCCAGCGAGCTGCCGAGGTGCTGTTGACGGGCGGACCAGCGGGGTTCTCGATGCCTAGATAATTAGATGCGATGGGAGATGCACTTGTTGATCGAAAAGCCCCGGCTATGCTTCCCTCGGGCGTGACATGTTGCGAGCGTATCCTTTGATGACACCATTCATCCTTTGAGCGACATCATCTGTGCGGGAACATCGGCCGAGTTGGATGATATCCTCCACTATATGGACCAGCGGATGCACCATAGCGTCGAAGAATGCGGTAGGGAAGTACATCTCAAGCTCGCATAGTATCACCACGATCTCTTCCTGTAGCCTTCGAGTTGCCTCCGCCAATCGACTTCCGAGATGGCGTCGAAAAAGTTGCATAGGCCAAATAGCGTTTCACGGACGTGCGCGTCCATGGTCCCACGGATTGCAAGCGGAAGTATCTGCGTCATCGACGCGTGATACCGTGAGACTTCATCCCGCTGAACTTCGCTTATTTGGGTCTAGGTATCTACTTATCTTCCCGCATAACCGTAAGGAAGTTTTACTCCTAGGAGGCGGTGAAAAACTGCTCGATCTCCTCGACTTAGAGTGAAGCACGCGGGGGTAGTCATTTCCGGTCTTCTTGGCCTTTTTGCCTTTGCGATGACTTTCCGTGTCTGCCGCCTCATCATCATCATCATCATCATCACTAGCGTGAAGCTCTGCACGATGCCCATTGATTTCAAGTCGCCCTTGCTTTCGCCCATCTTTGGTCCTCTCGGCATGTTGAGCGGTACCAGCAGACTCTCGCACACGTTCTTCGTGATATGCATGACATCAAGGCTGTGAGGCACGGTGGATCTTCTAGTGCGGCAAGTCCCGAAAAACAGACCTCGTTTTCCATACCTTCAGCAGCGCTCTGGCGCCTTCGCATCTTTCGGCGGTGGGCAGTCTTTCCAATTTTCAATAGCTTGTCTATTTCCTCGCCGCTCCTCGTACAGGCGTTTTGAGGTTCGGTTTCACCATCGAACAGATCCTTGCGTTTCCTCCACGGGTCATCGTCGCGAAGCCACCTTCGATGTCCCATGAACACGGTTTTCAAAGACCGGGATCTCTATCTAGTCTGGCGATCGTTGTGTCATCCATGCACCTTACGCATCCGTAAAATCCGTGGACTACCTGCCCGCGAGATATCCGTAACCGAGATAGTCGTGCACCGTCGTGGCGGTCACGGCTCTCATAGGAAATATTCTTTCTGCGGCGTCCACGTATTGGCTGGCATTTTCCACAGCGTGTCTAGCTCCTCCTTCAGCAGCCCCAGATACACATTGATGTCGTTCCCTGGTTGTTTCGGCCCTTCAATTAGCATACTCATGTGAATGTACTTCCTCTTCATGCACAACTAGGGGAAGGTTGTACATCCACACAAACACAGGCCAGTGCTATGTGTGCTTCTCTGGCTGCCAAGCGGATTGACTCCATTGGTGCTCGCGCCCGAAGACGATGTTCCTTGGATCCTTCCCAAATTCTGGTCTTGAAGTTCAACGCTTGCCACTAGCTCGCATCCTTAGGGTGACTCAGCATCTTGTCTTTTTATCTATCTCCGGATCATTTCCGTCATCTTCCGCTTCTTCGCTCCCTATCCGCGTGCCAGCGCAGGAGCTTTGCTACCTTAGGGTCCGCGAAATACCGCTGCGAGGCGAGGAGTGATCGGAAAGTACCACACCGATCTTCGAGGAGCTTTCTTCCTCTTCTTGTATCGAGTGGCGCCAAGACACCGGACATATGGTAGACTCCGCGTGCTCGTCCCGATAAATGATGCAATTGTTCATGCACACATGGTATTTCACGTGCGGTAAATCCGGAGGACACACGATTTTCTTCGCCTCCTCGAAACTTGTCGGGCACTTGTTCCCCTTGGGAAGGCGTTAGTGCGAATGACATGTTCTCGTCGAAGCATCGTTAGTCATTTTGTGTTTTACCTTCATCTCGAGCCATGGCGTTACTTTCGGCGGGTATCCTCGGGCCTGCATCCTTCGTACAATGGAGTAACGCGTCTATCTCCAGTTGATCCAGCTTGGCTTTCTCTCGGGCGGCGGTTCTTGCGTTATCCGTCCGCTTGAGAAGCAACTCTTGAATATGAGGTCCTGCACCGGCCTCCATCGTCGTCTGCTCCGGCATCTTCATCTTCATGATCATGCCCTTCATCTTGATCTTCCTCATCATCATGTCGACATCTTCTACATGATGGTATGTAGAAACATCACCGTCGTGATCATGTCCTAGAGATTCTTCGTCTTCTCGCCCGTCCTCGCCGCGGTGGTACTTGTCTTGTTGCCCTTCCTCATTTCTTGCCCGGCCCCGGCCATTGACGACTTGATAGTCATCTTCATCACCTTGCCACCGATAGCCATCCATGAAACCACGCAAGAGCAGGTGGTCCCGCACCTGCCCGGAATCCGGGTCCGCAATAAGGCTCTTCAGCTTGCATCTTCGACATGGACATCTTATCTCCGTCTCGTTCTTTTGAAGCATCTAGGCCTTCGCGGAGCTCAAAAACCTATTCACGATGACTTCAGTCATCGTGCGGACCATGGTCGCCTGCGGGGTAGAGCAAAACGATATGTTAGAACAAAAAAAAATTGGCATGACCTTCCCTAAAAATAGGACCAAAAAGAATGCATAGTGCCAAAATTCTCGCCGAAACGGAAATGAATCAAAGCATTCCGGCAAAATATTGGCAACTATTGCATATTTCCAATACCGGCACCTTCAAACACAAACATATATGCAACACCACAAACACTTGCAACAACACAAACATACATAGATCTAGCTAGGCCACAAAAAGTGCATGTGCATGTTGTTGGAGCGAGCTAGGGAGAAAAAAAAGTAGATCTATATCATGAAGATAGCTTTCCCTTACTTACCTATCAAAAAAAGGTAATTTCACCACTTAATTTTGTTGAATCTATGGTGGAAATGAGGTGAGGAGGAGGAGATGGCCGAAAGCTTGGAGAAGGAGGTGGATGGAATGAAGTGGGGAAAGTGAGTGGGTAGGTGTGGGCTGTCCAAAATATCTTGTTGGTCCCAAGTTACTAATGGCGCACCGTCTGGCGATCGCCATTAGTAACCAGGAATTACTAATAGGCGCATCGTGATGATGCGCCATTAGTAGTTTTACAAAAAAGAACAAAACAAAATTCTGATAATGGCGCCTTTGCTGCTTGGTGCACCATTAGTAGTTATATATACTAATGGCGCATTGAGGACCTGATGCGCCATTAGAATGTATGGGAAAATGGAAAAAATAATAATTCATACTAGTGGCGCACCCTGTTTACGGTGCGCCATTAGTGTCTTCCACACTAATGGCGTATCAGAAATAGGTGCGCCATTAGTATATAGTAGTGGCGCACTTCTTCCACGGTGCGCCATTAGAATCAATCCTACCTATAGCCCTTTTCCTAGTAGTGGTCGTGCCAGGTAGGGCGGCCATGACTGTTTTCACAGGGCACCGGACACACCATTGGTACCCCGTGCCTTTGGTATGTGATAAGTATGGGAGCGAGGCTCCAAGAAAGTGTTATGTGAAATGTTGGGCACGGGGGTTACTGCCAATCGAGTGGATTCCATGTTAGTGTCGTCTAGGGAAAGGTAGTGACCGAGTGCTTACCCCGGGTACCTGAGGTACCGCAGGTCGTGGATGACAGAGAAGTTCCCCGGATCTAGTGGGTACAGTGTGCAACCTCTGCAGAGTGTAAAACTATTCGAATAGCCGTGTCCACGGTCAAGGACGATTGGGTAACCGCTCTTGGGCTACGTCCACTTGTTTACAAACCAAGTGTGTGTGATGATGAAAATGACTTGGGTCAAGTCAAGGGACTTGACATGATTGAGATGGGTTGGTGCCCACTCTGTTTATGTTAGATGGGTTGGTGCCCTCTATTTATGTTGATATCGTAACCAGTCCTCATGGTTACTTGAATTCTCTTGATGCATGCCTTATAAAGATGTTGAACATGTTATTGCACTCAAAACTAGCTTTCTGCAAAAATTTACCTATATCATGCATTGTTGTATCTTGAACCAAAACATGGGTTGCTTGCGAGTACATTCAAAGTACTCATTGTCTTGCCATTGGTTATTTCATTGGCGAGGCATGAAAGAGCGAGGATATGATGAAGAATACATCGATGGCGAACATGCGAGCTAGGGCGCTTCCCGGTCGGAATGCTGTAGGGTTAAGGCGGATGGCATGGGTCCAAGTTATCCACGAAGATTTCATTGCGATGATATACTCAAGACTTGACCATAATGGTCCTACTTGTATATCTGGTATGTATGGATGTAAGCCTCTTGTTATTCAGCTTCTGTGTGTTCAGTGAGCATTGATCTCTGGGATCACTGTACACGTGCATTCGGTGATCACGACTTATGAGTCGGGGTCCCCACAACAAAGTACGGTCGTTCAAGGAAGATAACTTAAAAAAATAAAAACTGATTGTGCTCAAACTTTGGCGACTTAGCTTTTCTGTCGTCCGCGTCCCGGCAAGGCTATACTTCTTTGAGCGGCGCGGTCCACACCATTATCTTCTCCTCCCCGGTGAACTTGTGGGCGCGGGAACCTTCTTTTGAGAAAAAGAAAGAAGAAAATAAAGATATGGAGCCTTAAGGCTCGTTATTGCTTCTTGGGGGCTAGTCTTTGCACAAGATGTCGGATAATACATGCAAAAAAGAAAAAAGGCATGAAATTTGACAAGATGTCGAAAGCACATGAGTTTTATTTATGCACGGATCTGCGCCCGGCTTTGTACAAAGGGTTACATGCAACAGCAGCAAGGCTTGTACAAAAGGTGGTTCTTAGAACAGCGAGTTCGGCAACCGCGCCTCATGGGTAAAACTTACGAAGATGCTCTATGTTCGAGAGTTGCTCACGGAAAGCCATCTTCGGTCTCAAAGCGAGCAGCGCAGGGCCTAGTGACTCGCTTCACTCGATAAGGGCCTTCCCACTTTGGTGTCAACTTGTTGGAATTCTTGGCGGATTGAATGCGCCGAAGAACAAGGACACCTTCCTCGAGACTTCTGGCATTGACTTTGCGGCTATGGTAGCGGCGCAAAGCCTGCTGATATCGAGCACCTCGTCTGACAGCTTCAAGGCGATCTTCCTCAAGGAGCAGCGCGTCATCTTGCCGCAGCTGCTCTTGCTCAAGCTCATCATAGCGAGCACTCGAGGCGATCCGTATCTGAGTTCCGTGGGGAGAAGCTGCCTCTGCTCCATAGGCTAGAGCAAAAGGTGTACGGCGATGGCTCGATTTGGCGTCGTCTGATCGACCAAGAACCAGCGGCAGCTCTTGATCAATTTCTTCGCACTTGTGCGGCTTTGTCAAAAGTTACGGTCTTGAGCTGCGCGCTTCACCGTTCGCCCTCTCCACTTGACCGTTGCTTCTCGGGTGAGCAGCGAAGCGAAGCGAATCTTGGCGCCAAGATCTTGGGCGTCTTGCATGAAGGTGCGGCTTGTGAACTATGTGCCATTGTCGGTGATGATCTGTTAGGGACTCGAAGCGGCAAGCGATCGACTGAAGAACTTGACGGCTGTTGTCTTTGTCGCCTTCCTCACTGCTTCCACTTCCGGCTACTTTGTAAACTTGTCGATTACTCGTACAAGTACTCAAAGCCCAAACATTTCGAGGAAAGGGGCGAGAATGTCGAGCCCCTGACGAAAATGGCCAGGATAAAGGGATCGTCTGGAGAGCTTGAGCTGGTTGATGTATCTGCTTGGAGTGCAACTGGCACGCTTCACACTTAGTTACTTGTGCAGTTGCATCCTGGAGGGCTGTTGGCTAGAAGAAACCTTGCCGGAAAGCCTTGCCGGCAAGTGCTCTTGCGCCAATGTGGTGACCACATATGCCTCCATGTATTTCCGCCAACAACTTCTGTCCTTCTTCCCGGGGAATACACTTCAATTTCACTCCGTTGAATCTTCTTACATCGATATGTAAATCGACAAACTGGTACATACTTATTTGTCGGGCTACTTTCTCCGCTTCTTCTTGCTCTTGGGAAGTTCTCTGTTTGAAGCAAGCGGACAATCTGGCGCCCATGCGGAGCACATGGCTCAACGACAAGGACTAAAGGCACAAATGCTGCTGCGGGAACATCGGCATCTCGGCAGAACCTGCGGTTCAGCCGAGCTTGATGTTCCCGGCAAGCTTGCGAACAAAATTTGTTGGGGCGTCTGTTTCAGCGGAACAAACACGAAGGCTTGTCGATGTAGACTGCTCCTCGGCACTCTTGGTGTTGAGTTTGGGGACCTTCTTGGCGGCGGCTTGGGAGCTCTGCGGAAAGTAGTCACCGAAACTAACTTCCTCCTTTTGTTACATCCGGTTGATGGTGTTACTGAGATGGTTGAGTTAGCTTGAGCACAAAGATCTCTGGTTCCACGAGCAACTTGAGTGCGGCACATTTCGACGAGCCATCGGCAACATCGTTCAGGCTCTTGAACATGTTCCATCGTAGGCCGTCAAAATGCTCTTCAACTTCCTCACTTCATCAATGTAGGCTTCCATCAGCGGACTCGATAATCTTTGTTCACTTGGCGGACGACAAGCTGCGAGTCACCCACGACAATAAGCTTTTTGATCCCAAGGTCTGCTGCGATCCTAAGTCCGGCAAGCAAGCCTTCATACTCTGCGGTATTGTTTGTCGCTTGCTCCTTGGGAAATGCATCTAGACCCACGTACTTGAGGTGCTCTCCGGTGGGTGCGACAAGTAACACGCCCGACACCGGCGCCTTGGAGGCGAAAAGGCACCGTCAAAGTACATGGTCCATTCTTTGCTTGCTTCCTTGGCGGGGATGCTCGTCTCGAGTTTCTTCATCGGTGTTGGCGTCCACTCTGCTATGAATTCGCCAATGCTCGGCTCGGATAGTTGAAGTACTCTCAAACTTGAGGCCAAAGCTTGCAGTTCGGTGCCCTCGACAATCCTGCTGTAAACTTCGGATTACGCAATATCCTCTTCAGCGGAGCGAGTGACCACTGTGATCTCATGTGCTTGAAAGGAATGGCGCAGCTTTCGAGGCCATGAGAAGGCGAAAAGCAACCGCACACCGAGTACCTTGACCTAGCCCCTGCGAAGGGCCCGACAAAATAAACTGGGTGCTGCACCATCTTCTTCATTTCTCTTCTGTGGCTGCACAGATCTATCCTTGTCGGGACGGAGCTTGTCGGAAGCCCCCCGCTTATCGTTGGATGTACTTGCCGCGGCCGCTGGCTCATCATCTGCCTCCCTTTCCGCTACTAACGCAGCACTAACCACTTGATTGGTTGCCGCTAGATATAGCAGCAACTTCTCTTGTGGCTTAGGTGCGACAAGTATTGGAGTGGAGGACAGATATCTCTTCAAGTCTTGCAGCGTAGCCTCCACTTCCGGAGTCCATTTCATTGGACCTGCCTTTTTCAAAATTTTGAAAAATGGCGGTAGCTTCAGCAGAACTTAGAGATGAACCTCTTGAGCGACAACGCAGCCAACAAGCCTTCGCACATCCTTGGCGCTTGGTGCTTGATCTGCTCAATGGCCTTGATCTTGTTGGGGTTGGCTTCGATCCCCGGCCGACACAAGAACCGAGAAGCTTGCGGAGGGACTCCAAACACGCACTTCTCGGGGTTAAGCTTGAGGTTGATCTTGCGCAGATTTGCAAAGGTCTCGCCCAAATCTTGAATCAGAGTTGCTCTGTCTTTGCTCTTGACCACTATGTCATCCATGTAAGCTTCTACATTTCTGTGCAGCTGTGGCTCAAAAGCTTTGTGAACTACCCTTGCAAATGTTGAACCGGCATTCTTTAGTCCGAAAGGCATCCGTACGAAGCAGTACGTGCCACATGGAGTAATGAATGCGGTTTTCTCCTCATCCTCTTCTGCCATAAAGATCTGATGATATCCTGAATATGCATCAAGAAATGAAAGCAGATCACACCCTGCCGTGGAGTCGACAATCTGGTCAATGCGCGGCAAGGGAAATGGAGCTTTGGGACAAGCTCTATTAACATCAGTGAAGTCAATACAAAGCCTCCATTTCCCATTTGCTTTGCGCACGACTACATGATTGGCCAACCACGTAGGATGGAGTACTCCTCTGACCAGGCCTGCTGCTTGCAACTTCTTGATCTCTTCAGCAATGAATTCTTGGCGCTCCACTGCTTGCTTCCTAACTACGCTTGGCGGGCGCGCATGGGGACGAGCGGCAAGGTGGTGCTCAATTACTTTCTTGGGAACACCGGGGATGTCATATGGTTGCCATGCAAACACATCGACATTCACCCGCAGGAAAGCAACGAGCGCGCTTTCCTATTTAGGATCAAGCGTGGCACTGATGGTGAAGGTACACCAGTGCCGTCCTCCTTGGCGGCCACTTTCTTTGTCTCTGGTGAAGCTGTCTTTGCCTTCTTGCACTTGCCGGTGGAGCTCGATGGTGTGTCCTCGGCGGTGGCGCAGCACTCAAGAGGTGCACTTTCGGAGTGGGCATCGAGCTCTTGCGGACTTGGTCTTCTTCTTCCCGGGAGCTTCAGCGGCAAGTGTCTTCTGATCTGCTGCGGCTGCTGCTTCGGTAGATCTTGTCGATGCAGATAAGGGCATCTTTCTTGTCGCCAGGGACAGAAATGACACTTATCGGACCGGGCATCTTGAGCACGTTGTATGCATAGTGAGAGGCTGCCATGAACTTGGCGAGCGCTGGACGGCCGAGTATCCCATTGTAGAGCAATGGGAAATCAGCAACGTCAAAGGTGACCTTCTCTGTCCTGAAGTTCAGCTCGCTGCCAAATGTCACTGGCAGTGTGATCTTCCCCTTCGGCTTGCTCCTTCCCGGATTGATTCCTTGGAAAGTACCAGTCTATTCGAGCTCGTTGTCGGGGATTTGGAGCTTCTTGAGTACCGCTGAGGAGATGAGGTTCAAGCCGGCCCCGCCATCAACCAGCATTTTCGTGACCTTGAGGTTGCGGATAGTTGGTGAGACCAACAACGGCAAGCACCCGACCGCAGTTATGCGATCAGGGTGATCCTCAACATCAAAGATGATGGGTGTGCGGACCACTTGAGCTTCTTGCGGCTCAACCGCAGTTCCACTGCATTAACCTCCCGCACCCTCTGTTTGAGCTGGCGGTGCGAAGTATGCAGAGAAGCACCGCCGTCGACGCACAAAACCTCTGTTGCCTTCTAAAACTCCTGCTCGTCGGTCTCATCTTCATCCGTCTCTTCATCTTCGTCTTCATCCTTGTCGTGGCCGCGAGGAGGCCTGTCTCCTTCCCACTGTTTAGCCTTGCCGCGGCGCCCCCCCCGGGCGGGACGCTTCTTGCCGGATCCTCCTCCACCTTCTTGGGCCTTCTCCTTGTATCGCCGCTCATATTCTGCTTTCTGCAGTTCAACAAGCTGCTCAACTTTCTTGCAAGTCTGGAGATCATGGCCCTTGGTGCGGTGGATCTTGCAGTACTGCTTGCCGGAGCCATCTTGCTTGTCGGCGGCCACCACGGCCTCGCCGGAGTTGCTAGCTTTGGCCTACTCGGTGCCACCTCCGTTACCGGACTGCTCGACGACTAGCACATCTTTTGCTTTCCTCTTTCTGTTGTTCCGCCTCCGGTTCTTCCTTGCCGGGGCGGCTTCCTCACTGTCAGATCCTGCTGCTCCTGCGTTCTCTCCGGGGAGTTTCCTCCCTTCCTCAGCACGTGCACACTTGCCGGCGAGCATATAGCTCGGCGACATCTCTGATTTTACATCGCCATCTCCTCCCTCATCCTGCGATTACGCCGTTACGATGGAGCAGCGGCGATAACCGCGGCGGTGGGCGTCACGGGATGTTGCGCTGCACTGGCTGAATCTTTGAATGTACTTGCGGAGGGGTTCTCCTTCCTTCTAGGCGAGTAGATGAAGATCGCTCTCCTGGCCATGGGGCTTGTGGCCGCTTGTGAAGGCGCCGACAAACTGATGGCACAGATCTGCCCATGAAGAGATGGAGTTGCCTGGCAAGTGCATGAGCCAAGATCTGACATTGGGCTTGAGCACCAGCGGGAAGTAGTTGGCGAGATCTTCTCGTCGTGCCCCGGCAGCTTGCACCGCGATGGTGTAGATCTTTGAGGAACTCCGACGGATGTATCCTGCCGTCGTACTTCTCGAATGCGTCGGCAGAAGTTCTTGGTCTTGGGCCTTTGGACTTGCCGCAGCTCACGGGTAAACGCAGGACAACCTGCCGCATCTGACAAGTCGCTGGTTCCCCTGGCGCATGCATGTCGACAGATGGGCCCGTAGCGCTGGTCGATTGACGCGCTTCTCTCCGGCCTTCGATGCGAATGCGGCGTCCTCTTCTGTCGTTCTTGAAGAACTTGGCGCTGATCACGGCGAGCCCGCGGATCTGATGGCGCCATGGAGTCGGTGTCGAGGTTGACGGCGAGTCGGCGATCTTGGGCTTTAGGGCGGGAATGAGCGGTGGTTGCACCCCACGGTCTTATCGCCATCGGCCGCGCTGGCGTCTTGCCGCGGCCGTTGTGCTTTCGGTTGCGGGGAGTGTGGCCATTGGCAAAGCCGATGAGGCTCGAATGGTGGCCCTCCGATCGTCGATCTTATGCGGCGGAGGGTAATCTAAGCGATTGGGCTCGGGCCGCGCTTCACAGAATCTTAGGTGGCGGCGGCGAACGCGAGCGAGCGAGATATGCTCGTGCCGACAATGTTAGAAGGAGCAGCATCTCGCCCGAGCGATCGTGCGGCGCTCGTGCGATATGTTGGCGTGCGTGCTGGTCTTGAGCATCCCGCGATCCACCAGCAGCCTTGACCGCGAGCGTATGGTATTGTGCGTACCATGGCGTTGTCGGTCCTGCGCCTCTGAGAGAGCGCGGTGCATGTCTGAGACGCGCGAAATCTGTGCAGCCTTGTCCTTGGACTTGGCAGCATCGTGAACTCCCTCGTCGGTGCCGTTCCTCGCGGCGTCCCCCCCGCCCGTTTGCTCGGTGGCGGTGGAATCGGCAGCGGACGGACCAGCCACCTCAAAGCCTTCTTCTTCGGTGGCATGTCGATGAAGATGATTATGTAGCGCAAACACCACGGATCAGGTTCGCTGGCCTTGGCGCCCCCTACAGGCGCGCCAAAGATGTAAATGGAAGCGAGCACCTATGGGGCAGGGCCCTTCTCGTCCGGGAGGGAGCGGAGGGCGCCGAAGAGCAGCGGTCGGCGCGAGGATTTTACCCAGCCGGAGCTCTCGGAGAGATAAAACTCCTCTGCTGCTTTGTGTTTGTATTGTGTTCTTGCTCGAGGCGTGGCGTTCTGCGATTTCGAGAGAGTCGAACCCCCCTCGTTATGCGCATGGGCCTCCTTTTATAGGCTAAAGGGTCACAGGCGGTGGCAACGCAGCACGAGGTACAAATGTAAAAAGAGGGGTTGGTACAACTGCTATCTGATGCACCCTACCTAACTCGTGGCGGGGACAAGGGCATTTAATGCCCATCCGGTCGCCCAAGCAGTCGCGAAAAGCGACCGTTTAGGCGCCACCGCTTGCCACGATGGCCTTCTCGTTATCTCCACTTGCCACCTCGCACCGCTTGGCAACACAGCCGCCCGCCACGTGCGCCAGGAACGATCTTAGGGCGACACGTCGTTGGATGCGCTGGAGTGTGGGCGCAGAGAGGTGGCCTCGCCGCGGCAAGCGCCTTGCCGCGGTTGTTGTCTTGTCGCACCCGAAAGCTTGTCGCTCACCGGGTCTCGCCGGGACGCGCGGCGCGCCACGACAAGTTTCTTGAAATGCCTTGGTTGGCCTTCCCGGCAAGCTCCTCTTGCCGGGGCCTTGTCCTTCCCGGCAAGCTCCTCTTGCCGGAGTCTTGTCTTCTTAGTTAAAACACTTTGTTCTTGAATGGCATCAATATGAGCTATGGAGGATCTTGGCGGACGTCCGGCAAGCCTTGCCGCTGGGCGCTGCGACTGCCCGTGCACAAGTTCGGGATGCTAAGGTACCCCTACTTTAGTACACCGACAAGTCCGAACACTTTTATAGTATACTTCGGCGTCCCGAATATGGCATTATATGCATCAGCTCCGAATCATGTCTTTGGTAAATAGTTGGGTTGCCCGGCTCCTGTGGTTACCACCTTACGTTCCGCTTGTTCGGCTAAGGTAGTAAAGGGAGAACTACTGTGATTGTGTTTCTGGTTAGTCCGGTCAAACACCTCAGTGGAGAAAGACAAAAACTGACTGTCATGGTGCGGCCAGAGCTGGGCACCTATTGGGCGACTTAATGTAAAGTTCTTGCGATTTTTTCCGTATTATACAAAGGACTGGCTTCGGTTCGGTCGCGCTCCTAAGGCATCCCAGTTCGGACAGCCACATGCGCACCAGGGGCTAGTTCTTTGCCCCACAGTCAAACTCCTATGGCTAAGTGAAAGTGCTAAAGCCGCATAGTCTGATTGCCTGGTTCACTACGTAAGTTACCTCCTTTATGGACCAAGACGTTGGGTCAAGAGTGATTACACATTATTCCTAACACCCTTGTAGCATCTACGTGGGGGCTGAAGCCGACGACTGGTAAACTTTCAGAATAATAAAATACGGCCGCACAAGAGGTAAGTAGTTCAGATAAGAGCATAAGTATATTACAAAGCCTTGGTTCAACATCTAGACAGCTCGGATAAATTCACTCAAATATGACATCCTTTGAGCATTGGCCCTCTATTAATCGGGCACCCTCTAGGACATCTTCAAAATACCGCTCTCATTTGCGGTGGTCCTTACCATCGGGTGGGCCCTCGATCGCCATGACGGCGGCCTTCATCTTAGCCCAGTGCATCTTAACAAGGGCAAAGGCCATCCGTGCACCTCTATGCATGCCGAGCACTTGACAACGTCAATTCAGGGCAGCGCGTCCGCGAGTCACTTCATCAGGCCGAAGTAACTGCTAGGAATGGGTTCGGCTGGCTAGAGCCGGACAATGAAGTCCTTGATGGCCAAACCGGACATCCTATGCTGCTCCGCCAGCTGCATCATCTGGTCATTTAACAGTGCTGGACGCTCCAACGCCAGGTACTGTGACCAGAAGAGCTTCTCCATGGTGTTACCCTCTTAGGCCCAGAAATACTTTGCAGCATCGGCAACGCTCTTCGGGAGATCCGGAAAGGCATCTGGAGAACTCCATAGTCGAGTAAGCAAGGCATACTTCTGACCGCCAAATTTACTCTGCAAAAGAAAGGGCTTACCAGCTGCTATCTATCTGGCCTGCCTGATCTCCTCGCGAGCCTCCCGGTACTCGGTCCGTGCCTCCTTGGCACCTTGGAGAGCCTTGGTGAGATCGACCGCTTGGGCCTTGTTCTTCTCTTCCAAGGCCTCACACTTGTCGGCGGCATCCTTGAGCTCTTGCTCCACTTTGGTCACCCACTCCTCGTATTGGCGGCGGGCAACCTGCTCGGCCTTCAAATCTGCGGCCACTTTGTTTGCGGCCGCTCGGCTCACCCGTGTTTGCTCCTTGGCTCGGGCGAGGTCGCCCTTCAGGGTCTCGACCCCAACCGCACTACTTGCAATAATCAACAGGGCAGCACAGGAGCTTAGAATCCGCATGGGTATATATATTACTTCAGGTGTGTAAACACTTCTTCAAAAACATACCTTGCGCCTCATCAAACCGCTTGTTGATGCGGACGAGATACTCAACAGCCAGCTCCAGCTTCCGCTTGAGCTCAGATACTTTGGCGGTCTGGGCGGTCGCAGCTAACAGTGAAGCATGTTTCTCAAAATAGACAAGTACATTATCGCCTGCGAATATTATCGATCCTCTGTTCGGCCTTTTTTCCAAAAGATGAATAGAGTCTCTGGGGCTACTATCTATACACAGGCATGCTTTTCATATAAAAAGCGGCCAAAAACATTACATCGCATACCTCGAAGCCTATTAGTAGGCCGGTGAATGCTTCGTTCAGCCTGCTTTTGGCCGACTGAACCTTCTCAACCACCATACCCATCAGGGTACAACGCTCCTCCACGACGGAAGCACGTTGCAGTGCGTCCATCAGAGGGTTCGGTGCCTCCAGATTAGTGGAGGCCCCAGTTGGAGTAGGCGCTCCCCCTTCCTTTTGAAGGGGGTTGCTCGCTCGATTCCGGGGCCACATTGGTCTCCGGAATGGTGTTCGGCTGGGGGCCGGACTGGTCAGGGCCCCCGTTGTCAGTCTCCATGGGGGTTGTTCCCCCCATGTTCTCGGCAGCTGAGGCACCTCTGGCGCTGTCTTGTCGGCCGCCCGCACCTCTCCGTGGCCCGGAGGGGTCCTTTGGGATAACACCTCGGTGTCATCCGTGCTGGGTGGCAGAGAGGTTCGTGGGGGCGTCTCGCTCTCCACCATCTCCGATGCTAGGGAATTCCACAAAGATGATGATTGCTGGGGGACACAACGGGCCGGACTGAGACACGTAAAGTAATATGTTATCCTACAACTTGTAAGAGATCGGATGTATGTAAAGCATTCTTAGATACTTACAATTTGGCCAGGAGCTTTGCCCTGGGACACCGCTTGGGAATGACTTCGACATCCGAATCCGAGCCATCCAAGAGGGATATCTTCCCCCTTTTGGACACCTCCGCCTCTGGATTTGCGGAGGCCGCCCTTTTCTTCTTCCTCCCGTTAGGGGGAGAATTGCTTTCTTCCTCCTCCTCTTCCTCCTCGTCTCCCTCGTGGGAGGTTGGAGCCTCGGTCTCTTCAGACATAACGTCCGAAGTACCTTTACGGCGGAGGCCACTTTTGGTCTCCTTGCCCTTCTTCTTGGCCTTCTTCTCCGGCGCCTAGTACGGTGCCGGGACCATCATCCTCATTAGTAGAGGATCAGCTGGGTTTTTGAGCAGCAGAGCCGGACACTTGATCCACTCCGCCTTCCTTGTCCAGCCCTGATTAAAGGATGGGAGTTTCAGCATACCCCTTTGATTTGTGAACTAAGTTATGTTCGGAAACTGAACACTTACCTTGATAGCTGGATGGTCGCAGTAGAGGACGATGTCGTCGGTCGTCTTCGGCCATGACTTCTTGGCCTTGAAAAGCAGCTTCCAGATCTCTCCGTGCATCGTGCCGAAGAATCATTGCAGGGTCCGCGGTCCTTCAAATTAAACTCCCACATGTGGAGAGGCCGGCGCTGGCAGGGAAGGATCCGGTGGAACAGCATCACCTGGATGACGTCAGTGAGGCTGGTATTCTTTTCAATAATATTCTTGATGCGCTTTTGCAGCATCATCACTTCATCAGTTGATCCCCATTCCAGACCCTTGTTGGTCCATGACTCGAGCTGCATTGGAGTTCAAGACCTAAACTCAGGAGTGGCTGCCCAGTTGGCGTCGCGAGGTTCGGTGATGTAGAACCACTCCTGCTGCCATATCTTGATCATCTCCACAAAGACCCGTTTGGGCCAGGTGACGTTGGGTAACTTGCTCACCATGGTGCCGCCGCAGTCCGCGTGCTGCCCGTCGACCACCTTTGGCTTCACGTTGAAGACCTTGAGCCATAGGCTGAAGTGTGGGGGAATGCGGAAGAGCGCCTCGCACATGACGATGAACGCTGAGATGTGGAGAAAGGAATTCAGGGCTAGATCATGGAATCCAGCCCGTAATAAAACATGATACCGCGGACAAAGGGATGGAGGGGAAACCCTAGTCTGCGGAGGAAGTGGGGGATAAAAATCACCCTTTTGCCAGGCTTCTGGGTGGGGATGACCTGCTTCTTGGCAGGCATCTTGTGCGCACCGTCCGCACTCAGGTACCCCACCTCTCGGAGCTCCTTGACATCCTTCTCCATCACGGAGGAGGCCACCGACTTGCCTTGAGAGAAGGATCCGGACATGGCTGGAAAGATTGGTGGCGGTGGGGAAGATCGGAACTTGGGCGCTGGAGCTTGAGGGCGGAAAGGCTAAGGAAGGAAGAAGGCGTGGGGTGAGGGGATCTTTATCCGTTTATATAGGCCGTGAATATCAAGCGCCCCCCTCAAGCCTTAAAACTCGCCTGTTCCCAAGGGTCCTATAAATGGCACAGTTGGATTACCCAAGCCCGCTTTGATGAGAATGCCGCAATAAGGGGACACGATCTCTGCTTTGACAAGATATGTCCGTGAAGGCTGCGTCTCGAAACGTGAAGCTGGAGGCCGAAAAACGGTTTGAAATAATAAAGGGGCTAGACGTAACATTTCGCCGAAAAACCTGTTAGTAGACATGCCTTATTTTGATTAAGTATTGTGACCTTGTGGCTGAGGGTTGTGACTGTTATACAGAGCCAGATACAGTTCTCATTTTCAGAAGACTGCTTTGAAGTATTCGGAGGAGGAACCCGCCTTGCGATGCCGAAGACAATCTGCATACCGAACACATCATCACCGAAAGACAGGTTCAGGGGCTACTGAGGGAGTCCTGGATTATGGGGTCCTCAGGTGTCCGGGCTATGCGATATGGGCCGGACTGATGGGCTGTAAAGATAAAAGGTAGAAGGCCTTCTCCCGTGTCTGGATGGGACTCTCCTTTGCGTGGATGGCAAGCTTGGCATCCGATTGTTTAGTTTCCTTCCCCTGTAAACTGACTATGTACAACCCTAGGCCCCTCCGGTGTCTATATAAACCGGAGGGTTTAGTCCGTAGAGGCTAAACAAATCATATAGCCTATACATCTAGGGTTTAGCCATTACGATCTCGAGGTAGATCAACTCTTGTAACCCCTATACTCATCAAATTCAATCAAGCAGGAAGTAGGGTATTACCTCCATTAAGAGGGCCCGAACCTGGGTAAACATCGTGTCCCCTGCCTCCTGTTACCTTCGATCCTCAGACGCACACTTCGGGACCCCCTACCCGAGATCGGCCGTCTTTGACACCGAGAGTACGCTTCTTGGAAGTTTCTTATTTTCCTAATTTTCTAAATATTCCAAAACTTCCAAAAAATATTTTTGCAGATTTTTTGGAGTCCATTTACTTACCGTATCACGTACCTCCATATTTTCACAATTCTGGAGTGTTTCGGAAGGACTCTTTATGTGTTCTTCCGGTGTCAAAGTTTGGATATTATTGCTTTCAACATTAATGGGCGTACCTGAGATATAATGTTTTATTCGTTGCTTATTAACAACCTTCGGGTTAGTACATTTGGCATTATTTATTTTGATAGCTCCAGACCGATAAACCTCCTCGAAAACAGGTTCCTTCCCATTTTGAGAGGAGTTTTCCTGCATAAACATGGAACGAGAGTTGTACAAAAAAACATATTCTCCAACTTTAAACTCGCGCTTTTGGGTTCTTTTATTATGCCATCTTTTTACTTTTTGTTTAAACAACTTATCAAATAACCTCTTTTCATCGGCAAGTTTGAAATCATAGTTGAGTTCCTTGATTGCCCAGTATGCTTTGTGTTCTAATTCAAGAGGCAAATGACAAGCTTTTCCATAAACCATTTTATAAGGAGACATACCCACAGGATTTTTCTATGCTGTTCTATAAGCCCAAAGAGCATCATCTACTTTCATAGACCAATTCTTCCTGGACCTATTGACAGCCTTTTGCAAATTTAATTTTATTTCTCTATTGCTAAGCTCAACTTGACCACTAGACTGAGGATGATAAGGTGAAGCAATTCTATGGTTAATGATATGTCTCCAACGTATCTATAATTTTTTATTGTTCCATGCTATTATATTATCAATCTTGGATGTTTTATAATCATTTTATAGTCATTTTATATCATTTTTTGGTACTAATCTATTGACATAGTGCCAAGTGCCACTTGCTATTTTCTACATATTCTTTTACATCGCTGGAAATCAATACCAAACGGAGTCCAAATGCAAGCAAACTTCACGACAATTTTTTATGGACCAGAAGACACCCAATGGGCCAAGGCAGCGTGGCCTCCAGGCGCGCCCTAGTGGGTTGTGGCCACCTCAGGTGCCCCCGGACCAGCTCTTTGCTTTATAAATACCCCAATATTCCAGAGACCCCAGGGGAGTCAACAAAAATCAATTCCAGCCGCTGCAGAGTCCAGAACCACCAGATCCAATCTACACACCATCATGGAGGGGTTCACCACTTCCATTCGTGTGTCTCCAATGATGCGTGAGTAGCTCTTTGTAGACCCATAGGTCCGTAGTCAGTAGCTAGATGGCTTCCTCTCTCTTGTTTTATTCTCAATACAATAGTCTCTTGGAGATCCATATGATGTAACTCTTTTTACGGTGTGTTTGTTGGGATCAGATGAACTTTGAGTTTATGATCAGATCTGTCTTTTTATATCCATGAAAGTTATTTGAGTCTTTTTGATCTCGTATATGCATGATTGCTTATAGCCTTGTATTTCTTCTCCGACATTTGGGTTTTGTTTGGCAACTTGATCTATCTATCTTGCAATGGGAAGAGGTGCTTTGTAGTGGGTTTGATCTTATGGTGCTTGATACTAGTGATAGAAGGGGAACCGACATATATGTATCGTTGCTACTAAGGATAAAACAATGAGGTCTATCTCTACATAGATAGATCTTGTCTACATCATGTCATCATTCTTATTGCATTACTCTGTTTCTCCATGGACTTTATACACTAGATGCATGCTGGATAGCGGTCGATGTGTGGAGTAATAGTAGTAGATGTAGGCAGGAGTCGGCCTACTAATCTTGGTCGTGATGCCTATATAATGATCATTGCCTGGATATCGTCATGATTATTTGAAGTTCTATCAATTGCCCAACAGTAATTTGTTTACCCAATGTTTGCTATTTTTCTCGAGAAAAGCCACTAGTGAAACCTACGACCCCGAGTCTCTTTCTCATATTATTTTCCTTTGCGATCTAGTTTTCCTTTGCTTTTATTTTCAGATCTATTAAACCAAAAATACAAAATACCCTACTGCCATTTATTCTTATTTATTTTATTTAGCTCTTGATCTATCAATCTACTACAATCTATTTCACGTCTATTTGCCTTTCTTGGGGCGCCGCTACCCGAAAGGGATTGACAACCCCTTTTACATGTCGGGTTGCGAGTATTTGTTATTTCTGTGCAGGGGCTGTTTACATTGTGTTGCTTGGTTCTCCTACTAGTTCGATAATCTTGGTCTCATAACTAAGGGAAATACCTACCGCCGCTGTGCTGCATCATCCCTTCCTCTTTGGGGAAATACTGACGTAGCTTCAAGCCGCATCAAAAGAAATTTTCTGGCGCCGTTGCCGGGGAGGATCTTCAACATATACCAGGTTCCTAATCACAAATCTCATCTCCTCACAATTTACATTATTTTCCATTTGCCTCTCGTTTTCCTCTCCTCCACTTGACAAAAATTTGCCGTTTTATTCGCCCCTCATTTTCATTCACCATTTTCTTGCCGGATCTGTTTTTGAGTACAATCTTGTTGCATAGTCATCATGACTCAAGAGAACACTAAGTTGAGTGATTTCTCAAATACCAACAACAATGATTTTATTGGCACTCTGATTGCTCCTACCACTACTAGTGCGGAGTCTTGTGATATTAATAGTGCTTTGCTAAATCTTGTTATGAAAGATCAATTTTCTGGTACTCCTAATGAGGATGTCACATCCCATCTTAATACCTTCGTGGAATTATGCGATATGCAAAAGAAAAAAGATGTGGACAATGATGTTGTGAAGATGAAATTATTTCCGTTTTCTTTGCGTGATTCTGCAAAAAATTGGTTTTCTTCTTTGCCTCTCAATAGTATTGATTCTTGGAATAAGTGCAAAGATGCTTTTATCACTAATATTTTACGCCCACAAAAATTATTTCTCTTAGAACCCAGATCATGAATTTCAAGCAACTTGAACATGAGCATGTTACACAATCTTGGGAAAGGATGAAAAAGATGCTAAGGAATTGCCCAACTCATTGTCGGTGTACAAAAGTAGGGGCTCTCCTTTTGACCCCTTTACTTGTGCACGGGCAGTCAGAGCCACCCGCCACGGCCACGCATAACAGGGCAGGAAAGGGAAGCCGGAGAGAAGCAGAAGGCACGAGACAAACAAAGCAACGACAAGGACCAAGGCCACAAAGATCGGATGGATGAAGCAGGTTTCCCCGGCAAGGACCCTTTCCGGGGCGGCCTCAGCGGCCCCGGCAAGACCCTTGCCGGGACAGCTCGCCCACACTAGCTGAGCGAGCCACCTTTGAGCCCACCAACACTAGACAAACGCATTGGGTCAGGGCTCGGGAGGCACCTCTGTGGTGGCATGCAGATCTTTGTGAAGACATAGAATGCAGAAGATCAGGTGATGCTTGGAGGGTAACAATCCTCAACAGGATCCTCACCGAAGAAACCCACAAGACCCCCGGCAAGATCCTTGCCGGGGACGCCAGCGCACCACGACAAGACCCTTCCTGGGCCACCCGGCAAGACCCTTGCTGGGTCACCCGGCAAGGCCCTCGCCAAGCGCACCAGCAGGGCCACACCAGCAGGTCCACACCAGCCAAGTCTCCGCCGCCGTTCGCATGTAGCTACCAACCCAACCAGCTGGGCATGCACCTGCGTGGCAACATGCAGCTCTTCGTGGAGGCTCCACCACCGCGCCACCTCAGCTGCCTGCCTGCCTAAATGGCACCGCATGCACTGATGGCCAGGGCGCGTGTCGAATCGAGGAGGAGCGGCGATGGATGGGACGGGCCTCGCTCCCGCCCCCGATAAAGTGAGGGACACCTAAGCCTCACGTTAAATGCACTTTGTCATGTAAGCGATAAGCTCACATCGCTGTAGCACTTTCCACCTCTTGTGTGCCACTATGGCAGCCACTTTCGCCTATAAAAGGAGGCCCTTAGCACCCTGGAGAAGGATTCGGCTCTTTGGAACCTAGCAGCACCCAGAGCTAGTTCAAGAGCTCAAGAACACTAAATACATCCACCAAAGCAGGATCGTAGGGTTTTACGCATCTTTGCGGCCCGAACCTGTGTAAATCCCCTTTGTGCTATCAGCTAGTCCCGCTCTTCTCATGATGCCCGCGCCCCGCAACCGTAGTAGGGATTCCAGTGATCCAATAGGTGTCGTTTCCCACCAACATCTTTGGCGCGCGAGGTAGGGGGGCACATTGTGTGAATCGGGTCCACTGGAAGGCCTAACAGTTCATCATCATCACAGCTCCTCCGAAGAAGGTAGTGCTGCCTGTTGGCACGAAGGACGCCGAGGCGGCGACGAGAGAGCTAAGTCAAGCTGAATTTTAAGTTTTTCTCCTTAGATATGAGGTTATTATCCTCGACGGTTCGGCCTATGTATGGAGAGCCTGTCCGCAGAGGGGCCCTCCTACGATCGGCAATGCCCTTGTTCTGTTTCGAGTCTGCTCAACAGTCCAAGCGGCCGCATCGAGAGCGGCAGGGTAGCCTTTCGCCATCGGCAATGCTCTCGGTTCCGACTCGAGTCAAGCTCGACAAATCGAGCGGCCGCTCCAAGGGCGGTAAAGTGCTTCGCCCGGCAACAAGCACACCCGGCAGGCTAATGAGGATCCGTCCTCAAAGCGCCGCCCTGGGTTTACGTGCCGGCAAGCTTACCCGGTTGACGTGGGGTGGACATACAAAGGAAAATCGAACAGGAAAATAACATGCATAGTTTCAGGAGCACTGCAAAGTTATATTACACAAATTGCCGCCGCGGTTCTAACTGAAGATAACATTGTCTTGGTCATGAACCCGCGGCGGCGACGGAGAACGGGGTGCCTAGTCCCAGCGCTGGCCCTCCAACATCTTGATCTTGTCGATGCGGCTGAGGATGGGCTGGATGCGCTCATTGAGCGCCGCGATTTCGACATCCTCCGGCAAGCTCTTCAGCACAGCTCCAAAGTCGAGGTCTGGGTGCCAGTGCGCATTCTTGGTGAGCACCCTAGTCATGGTCCCCCGGCAAAGTATCCGGGATTCTTCGGCCAGGGAGGCCGCCCAGTTGGAATGGAGCCGCCTCAGGGCGCCGACGACCTTCTCAAAGTATATGGTCAGGTTGGCGTTGGGGCTCAGGTTCGCTTCTAGGGCGTACCTCATCTCCGGCATCCCCATAATGGCCAGCTGATCAGCTGCCGAGTTTGCAACGACGGCAAGGCGTTCGAGCCAACGCTTCTCGCCCGCAAAGTGGTCCTCGAGGTTGGCGGTATCATTCATCCGCCGCTACTTCTCTGTCGTCAGCTCCTTTATCAGGATCCCCTCCCGGGTTCTGGCCTCCGATAGCGTCTTCTCGAGGTCTCCCAGTTTCAGCTTGAGGTCGCTGATGGAGTTGTTGGCTTCGGAGAGTTCTCCGGCCTTGCTGACGACCGCGCCCTGCGCCTCCGTCAGGGCACCGTTGAGCGTGTTCTTCTCCTGGGTCAGCTCCAAAGCTTGTCCCTCCAGCTCCTTCACCTTGCCGGCATAGACCTGAGCCTGGGAGTTGAGTGCTTCCTGATGCCTCCGCTCCAGCTCTTGGGTCTGCTGTAGAACGAGCCAGCCCACATCTTCGTCCTTGTCGCGGAGCGTGGCGGCAAGCTTCTCCTCGTGTGCGATAAGGTCCTCTTCCTGGGTCTTCAGTGCGGCCTCGTGCTGGGTCCGGGCGGCTTCGGCTTCGTCAGCCAATTTCTTTGCCGTCTCCTGGGCCTTCTCGACATCGGCCAGCTTCAGGATGAGCTCCACCTCACGTTTGGCCAGCTCGCCCTGGGCGGCCTTCAGCTCGTCCTGGGCCTGGCGAAACCAGTCTTGTGCCTCAGCGACGCGCCCTCCAAAGTCCTCCTCCGCCTTCTCCACCACCGCCGCCCTGGACTTGGCCTTGTCCAGGCGGGCGCGGTGGAGCGTCTGAAGCTTCCGGAAGCTGGCACCCATGGCCTGGAGCAGCCGCTCCTCCTGGGAGCCGGCGCCATAGACGCCTGGCTCGTCGACAGACTCAAGCCCGGCGGCGGCAAGTGCCTCCTCGTCAAACACCTGTCCCTCAAGGGGAGCCCTAGTGCTCGACGCGCCAACGAGATGGACGAAAAGGTCGTCGCTTGCCTTCAGGTACCTACCGGGGCTGGAGGCAGCGGAGGAGGACGGCAGGTCGTCAAACACCACCTCCTCGGCAGTGGCCTTGCCGGCCTCCCTGGCAGGCCCCTTGCCGGGCTCTTCGGTGGGGCCCTTGGCGGCGTCCTCAGCGGCGCCCCCGGTGCTCTCCTCGGCAGCAATCTTCTCCGACTCAGCCGCGGCATCCGTGGCGATGTCCTTGATGGCGGTGTCAATGTCCTCTGAGCCCACCGAGGAGGGGTATGGACGCCAAGAAAGAGATAGGGAGGAGCCAAGATCGAAAACCAGTAAGGAAAAGAGGAAAGAAAGAATGCAAGTAGAAGTGGAGAGCGAGTGGCTTACCCGTGCCGGGCCGAGAGGCGGAGGTCCATTCTCCGCCAAGGTCTGGCGTCGAGGCAAAGCCATCGGTGCCCGTGTTCTCCCCCTCCTCCTCCATGTGCATGGCCTCGGTGCTTGGTGCCCTTGCCGGGGACGCCCCTCTGGGCGGTGTGGTCGACAAGGGCGGCACGATGGGAGAGACCCTCTGCAGCTCCCCTTGGAGTTGCTTCCCTCCTACATCCACGGCAGGGTCAGTACCAAAGCGTCGTGCGATTACGCACGTTGACAAAGGAAGGGTGATGGACTCACGCTGGGGGCTGGGCTGGGGGCTACTATCTGGGCTGCTCGACACCACCAGTGGCGTACTAGAGGTTCCTTGTCGGGGCCGTGCATCTCTCTGTGGCCTCGAACACCTATGGGGCACTGGTGGCCCCTTCTAGTCCGGCAAGGGAGCGGGGGTCGTGCGCAGAGCAGATCGAGGTCGAGCGCGCGGGGGAGACGGGCAATTTTTTACCCAGCTTCGGGGCTCTCCGGGGAGATAAAACCCCTACTGCTGCTTTGTGTTTGTTATTTGATCTTGCTCGGGCATGCGAGCATATGGTGGTGTTGTGGTTGTCGAATGGACCGAACCCCTTCTACGTGCGCATGGGCCTCCCTTTTATACTCTGAAGGGGGGATCCACAGGTGGCAGCGTAGGAAGAGGGGGTAGAAAGGTAAAATCGCGGGTTGGTACAACAGTGACCAACAGTGACCCCTACCTAACTCTGACGGCAGGGGACAAGGGCATTAAATGCCCGTCCGGTCGCCCCAACAGTGCGAAGGAGTGACCGTTAAGTGAGCCACCGGTTGCCACGATGGCGTCTCTGTCAGCTCCGTTTGCCACCTCGCCCCGCATGGCTGCGCGATGCGCGCCCGTGCCCTTGGGATGGCCTCGTGTTGACACGTCACCGATCGCTGGAGTTTGGGTGGCAGCCTTGCGCGGCAAGTGCCTTGCCGCGTCCCTTTTCTTCTTTGTCTTGGCAAGCTCGCCGCCGTCGGTCTTACCGGGCGTCACGGGTCCTACGGCAAGTCTTCGAGATGCCCAGGCCGGCCTTCCGGCAAGCTCCTCTTGCCGGGGCCTTCGTTTTCTTTGGTTAATACTTTGTTCTTGAATGGCAGTAATAGGAAATGGCGAAGGGTCTTGGCGGGCGCCCGACAAGCCTTGCCGCGGGGCGCTGCGACTGCCTGTGCACAAGTTCGGGGTACTAAGGTACCCCTTACTTTAGTACACCGACAGGAGCCCCCGGGCCTGGGCCATACACGGTGCCGAGCGTTGTTGGGCTAGGCCCAAAACAGTGCACGGGCACGCGTGGCCTGGGTCCACTCAAAATTGGCCTCCGTGCCCACCGCGCTCTCCCGCAACGGCACGCGTCGATTGCGGCGTCGTGGGAGACGTGGGTGGCGTGGGCGATCTTTAAGGCATCCACCCCCGTGATCACGGGGCAGGGTGAGGTCATTTCATCCGCCGCTCCGGCTCCGCTTTCTCACCACGCGGCTCCCATGCGTGGGGGGTCATGGGCGGCGAAGGTGGGAGACCGAGCCGTCACGGGCGAAGATGGCGAGTCGGCCCCGCTCCTCTGCCCTCCTTGTGCCCTGATTGGCTGAGCGGGGCGGCCGAGCCCCCACCTCGCCCTTTAAAAAGGGCGGAAGGGGAGCACAATAGTCCCGCACTTCCTCTTCTTCCTTCGTCTACAACTTCCGTTACTCTCCCTCCCATCTGCCATGGAGGGAGGGAATCCTGGTCCTTCAACGGTGGCAACGAGGGTCGCTTCCAGGCAGCGCGCCTCTCCCTATACCGCACCTATGGTGGCGGAGCCGGCCACGAGGGGGAGAGGGAGGGGGCGAGGCCGCGGACGAGGCCGAGGACGTGGTCGGGGCGTTCAGGGACGAAGCGGTCGAGGCGGTGCGCCACCCTCGCCCCCGCCGGCAGCTCCTCTCCTCGAGGCGGTCCATACCGGAGACGACCCGTGGGAGTTCTTCATCAAACTGTGCCGAGCACCTCGTCGCCGCCTTCGGCTTCCGGCTCCATTTGCGAGCGCGATGGAACTGGATCCGCCCGAGATGTTGGAGTTGCGCATGAGGGGCTGCGGGATCAGCGGCACTCGAGTTAGTGTCATATCCCCAGCCCCCGGCGTGATGTACTTCGATCGGGGGTGGAAGACGTTCGCCCGCATCCACAGCTTGATGGCGGGGTTTACCCTCCATTTTAAGTTAATGGAGGGCGACCTTCTCGCCGTCAAGGTCTTTGGGGACTCCGGCACCCGGGCGAGATGCTGCGTGGACAGCTCCTCCGATAGAGAAGGCCCCTCCTCGAGCGAGAGTGATGAGGAGGGGAGCGACAGCGACGACGAGGATGGCGGGTCCGACTAGGTGTCGGACGCAGCCTCGCGCACCACCGGCGACCCCATCATCCGGGTCGCCGGCCTTCTGAACTCCCTGGGGTCGTCTCCTTGGGCGGCTGGCGTAGGGAGGCTGCGGAAGAGGAAGAGGGGTGGCGGCAAGGCCGTCAAGTCGGAGTACGAGGGCGAGGAGCCCTCGACAGCGTGTTGACGTCACGCTGCCCCGTCTTCAAGCTCTACCTCCGACGCCTCCGTCTCCGCCAAGCTCCTGGCCGGCCCCTGGGTGTTCTCTTGGAGTCTTCTGGCGCCCGTAGCTCACCTAGGCGCCCCTTTTGCCCTCCCCGGCAAGCTTCTCTTGCCGGGGCCTCCTTGACCTACCTCCTGAAGAGAGAAACAGGAGAGGGATTACGAGTATCTTATCTTCTTAATTTGTAAGCCTTCGGGCCTTAGAGATATTCAAAATCTGTAATCCTCTCTATCATATTTTTCATCCTCTATGAGCTTGTAATGGAATGGGATGTTTTTTTTCGTGAAAAGAGGGGAATGCTTGCCGGATAGCGTCCTTTACTTGACACGGTGCCTTGTATGTTTCCACCCTACGCTTCTAGGGAACTTGCCGGTGCAAACACGTGTGCTGAGTGCGGAACATCAGCAGCCCGCTGGCGGTGTTGCTTCCGGCAAGAAACCTTGTCGGGCCAGTTGCAGCGCGCTTGTGTTGTTGAGCGGACTCGGAAACAAATCAAGGGCGCAACTTGGCATGACTTCGGCTCCTCAAGCCAGAGTTTCTTTTTACATGGCACACTCGTTCAAGGACGCGGCTCCGCTTCCCCTAGCCCATAAGAGGATGCATGATGAGGGATAAAAAAAAACTTATCTGGCGCCGCAGCCCCTGGCGACTCTAACTTGCCGGGGAGGAACCTTGGTACTTGCAGCCCCCAGCGATTCTAGCTTGTCGGGACGCCGGAGCCTGCGCCCTTTTCCTTTGCTATTTCCTTGCCATTGTTATTCCAGTCATGAGAACAATTTTAGACAGCGCAGTAATAAACTACTTCTCGTAATGTAACTTCGCGATGGGCAATGTAATGCCGTGTTTTGTCCTTGGTATGTTCACACTCTACGCTTTTTAGGGAACTTGCCGGGGCATACACGCTTGCTGAGTGCGGAACATCAGCAGCCTGCTGGCGGTGTAGCCTCCGGCAAGAAACCTCGTCGGGCTTAGCTGCAGCGCACTTTCATTGTTTGAGCGGACTCGAAAACAAATCAAGGGCGCAGCTTAGCCATGAGTCGGCTCCTCTGCGCACAAGTTTCTCATACAAAGGACGTCCCACGGCAAAGATTGCCACGTTACTTCCTCTATCCCATTACGTCCCTTGTACGTTTCTACCCTACGCTTATAGGGAACTTGCCGGCGCTAACACACTGGCTGAGTGCGAACATCACCGCTACGTCTTTGGCGGTGTTGTTTCCGCAAGAAACCTTCTCGGGCTTGCAGCAAGACTTGTATTGTTGAGCGGACTCGGAAACAAAGCAAGGACGCAACTTAACCACGAGTTGGTTCCTCTGCGGACAGGCTTAACGTACAAGGCACGAACGTCCGAGGAAGTAACATAAAAGTTTAGGACAGAAAGGGCTTTGTACTCAAGAGCGACTTAGCTTTTCCGTCTTCTATGATCCGGCGAGGCCGTACTCCTCCCTTGTCTTCCTCCCTTGTATGTTTTCACCCTCGCGCCCCCAGGGAACCCGCCGGTGCGCACACACTCGCCGGGTGCGGGACGTCAGCGGCCCGCTGGCGGTGTTGTCCCCGGCAGGAGGAACTCGTCGGGCTAGCTGCAGTGCGCTTTTATTGTTGAGCGGACTCGAAACAGATCAAGGGCGCAACTTAGCCACGATTCCGTCCCTTTGCGCACAGGTTCTTCATACAAGGTACGGATTTTCAGGGAATGCAACTCAAAAGTTCGGAACTGGTTGTTTTCTTCGTCTTTACTGGCCGGCGGAGCTCGATCGCACGTCTGCGACGGCAGCGCGGCACCCCGGAGAGGCGCGCTTGCCGGAGGGGGCGCCAGAGCTGTCCTTGCCGGGCTTAGATTTTGGTAGATCTACCTCTACTTTCTTGCATTTGCCGGTAGAGCTCGATGGCGGCGTCCTCGGCGACAAATAAGGCGCCCGGGAGGTGCGCTGCGGAGTGGACACCAGAGCTGCTTTCGTCGGACTTGGTTTTCTTCTTCCCCCGGGGAGCTTCAATGGCGAGTGGCTTGCTCTCTGCCATGGCTGCTGCTTCCCGGTAGATCTTGTCGGTGCATATAAGCGCATCCTTCTTGTCTCCTTGGACAGAAATAACACTTATCGGACCAGGCATCTTAAGCATGCTATAGGCGTAGTGAGAGGCGGCCATGAACTTGGCGAGCGCAGGACGGCCTAGTATCCCATTGTAGGGCAACGGGATATCAGCAACGTCAAATGTGACTTTCTACGTCACGAAGTTTAACTTCGCTGCGACGTCATCGCAACGTGATCTTCCCCTTTGGCTTGCTCCTTCCCGGATTTATCCCTTGGAATGTACCAGTTTCTTCGAGCTCGCTGTCGGGGATTTGGAGTTTCTTGAGCACTGCGGAGGAAATCAGGTTCAGGCCGGCCCCGCCGTCAACCAACATCTTCCTGACCTTGAGGTTGCGGATTGTTGGTGAGACCAACATCGGCAAGCACCCGACCGCGGTGATGCGATCGGGATGATCCTCAACGACGAAGACGATGGGTGTGCTGGACCACTTCAGGGGCTTGCGCAACTCGACGGACGGCTCCGCCGCGTTCACTTCTCGCACCCACTGTTTGAGTTGGCGGTGCGAGGTGTGCAGAGAGGCGCCGCCGTCGATGCACAACACCTCTGTTGCCTTCTGAAACTCCTGGTCTTCGGTCTCATCTTCCTCCATCTCATCATCCTCATCTTCATCTTCGTCTTTGTCGCGGCCGCGGGGAGGCCTGTCTCCTTGCCGCGGCTTGACCTTGCCAGTGCCCTCCCGGGCGGGAAGCTTCTTGCGGATCCTCCGCCACCTCCTGGGCTCTCTCCTTATCGCGGCGCCAGACTCAGCTTTCAGAGCTCCGCCATCTGCTCTACTTTTTTGCAGGTTTGGAGATCATGGCCCTCGGTGCGGTGGATCTTGCAATAACGCTTGCCGGAGCCATCCTACTTGTCGGCGGCTACGACGGCCTCGCCGGAGTCATCGGCTTTGGCCTTGTTGGAACAGCCTCCGTTGCCGGAATGCTCAACAGCCAGCACATCCTTAGCCTTTCTTTTTCTGTTGCTTCGCCGCTGGTTCTTCCTTGCCGGGGCGGCATCCTCACTGTCAGATCCTTCTGCTCCTGCAATTTCTCCGGGAATCTTCCTCCCTTCCTCAGCCCGTGCACACTTGTCGGCCAGAGCATAGAGCTCGCTGACATCTCTGATCTTGCTCATCGCCATCTCCTCCCTCATCCTGCGGTTGCGCACGTTCTGGTGGAACGCGCTGATAACCGCGGCAGGGTGGACGTCTGGGATTTTGCACTGCACTTGGCTGAATCTCTGTATGTACTTGCGCAGGGGCTCCCCTTCCTTCTGGACGAGCAAATGCAGGTCACTTTCCTGGCCATGGGGTTTGTGGCCGCCCGTAAAGGCGCCGACAAACTGATGACATAGGTCCGCCCATGAAGAGATAGAGCCGTCCGGCAAGTAGATGAGCCAAGATCTGACGTTGGGCTTGAGTACCAGCGGGAAGTAGTTGGCTAGGATCTTCTCGTCGCGCCCTCCGGCAGCCTGCACCGTGATGGTGTAGATGCTGAGGAACTCTGACGGATGTATCCTGCCATCATACTTCTCGACGCGTCGCTTGAAGTTCTTGGTTTTGGGCCATTGGACTTGCCGCAGCTCACGGGTGAACGCAGGCAGCTCGCGCACAGTCTGCAAGTCGCCTAGCTCCCCTAGTGCATGCACGTCGACAGTGGGCCTAGCAAGCTGGTCAGATTGACGTCGCGTTTCCTTCCTGCGCTCGATGTGAGTGCGTGCGTCTTCATGTTGCCGTTCTTGGAGAACGTGGCGCTGATCACGGCGAGTTCGCGGGTCCGACGACGCAGTGGAGTCGGCGTCGGGGTTGGCCCGGCGAGCTGGCGATGTTGGCCCTCGGGGCTGGAAGCGCACAGAGGTGGCACCCCCAGTGGTCTTGTCAGCGCCGGCCTGCGCCTGGGCGTCTTGCCGGGGCCTCGACGCGCTCGGTCGCCGGGGCTTGTCACCGTTGGCGAAGCCGATGAGGCTATAAATGGTCATCCTCCAGTCGTCGATCTTGTGCGACGTCGGAGGGTAGTCTAGAAGCAGCTGGGCTCGGGCCAGCGCTTCCTCGGCTGTCTTGGGTGGCGGTGGCGACAAGCGGCGCGAGGAACGGGATGTGCTTGGACTCCCAACCGGATTGGGAGGCACAACACCTCGTCCCGGCGACCGTACCTCGGTCGCGCCAGCATGCGGGCGTGCATGCTGACCTCGAGCGTCCCGCGACCCACCAGCTTGGCCTTGTTCCAGCGCAAGCACGGTGCTAGGAGCACCAGGGCGCTGTTGACCTTGCACCTCCTGGGAAGGGTGTGGTGTCTGCACGGTCGCCGACACTTGCGGGGCCTTGTTTTTGGATCTCGTGACGACGTGAGTCCCACCGTCGGTGCCCGCTCGCTCGCCGGCGTCGACTCCACCGCCCGCTAGCTCCGGCGGTGGTGGCGGAATCGATGTAGACGGAGCGGCCACCTCCGAAGGCTTCTTCTTCGGTGGCATGTCGACGATGACGTTGATGCAGCGCGCGCGGAGACCGGATCAGATGCTCACGATCTCGACGTGTCCCCTACCTGGCGCGCCAAAGATGTCGGGGCCGTGCGTCTCTCTGTGGCCTCGAACACCTATGGGGCACTGGGGGCCCTTCTAGTCCGGCAAGGGAGCGGGGGTCGTGCGCAGAGCAGATCGAGGTCGAGCGCGCAGGGGAGACGGTAAATTTTTTACCCAGCTTCGGGGCTCTCCAGGGAGATAAAACCCCTACTTCTGCTTTTTGTTTGTTATTTGATCTTGCTCGGGCATGCGAGCATATGGTGGTGTTGTGGTTGTCGAATGGACCGAACCCCTTCTACGTGCGCACGGGCCTCCCTTTTATACTCTGAATGGGGGATCCACAGGTGGCAGCGTAGGAAGAGGGGGTAGAAAGGTAAAATCGCGGGTTGGTACAACAGTGACCAACAGTGACCCCTACCTAACTCTGACGGCAGGGGACAAGGGCATTAAATGCCCGTCCGGTCGCCCCAACAGTGCGAAGGAGGTTAATTGAGCCACCGGTTGCCACGATGGCGTCTCTGTCAGCTCCGTTTGCCACCTCGCCCCGCATGGCTGCGCAGTGCCGCGCCACGTGCCCTTGGGATGGCCTCGTGATGACACGTCGCCGGATGCGCTGGAGTTTGGGTGGCAGCCTTGCCGCGGCAAGTGCCTTGCCGTGGCCCTTTTCTTGCTGTGCCGGCAAGCTCGCCGGCCGTCAGGTCTTGCCGGAGCGTGCGGCGTCCTACAGCAAGTATTCTGGAGATGCCCAGGCCGGCCTTCCCGGCAAGCTCCTCTTGCCGGGGCCTTCATTTTCTTTGGTTAATACTTTGTTCTTGAATGGCAGTAATAGGAAATGGCGGAGGGTCTTGGCGGGCGCCCGGCAAGCCTTGCCGCGGGGCGCTGCGACTGCCCGTGCACAAGTTCGGGGTACTAAGGTACCCCTTACTTTAGTACACCGACATGCCTGCCAGGGGCTGGCCACTCGCCAAAATCCTGGCCCTCTTTATCCTCTAGGCCAGCGTCTCCACATCCCTGCAATATGAAGGCAAGTGAGCAACGCCATTAGGGGAAGTGTAAGGAATGCGAGAGGAAAGCAGAAGCTCACTCTTCATTCTCTTCCTCCTCCTCCGCTGCTTTCCTTTTTCTCTCTGGGCTGAGAGGCCTGAGGTCTCTTTCCAGGCTGAGGGGCCCAAAGTCAAACGCGATCCCCGTGTCGATGTTTGCCGGCGAAGGGGGAGGCGATGGTGTCCAGGCACGCTTGGACGATGAAGAAGCAGATGTCTTCTTCTTCGATGCCACGGCGTTCATCGTTTTATTCATTGCCACCACTCTTGTCTGGCGTGCAGGCGCCTCCTGGGCTTGCCACGGCTGCGCGGCCCGGTCGTGGCGGACCGGCTCGCCGGAGATGGCCCGCCGCATGACCCGCCCTTTTCTGGCGATCAGAGGATCGACGGTCACGGTCTTCGCCCCCTTTCCCTCCTCCTCCGACGACCCTTCGGCGGCATCTTCAATGAGGGGAGCCCCGATGTTGGCGCCGCTGGCGTCCCCAGCGGCTGCTGCCCACCGGGTGAGCTCCGCTCCTCCACCTCCGCTGCGGCCTTAACCACCACGCCGACGGCGCTGCCGCCCTCCTTAACGAGCTTTGCCTCCTCCTCGGCAAGCCTCGCCTCCTCAACCCTGGTGGCGATATAGTCAAGCTCCGCTGGAGAGGTGTCCTGGATAATCCGCGGCTCGGCGGTGACGTACACCTAATGCAAGGTGTCGAAGAACTCCTGCACCACGAGCCCGTCCGGCTCAACCCTATTCGGGTCAAGGCCATGCACGTTGAAGAGCGACATCATGGCAACGATCTCGTTCCGGTGAGAGTTGTTGCTCAGCGGGACCACTCCTGCCGGCAGCTTGAAAACAGGCTCCTTGTCGACCTTGCCCGCCTTCACGGCGGCCCTGGCAAGCTTGCCGCACCGCTCGACCTCGCCCTCGTCGTCAACCTCGAGCTGGAGATCCATTGGCAGAGGTGGGCGTGCCTCACCACCGTCAAGTTGTTGTCAAGGCCAGGGCGGAGCCTCATGATGTCGGCGGCGTTCACAAAGAGCCAGGCCGGCCTCCACTTGTCGTGCAGAGGGGCAATTCGGCAGCGGATGAAGTCCGCCCCGATCATTTCAAGGGTGAGCCCGGCTTGGGTGAGCCGAAGAATCCTAGTGGTGGCAACCATAAGCTTTGCGTCGTCGGCGTCGGCGTCGCCCCAATCGCCCCCACGGACCAGCGACATCTGGCGAACCTCACAGAATGCTAGCGGGTCCTCCTCAATACAGCACCACCGTCCCCGCCATTCTTCCCACCTCTCCTTCGTGGCGCTGTCTGGGTACGCCCCCTTGGCCCTCGGCATCCAGGCGACGCAGCTAGTGATGGCGCCCCCTTTTTTAATCCTAGGGAGAAGTAATGGCGGAAGAGCGCCGTGCTGGGGTGCACCCCGACGAAGCCCGTGCAGAGATGTGCGAAGAGAGCCATGCATGCCACGGCATTCGGGGAGAAATCCAAGAGACGCAAGCCGTAGGTGTGCATGATGTCCTTGAAGAAATCAGAAAAGGGGGGACAGAGCCCGCAGGAGAAATAGTAGACGAAGAAGGGGTACCGATTTGGGGAGGGCCCGGCGCTGGTAGGGACGACGTGCGTGGCTGGATGCCCCGTCTTCTCTCCCCCCGTCTTCATTCCCCACACGTCCTTGAACATCTCCCGGAGCTCGGGCACGCCGACCGTCTAGGGGAATTAAGCGGACTGCGCCCGTCACGCCACCAGCTTGCTCTCCAGCTGCTCCGTCACCATGTTGTCCTTCGCCGCTCCCTTGCTTTTTGTGGAGTTGGGCGCCATGGCGACTACGGGAAGTGAAAGAGCAGGGGATGGCAGAGGCACGGCGGTAATGGATGAAGGCAGAGAGGCTCGATAAGAAGGAAGAAAGGGGGCAGCGGTTCTAAGATTGGAGAAAGGCGCAAGGGGGGGGGGGTAAAGTGAGTAGCACACCCGCGGTTATTCCTTTTTATGGGGAAGGCGTGGTATAACGCCCTCGATGCGGCTATATCTCCCACATGTCAAAGCACGACTTAGAGGCATAACCGCATTGAAAGCAATGTCGCAAGTGAGGTAATCTTCACACAACCCATGTAATACATAAGGGAAAAAGATACATAGTTGGCTTACAAACGCCACTTCACAGAATTACATGAATAAAGCATTACATCATCCAGATACAATCAAGGTCCGACTACGGAACCAAAATAAAAGAAGAACCCTAAATGCGACAAAGGTCCTCGATCGACCCCAACTGGGTTCCACTACTGATCAACTAGAACAAAACAACACAAAGGGCAAGATCTTCATCGAGCTCCTCCTTGAGCTTGGTTCCGTCACCTGCTCAGTAAGATGGGCACCTGCAAACTGGTTTTGGAAGTATCTGGTGAGTCACGAGGACTCAGCAATCTCGCACCCGCGAGATCAAGACTATTTAAGCTTATAGGAAGGATGTAGTAATGAGGTGGAGCCGCAGCAAGCGACTAGCATATAAGGTGGCTAACATACGCAAATGAGAGCGAGAAGAGAAGGCAAAGCACGGTCGATAAAAGTATGATCAAGAAGTGATCCTATAGCAACCTGCGTCAAGCATAACTCCAACACCGTGTTCACTTCCCGGACTCCGCCGGAAAGAGACCATCACGGTTACACACACGGTTGATGTATTTTAATTAAGGTCAACTTCGGGTTTTCTACAACCGGACATTAACAAATTCCCATCTGCCACATAACCGCGGGCACGGCTCTCGAAAGTTTATACCCTGCAGGGGTGTCCGAACTTAGCCCATGACAAGCTCTCACGATCAACGAAGGAATAGACCTTCACCCAAGACACTCCGATCAGACTCGGTATCCCGGTACATCAAGACATTTCGACAATGGTAAAACAAGACCAGCAAAGCCGCCCGATGTGCCGACAAATCCCGATAGGAGCTGCACATATCTCGTTCTCAGGGCACACCGGATGAGCAAGACGACGGGTTGGCATAGACCCTGGTTGCCCGGGGCGCCGGACATCGCTTCAAGTTGGACCAACACTCGAAGGAGCACCGCCCGGGGTAAAATAAAGATGACCCTCGGGCTCCGAAACCCAAGGGAAAAAGGGCTAGGTGAGGCAAATGGTAAAACCAAGGTTGGGCCTTCTGGACAAGTTTTATTCAAAGCGAACTGTCGGGGGTCCCATAAATCACCCGACCGCGTAAGGAACATAAAATCCGGGAACATAACACCAGTATGACGGAAACTAGGGCGGCAAGAGTGGAACAAAACACTGTGCATAAGGCCGAGCCTTGACCCTTTACCAAATATATAGATGCATTAATAATATAAGAGATATTGTGATATCCCAACAAGTAAACATGTTCCAACAAGGAACAACATCTCCATGTTCCAACAAGGAACAAACTTCAATCTTCACCTGCAACTAACAACGCTATAAGAGGGGCTGAGCAAAGCGGTAACATAGCCAAACAACGGTTTGCTAGGAATGGTGTCAAAGGTTAGAGGTTTGACATGGCAATTTGGGAGGCTGGCAAGCAAATGGTAGGCATCGTAGCATTGGCATAGCAAAAGAGCAAGCAAACTAGCATAGCAAAGATAGTAGTGATTTCGAGGGTATGATCATCTTGCCTGAAATCTCGCAAGGAAGAAGAACGAGTCCATGAAGAAGACAAACGGACGTAGTCGAACGAATCCTCACAACTCCGGAAGGAAACCGAAGCTAACGAGAGAAGCAAACCGGAAAGAAGCAAACAACATGGTAAACAACCATCACATAATCATGGCATGATGCACAACCAAGTATGATGCATGTCCGGTTTAATGAGGCATGGCATGGCAAAGTGCAACAAACAATACTACAAGTTAAGTGGAGCTCAATATGCAACGAGTTGCATATTGACGGAACACCACATCAATTATTTAGTTCTCTCACGGTTATGCTATCAAACCATATTAAGTGTTATTAAACATGGCAAGGGGTGAAGCATAATTAAACTAACAATTTAGGCAAGTTTAAATGAGGCCGGAACAACAAACAACAAATCCGGAAAATCCCCATATGTCATATAGCAATTTAATGCAAACACAATTTTAAACATTTTAATTGTTGTTATCATGATGCGGATGACATGAACAAGTTATATGCAATTTTTATGAAAATGTTGACATGAGCATGAAACGAGGCATTAGTCGCCATGGCGGAAGGAAAAAGGTGCCACGGCGGTGAAACGGAAATGGTGCCACGGCAACATATCCGAAAATGATGCCACGGCAACATATCGGTTCCGGTAGCTCACGGAGATATCGATGCAAAAGTAAGTGAGCGTGAGCGATTCATGCAGATGGTGGGGGTGATCCCGACTACCAGGTTCCCACGGAACGGTGGCATGGCAATAGAGGAACGTGCAAAGACAATTCGGTCACGGTGCAAAACTCGAGCATCTCATAACCAAGCATGCATTCATACACGGGCGTCGTCTCGGTGGTATACCTTTGAAGCGTGCGTTTTTGGAGCGGTTCGAGTTCGTCGAGGGAAGTAGTGGTACACGTTCGTAGAGGAAGTAGTCGTTCACGCAACGGTAGTGGACGTAGTGGTACACGACGACGGTAGTGGAAGTAGTCGTTCATGGGTCGTCGTGGGAAGTAGTAGTTCTCGTGGCGACGGTAGTGGTAGACGTTTCGGAAGCGGTTCACGACGATGGTGGTTGTACACATTTTCGTAGATGAACTTGACGCCCACGGGGTCGACGGTAGAGGTACTTGACGCATCACCGGGTGTAGTCGTGCATGAGGGTCTTGACGAATCCAAAGGGGTACTTGACGTTTCCGGAGACGACGGTAGAGCAACCCATCGTTGTGGTACTTGGCAAAAATCACAGAGAAGATGCTTGGCGGTCCTGGTATGGTCTTGGCGTCCATGGTTCGGTGGTTGTGGAGGCAGGGGATCAAGGCTGGCGCTGGTGACCCGTGGTGGCGATGAGCGGATGGCGGCTTGGGCGCGAAGCAGGGCTGCAGGGCGATGCTGCTAGCGAGCTGGGGACACCGAGGACCCGCAGCAGAGTCGCGGGTGCCACTCCGGCAGGAGGAACTTGAGGCGCAAGGGACGGCGAGCTCCAGCAGATCCGGCCGGCGGGTTCGCGCAGGGCGGCACTCGGACTGCAGGAGGCGAACGGCGGAGGGAGGCGATGGCGACGCGGGGGAGAAGGAAGGGCGAGGTGGAGGCGGAGCGGTGCAGAGCAGCAGCGGGAGGCCGAGGCCGGCGGAGGAGGGGAGGCTGCAGCAGCGGCTCCGAGGAAACCGGCGAGCTGCGGGCGGCCGGCTTGAGGAGGTGGAGAGGCGCGGGGCGTCGTGGCCAAGCGGAGGGAGGAGCGGCGCGGGGACGGGCGGAGCGGCGCGAGGGAAGCAGGAGGGGATCGAGGGAGATGGGGATCGGGCTGAGCGAGGGGCGGTGACGGTGCTCAGGGGGAGATGAGTAACGAGAGGGAGAGAGCGATCGAGAGAAGGGGATCGCTAGGGTTAGGAGGGGGGTCGACGGGGCCTTGGGCCAACTGGGCCTTGGGAGGTGGCGAGAGGAAAAAGGCCAGGAGGCCTGCTAGCTGGATGGCTACTGGGCCTCATCTCCTTCTCTCTCTCATAAAACTAAATTGACAGAAAACAAAAGAGAGGAAGGTAAAAAGAAAGAGGGGTTAAGGAAAGAATTTGCGCATGGGGGTAATCTCCACGGACTCGCAAAAATGAGCTTGACCCAAGAAAAATGGAGTGGGCAAGATTGCAAGAATTAAATTCAAAGTCATTTGAATTTAATTTAAAAGGTTTGAACAAGGACTAGGATTAAGAAGAGTCCAAAAATGTTGAGAATTTAGGAGGAGCCTTGATAAATGGGAAAAGAAATGTTGACAAAGTTTGGGGACCAAACTTGAAGTAGAAAGGGAGTGGGAATTTTCAAGTGTGTTTTGGTTAATTCCAAATGAATGGAATATTTAATATAGCTCCCTAATAATATTGAGAGGATACGTTTTAAAGAGAGTCACCATGTGAGTTCCCTCGATTTAAATGGACCGAAGATCCATACGGTTTATTTAGATGAGTTTTATAAAAAAAGGGTTGCAAGATGCCATGATGCAATGCACATGAAGCAATGAGATGAAAAGCCTGACATGAACAAAAATGCAAATCAAAAACAAAAACCCAACCACAGAAGAAATAACATATCACATCTCCTAAAAGGCAAGAGTTGGAGTTACTGAATATGGAAAGTTGTATCCGGGGTGTTACAACACTCCACCACTACGAGAGGATCTCGTCCCGAGATCTAGGATGGCACCGGAGGGAAAAGGAAGAGGAAGAGAAGAGGTAAAACTAAGTTGCTTCTTTGATGAACGTGTGAAACCACGAACCTTGAGAGGTTGAGCAATTTCAAAGAAAGAGTACAATAGAGATGAACGAGATTGCAAACAATCCGTTAGAAAAGAGGAACAAGGAGTATTACGAGAATTTGAAGGTTGCAAAGACATGAATCAAGAGTTTCACGATCGAAAAGAATATGACCACCTCGGTATAATGAGATAGCCAAGGAACAAGAATGACAGAATTTGGACAGCACTCCAGTAGAAAAGGGAAGAAAACTTGATAAGATGAAAAGAACTTGAAGTGATGACCCAACACTCCGGTTAAATGGTTAAGCAAGAAAAAGAACATGATCCTGACAAAACAAGATGATGATTGAAGAGCACAGCATCACAATGCCTCCGGAACGAAAGAATAGAAGCTAGACCACTGGGATAAAGGGACGGAGAAGAAAATGCCAACTTCTACCACAATTGAATTTGGAAGGCATCCTTGCAAGAAGGTTAGAATAGAGTTGTTGGAAGACCAACAACGAAAAGAATAAGTTTGTAGTGGGCTTATGGAAACATGTCAACATTATGAGGTGACAACCGACCGCTAACGGAAACAATTGATTGCTTGAGATTAACGAAGAGATGAAAGCTTGTTCCATCAAGATGGAAAAGAGATAACTTGGGTCATTAATAAGCACCAAAATAGCAACATTCCTTAGGGAAGGCTTTAGGTGAAATCTATACCCTGATAACTCCAATGAAGAGATTGACGGTTGAAAAGATCTCTTGAACAAAGAGAAAAAGATGGATTTAAATATGTCACTCTTGAAAACTTGTGAATCATGAAACGCAAAGGGAAAATTATCAAGAATGACCTAACACCACCTCAGAAGATAAGGTAGAAAGAATCGCACTTCGGAATGCAAGATGAAGAATACTTGAACGCCTCAAAACAAAACATGTGTTGAGCACCATGTTTATTTTAGAGTGTAGCTTGGCTGATCTTAACTTCGAGAGAAATCTTGATGAACAATTGAAGAATGAAAAGAATCCTTGACGAAGCACCATGTAGAGCCTCCATGAAGAACTCCGGTAATAAAAGGATGATAAAAAGAAAGAGAAGTTGAAAACACAAGGTGAAGCCTTGCAGTGATAAGATGAAGCTTTGAAATGATATAACCGAGAAATGTGACATGATGAACAACTTAGATCACTTGGATGAAACAATAATAAGAATTACGTTATGCGTATCCTTCACCAATTTAAATTGATGACAAGCAACGGATTTTGCATACTACTTATTCTCGTAGAAAGGATTAAAAGGGATATAGCGTAAACTTGAGAAGGTATTGATGGAGCCACCAGTGGGATTTGGAAAGAACGAATATTTGATATGACAACAAAGGAAGTGAAATCTTGAATGAACCACGGTAAGAATTGAAAATGAACATAGCAAAGGCACAATTCACCGGGAAGAATTGCAAAATGAATGAAGATACTTGAGGGTATTTAGATACAAATTAACGAATAGATCATGAGCTGATTAGAGAATATTTGAATGATGCACCGGTATGATTTGGAGAACGAGAGATGAAAGCTAGAATGAATAATACTGAGATGATGGGCTTCAAAGAATGAAACTGAAAAGACTCCTAAAATGCTCCGGATGGGTGAAAAAGATTCTCACAATCGAAAACAATTATGAGAGGATGGCAACAAGCTAGCACCATGAATCTTGAAGAGAATAGAGCAAGATTAAAGAGAAACTCTTCTTCGGTCTTCAAATGATGAGAATGACAACGAGAAACACCAACAAGAATTATTGAGGCACACCGGAAGAATCAAAAGCGAAGAGGTTGAGCCAACTATGAAAAGAATTTGAAAGATCTAGGAGAAAAGCATTGGACTGATGATAACTCATTATTACGTCAAAACTTCGAAAAGAATTCTAGAATCTCCGGGAAAATTAGAAGAGTAAGGTAAGATCCTGGAAAAAGACCTGTGGGTTAGGGCCCACTCAAAAGAACACCGTTGAAAAGATTTAAAAGAGATGTTGCACCGGTTGAATTAAATGACTTGAATGAGATACCAATCTCGAAAGAGCTTGAACGAATGCAAAGTGGAAACACGAATCTTCGAGATATCTTGAGCACTCCGGAATAACAAATAGCGAGAAGTAGAATGATAATGAGGTGCACCGGTATGAGAAGACATTGAAATTACGAAAAAGGTATGATCAACAAAACTTGACTTGAATCCACCGGAGAAGAGAAAAGAATGAGGAATGACGAACTAGTAGAACATCTTCTTGAGAACCACCGGGTAAGAACATTGACGGAAAAGAATGGAGAAACTTCACAAAAATAAAAGGATACTTGGTAAAGAAATCTTAGTACTTGAGAAAAAAGGGTGGGTGGGCGGGAAAAAAAACAAAGGCAACTTGGAGTAGATGAAACAAACACCGTTGAGAAAACTTAGAAATGATCTTGCGGGTGGGGAGAATGATGGGATCATCTCGAAGAGAAGCACACCGGTTGGAAAAAAAATTGACATGACAATCTCGATGATCAAAGGATTAGTACTCCCATAGAAATATGAGAACACCGCTTGAAAGGTATGGATTCAACATTTGACATTGAAGCAACTCGAATACCACAACTCAAAACAAAAACAAAGGACTGGCTTGCAGAATAAGCCGGAACAAACATATGATAGAGATTTACCCAATCCCATATCATGCATTTGTCGAAAAGATATTCTAGGAGCTACTTGAATTCCCACCTATAAAACTCCCAAAACTTTCTGGTTATGCAATCTGGTGTTGGGGATACAGGGGAAGCAATATATCTCACCCAAACTAACAATACCTACATCCAAGCTGTATCCATCCGTCAACACATAACCAAGAAACCTTCGGAAATCGTCTACATCAATCTTCGAAAAGCATCCGTTATACAAGTCATGGCAATACTCCGTACTCACCTCAATCTTTGGGTTATCGGGTTATCTCACCAACAACTGCATAAAAGAGATTTTCGATGTCGGCGTACTAAACTCGGTATTCCGAATCTGCAACGATAAAATTATGACGACAACACCTCGGAGCTCAACTCCCCGGGACACCTCCAGTAAAAAAAACCCTGCTGACGGGAGGCAACCAAGACAATGTTGTCATCATAAAACCATCGGAACGATTCTAAGATACCCGCGTGATCCTAAAAAAAATTAGTGAAATTTGAGAAGAGAAGAGTCAAAACTCTACGTCAGGATACCTCACCAGAAGGTCGAAGGGACTGGGGAGTAAAAAGAATTCCTAAACTCTCCGATATATATAATCCTAAATGACTCAAAACATTTTTCTAGACACAACTCGGCCGCTAAAAACGATCAAGCAGTGGGGCTCCTAAGGTCGGGGAAGGCTCTGATTACCAACTTATAACGCCCTCGATGCGGCTATATCTCCCACGTGTCGAAGCACGACTTAGAGGCATAACCGCATTGAAAGCAATGTCGCAAGTGAGGTAATCTTCACACAACCCATGTAATACATAAGGGAAAAAGATACATAGTTGGCTTACAAATGCCACTTCACACAATTACATGAATAAAGCATTACATCATCCAGATACAATCAAGGTCCGACTACGGAACCAATATAAAAGAAGAACCCTAAATGCGACAAAGGTCCCCGATCGACCCCAACTGGGTTCCACTACTGATCAACTAGAACGAAACAACACAAAGGGCAAGATCTTCATCGAGCTCCTCCTTGAGCTTGGTTGCGTCACCTGCTCGGTAACATGGGCACCTACAAACTGGTTTTGGAAGTATCTGGTGAGTCACGAGGACTCAGCAATCTCGCACCCGCGAGATCAAGACTATTTAAGCTTATAGGAAGGATGTAGTAATGAGGTGGAGCTGCAGCAAGTGACTAGCATATAAGGTGGCTAACATACGCAAATGAGAGCGAGAAGAGAAGGCAAAGCATGGTCGATAGAAGTATGATCAAGAAGTGATCCTATAGCAACCTCGTCAAGCATAACTCCAACATCGTGTTCACTTCCGGACTCCGGAAAGAGACCATCACGGTTACACACACGGTTGATGTATTTTAATTAAGGTCAACTTCGGGTTTTCTACAACCGGACATTAACAAATTCCCATCTGCCACATAACCGCGGGCACGGCTCTTGAAAGTTTATACCCTGCAGGGGTGTCCCAACTTAGCCCATGACAAGCTCTCACGGTCAACGAAGGAATAGACCTTCACCCAAGACACTCCGATCAGACTCGGTATCCCGGTACATCAAGACATTTCGACAATGGTAAAAAAAGACCAGCAAAGCCGCCCGATGTGCCGACAAATCCCGATAGGAGCTGCACATATCTCGTTCTCAGGGCACACCGGATGAGCAAGGCGACGGGTTGGCATAGACCTGGTTGCCAGGGCGCCGGACATCGCTTCGAGTTGGACCAACACTCGAAGGAGCACTGGCCCGGGGGGGGGGGTAAAATAAAGATGACCCTCGGGCTCCGGAAACCCAAGGGAAAAAAGGGCTAGGTGAGGCAAATGGTAAAACCAAGGTTGGGCCTTGCTGGACAACTTTAATTCAAAGCGAACTGTCAGGGGGGTCCCATAAATCACCCAACCGCGTAAGGAACGCAAAATCCGGGAACATAACACCGGTATGATGGAAACTATGGCGGCAAGAGTGGAACAAAACACCAGGCATAAGGCCGAGCCTTCCACCCTTTACCAAATATATAGATGCATTAATAATATAAGAGATATTGTGATATCCCAACAAGTAAACATGTTCCAACAAGGAACAACATCTCCATGTTCCAACAAGGAACAAACTTCAATCTTCACCTGCAACTAACAACGCTATAAGAGGGGCTGAGCAAAGTGGTAACATAGCCAAACAACGGTTTGCTAGGAACGGTGTCAAAGGTTAGAGGTTTGACATGGCAATTTGGGAGGCTGACAAGCAAATGGTAGGCATCGTAGCATTGGCATAGCAAAAGAGCGAGCAAACTAGCATAGCAAAGATAGTAGTGATTTCGAGGGTATGATCATCTTGCCTGAAATCCCGCAAGGAAGAAGAACGAGTCCATGAAGAAGACAAACGGACGTAGTCGAACAAATCCTCACAACTCCGGAACGAAACCGAAGCTAACGAGAGAAGCAAACCGGAAAGAAGCAAACAACATGGTAAACAACCATCACATAATCATGGCATGATGCACAACCAAGTATGATGCATGTCCGGTTTAATGAGGCATGGCATTGCAAAGTGCAACAAACAATACTACAAGTTAAGTGGAGCTCAATATGCAACGAGTTGCTTATTGACGGAACACCACATCAATTATTTAGTTCTCTCACGGTTATGCTATCAAACCATATTAAGTGTTATTAAACATGGCAAGGGGTGAAGCATAATTAAACTAACAATTTAGGCAAGTTTAAATGAGGCCGGAACAACAAACAACAAATCCGGAAAATCCCCATATGTTATTTAGCAATTTAATGCAAACACAATTTTAAACATTTTAATTGTTGTTATCATGATGCGGATGACATGAACAAGTTATATGCAATTTTTATGAAAATGTTGACATGAGCATGAAACGAGGCATTAGTCGCCATGGCGGAAGGAAAAAGGTGCCACGGCGGTGAAACGGAAATGGTGCCACGGCAACATATCCGAAAATGATGCCACGGCAACATATCGGTTCCGGTAGCTCACGGAGATATCGATGCAAAAGTAAGTGAGCGTGAGCGAGTCATGCAGATGGTGGGGGTGATCCCGACTACCGGGTTCCCACGGAACGGTGGCATGGCAATAGAGGAACGTGCAAAGACAATTCGGTCACGGTGCAAAACTCGAGCATCTCATAACCAAGCATGCATTCGTACACGGGCGTCGTCTCGGTGGTATACCTTTGAAGCGTGCGTTTTCGGAGCGGTTCGAGTTCGTCGAGGGAAGTAGTGGTACATGTTCGTAGAGGAAGTAGTTGTTCACGCAACGGTAGTGGACGTAGTGGTACACGGCGACGGTAGTGGAAGTAGTCGTTCACGGGTCGTCGTGGGAAGTAGTTGTTCTCGTGGAGACGGTAGTGGTACACCTTTCGGAAGCGGTTCGCAACGATGGTGGTTGTACACATTTTTGTAGATGAACTTGAAGCCCACGGGGTCGACGGTAGAGGTACTTGACGCATCATCGGGTGTAGTCGTGCATGAGGGTCTTGACGAATCCGAAGGGGTACTTGACGTTTCCGGAGACGACGGTAGAGCAACCCGTCATTGTGGTACTTGGCAAAAATCACAGAGAAGATGCTTGGCGGCCGGCTCGAGGAGGTGGAGAGGCGCGGGGCGTCGTGGCCAAGCGGAGGGAGGAGCGGCGCGGGGACGGCAGGAGCGGCGCAAGGGAAGCAGGAGGGGATCGAGGGAGATGGGGATCGGGCTGAGCGAGGGGCGGTGACAGCGCTCAGGGGGAGATGAGGAACGAGAGGGAGAGAGCGATCGAGAGAAGGGGCTAGGGTTAGGAGGGGGGTCGACGGGGCCTTGGGCCAACTGGGCCTTGGGAGGTGGCGAGAGGAAAAAGGCCAGGAGGCCTGCTAGCTGGATGGCTACTGGGCCTCATCTCCTTCTCTCTCTCATAAAACTAAATTGACAGAAAACAAAAGAGAGGAAGGTAAAAAGAAAGAGGGGTTAAGGAAAGAATTTGCGCATGGGGGTAATCTCCACGGACTCGCAAAAATGAGCTTGACCCAAGAAAAATGGAGTGGGCAAGATTGCAAGAATTAAATTCAAAGTCATTTGAATTTAATTTAAAAGGTTTGAACAAGGACTAGGATTTAGAAGAGTCCAAAAATGTTGAGAATTTAGGAGGAGCCTCGATAAATGGGAAAAGAAATGTTAACAAAGTTTGGGGACCAAACATGAAGTAGAAAGGGAGTGGGAATTTTCAAGTGTGTTTTGGTTAATTCCAAATGAATGGAATATTTAATATAGCTCCCTAATAATATTGAGAGGATACGTTTTAAAGAGAGTCACCATGTGAGTTCCCTCGATTTAAATGGACCGAAGATCCATACGGTTTATTTAGATGAGTTTTATAAAAAAGGGTTGCAAGATGCCATGATGCAATGCACATGAAGCAATGAGATGAAAAGCCTGACATGAACAAAAATGCAAATCAAAAACAAAAACCCAACCACAAAAGAAATAACATATCACATCTCCGGAAAAGGCAAGAGTTGGGGTTACGAATATGGAAAGTTGTATCCGGGTTGTTACACGCGGGCCGCCTCCTTTCCCATTAACTGCGATCCCACGCATGCCTCCCACATCACTCGCACGCACACGACCCCCACGTCGCACATTCAACGCGGGTCGTGGAGAAGCGCAGCAGACGGAGCGATATCATGGTAAAATCCGCCTAACCGCTCACAAGACCGCTCTAGGCCTAGCCAACAACGTCTTTGCGCTTATTTATGGCCCAGGCCCGGGGGCTCTTGTCAGTGTACAAAAGTAGGGGCTCTCCTTTTGACCCCTTTACTTGTGCATAGGCAGTCAGAGCCACCCGCCATGACCACGCATAACAGGGCAAGAAAGGGGAAGCCAGAGAGAAGCCGAAGGCACGAGACAAATAAAGCAACGACAAGGACCAAGGCCACAAAGATCGGATGGACGAAGTAGGTTTCCCCGGCAAGGACCCTTGCCGGGGCAGCTCGCCCACACTAGCTAAGCGAGCCACCTTTGAGCCCACCAACGCTACACAAACGCATTGGGACAGGGCTCGGGAGGCACCTCCGTGGTGGCATGCAGATCTTTGTGAAGACATAGAAAGCTCAAGATCAGGTGATGGTTGGAGGGTAACAATCCTCACCAAGATCCTCACCGAAGAAACCCACAAGACCCCCGGCAAGATCCTTGCCGGGGACGCCAGCGCGCCACGGCCAGACCCTTGCCGGGCCACCCGGTAAGACCCTTGCCGGGTTACCCGGCAAGGCCCTCGCCAAGCGCACCAGCAGGGCACTACCAGGTCCACACCAGCCATGTCTCCACCACCGTTCGCATGCAGGTGCCGACCCAACCAGCTAGGCAGGCACATGCGTTGCAACATGGAGCTCTTCGTGGAGGCTCCACCATCGCGCCACCTCAGCTGCCTGCCTGCCTATATGGCACCACATGCACCGTTGGCCAGGGCGCGTGTCAAAGCGAGGAGGAGCGGCGATGGACGGGATGGGCCTCGCTCCCGCCCCCGATAAAGTGAGGGACACCTAAGCCTCGCGTTAAATGCACATTGTCCTATAATGCCAACGATAAGCTCACAGCGCTGTAGCACTTTCCACCTCCCGTGTGGCACTGTGGCAGCCCCTTTCGCCTATAAAAACAGGCCCATGGCACCCTGGAGAAGGATTCGACTCTTTGGAACCTAGTAGCACCCAGAGCTAGTTCAAGAGCTCAAGAACACTAAATACATCCACCAAAGCAGGATCGTAGGGTTTTACTGTAACGCCCCGGATTCGATGCGCCAGGTGTCTCCCAGTTATTCATCGTCATTGCCATGTCATTTGCTTGCGTGTTGCATTTTGCCATGTCATCATGTGCATGTCATTTTGCATACATGTTCGTCTCATGCATCCGAGCATTTTCCCCGTTGTCCGTTTTGCAATCTGACACTCCTATGTCCTCCTGCGTCCCCCTTTTGGTCTACTGTTGTGGGCGGGTGTTAAACATTCTCGGAATGGACCGAGGTTTGCCAAGAGGCCTTGTTACACCACCGGTAGACCGCCTGCCAAGTTTCGTGCCATTTGGAGTCCGTTTGATACTCCAACGGTTAACCGGGTAGCCGCAAAGGCCTCTTTATGTTGCAGCCCAACACCCCTCCAAAGTGGCCCAAAACCCATCCAAACCCTTTGCATGCTCTCGGTCGTTCGATCACGATCGCGTGGCCGAAAACCGCTCCTCATTTGGACTCGCCTAGCTCCCTCTACCTATATAAACACCCCTCCCCCGAAACCCTAGCCCCCTTCTCCTCCCCGCGCTGCCGGACGCGTCCGTGTCACGCCGGACGTGTCCGACCCGCTCCGCCGCCTCCATGTGTCGTCGCCCAGACTTCGCCCGCGCCCTTGCCCCAATCGCCAGCGCCCGGCCCTCCGGCCTGTGGGCCCCTCGGCCCGAGCCGCCCGCCGCCCGATCCTGGATCCGCCCGCCAGCGCCTCCCGTCCGCGCCTCCCGGGCGCCTAGTGCCATCGCCCGCCGCCTCCCCACGTGTGCGGCCGCCACCAGCCGCGCCGGTGCGCCGCCGCCTCGCCTCCACGCCCGGCCTCCTTCGGCCTCCACCGGGCACGCCGCTCTCCTCACCCGGCAGCCGCGCCTCCCCGGCCTCCCCGCGGCCCGAGCCCCGCCGACCGCCGTCTTCTTCTCCGCCTCCGGCGACGCCCCGATCCAGATCCAGATTCGGATCTCGAAGGTTGACCCCGGAAACGCCAGTGTCCCTAATATTTTGCATATTTTCATGCCCTGTTCAACATGCCATAACTCCCTGTGTTCTGCTCCATTTCGTGCGTGCAATATATCAAAATGATCATTGTGAGATGCTCTTTATTTCATTCCATTGTGCTATTCTTGTTTGAGTTCATCTTGATGCCCTAATTATCGTTGCAAGAGTGCTATATGATGTTCATCTGCTAAAACTGTTATAACTTGGTGAATTGTCATTTTTGTTGCATTTGAGGTGTGCACCCTATGAGCATGAGCTCTACATGTGTTTTGTACCACATTATGCCATCTTTACAGTGATTCAATGCATGTACTATTGTGAGTCTTGTAGTGAGTGCATCGAGCTCGTGAAGTAGGGTACTTGTTGCTGCTATTTTGCTAGACTGATTCTGTTATATTATGATGCTATGTAAACCTGCTGCTACAAGTCATTCTATGCATAATCTGGAGTTGTTCACTAACGATGATTCGTTATACATGTCATGCTCTATCCATCCATTCCCCTGGTTGCATTTATAGCCTGCTTTAACTTGTTGTTATCTTGCTCCAAACTTGCTAAATAATGTTGCTGTCAGCCTGTTAACATTAAGTTAAGTTTTGCCATGAGCTTTGCTAGTGATCTGTGCACCCTATGAACTTTCTCTTGCCATGCTTAGCTTCATAAACATGTCATATTACTGTTGGTTACCTTGACATGCCATGTATTGCTCTGTGGTGAGTGGTTCAAGCTCACCAACATGCCTACTTATTGTTGTTCCTGCCATGTATGAATCTGTCATATCACTTGCCATGTTTACATGGGTGCCATCATATTTTCTGTGCCCTTTTGGCTCATGGTCAGTAAGGTACTTTTGTTATATGCAATTAGTAGATTCATGCCATGCTTTTGTTTGCCGTGATAAGTTTCCGTAACACGTTGTTTTATAGCTCTAAACATTGCAACCTGATGTTAATTCTGCTAAGTCTGAAACTGTTATTATTTGCAATCTTGCCATGTCCTTTTGAGCATGATATAGTGATTTCTGGGGATAACTCAGTGTTCATGTCTTGTCATGCTTTACCTGTAATTCATGCCCATGCCTTTTGTTCTTATGTTGAGGTGCTTTAGCATATTGTTTCGATACTTGCAAGATGCCTAGTTGCTGTTATGGACAGATTGTTGTAATGTCTTCTATAGAGTGTATATGTTGCACCGTTGCTCCGTTTTGAGTGTGCTCCATATGAAAATTGCTTAGACTTGCATGTAGTTTCATATTATCATGTTGCATCCTTGTTTTGATGTGTTTGCTTGATGTTTGGATGCATTTTGCATCAATACCATGTTTAACTTGTTTTGCTCATATCTTCTAGGCGGTAGCTCCGAACTAAATGAACTTTATATGTAACTTGACTAGAATCTCGTGTAGATCATCTTAGTGCTCTTTAACTTGCTGTTTAACAACTTCAACTTAATGTTTATTCAGTTCTGGACCAACATCTAAATTTTCATATGAGGACTTACCGGAATTGTTACATGTTGTTCCCGACCTCATTTAAACTTGCCTTGATGTGTTGCTCTTGTTTACATCATCTCTTGCCATGAGTAGTCTTATGTAGTCTTGTCATGCATCATGCTTGTTGTGCATCATGTCTTGTCTATGTGTGGTGTGTTTACGTTGTTATGCGCTTCTTCTCGATAGTACCTGTTTTGTTGCGATCGTGAGGATTCGTTTGTCTACGCTTGGTTCGTCTTCTTCCGTTCGTCTTCTTCATGGACTCGTTCTTCTTCCTAGCGGGATTTCAGGCAAGATGACCGTCACCTTGGATCTCATTACTATCATTGCTATGCTAGTTGCTCCGTTCTATCGCTATGCTGCGCTATCTATCTTTTGCTCTTCAAGCCTCCCAAATTGCCATGTCAGCCCCTAACCTTTTCACCCTTCCTAGCAAACCATTGCTTGGCTATGTCACTACGTTGCTCAGCCCCTCTTATAGCTTTGTTAGTTGCAGGTGAAGTTGAAGATTGCTCCATGGTGGACAGGATTATGTTGGGATATCACAATATCTCTTATATTATTAATGCATCTATATACTTGGTAAAGGGTGGAAGACTCGGCCTTATACCGGTGTTATGTTCCCAGATTTTGCGTTCCTTACGCGGTTGGGTGATTTATGGGACCCCTTGACAGTTCGCTTTGAATAAAACTCCTCCAGCAAGGCCCAACCTTGGTTTTACCATTTGCCTCACCTACCCCTTTTTCCCTTGGGTTTCCGGAGCCCGAGAGTCATCTTTATTTTAGCCCCCCCAGGCCAGTGCTTCTCTAAGTGTTGGTCCAAACCGAGCAGCCTATGGGGGCCCCTCGGGGAAACTCGAGGTCTGGTTTTACTCGTAGCTTGACTTAACCGTTGTTGCCCTGAGAACGAGATATGTGCAGCTCCTATCGGGATTGTCGGCGCATCGGGCGGCTTTGCTGGTCTTGTTTTACCATTGTTGAAATGTCTTGTAAACCGGGATTCCGAGTCTGGTCGGGTCTTCCTGGGAGAAGGAATATCCTTCATTGATCGCGAGAGCTTATCATGGGCTATGTTGGGACACCCCTGCAGGGTATAAACTTTCGAGAGCCGTGCCCGCGGTTATGTGGCAGATGGGAATTTGTTAATGTCTGGTTGTAGATAACTTGACACCAGATCTGTATTAAAATGCATCAACCGCGTGTGTAGTCGTGATGGTCTCTTTTCGGCGGAGTCCGGGAAGTGAACACGGTTTCTGTGTTATGTTTAGCGTAAGTAGGAGTTCAGGATCACCTCTTGATCATTGCTAGTTGACGACCGTTCCTTTGGTTCTCTTCTCGCTCTTATTTGCATATGTTAGCCACCATATCATGCTTAGCCGCTGATGCAACCTCACCACTTTACCCCTTCCTTTCCCATTAAGCTTTGCTAGTCTTGATACCCATGGTAATGGGATTGCTGAGTCCTCGTGGCTCACAGATTACTACAACAACAGTTGCAGGTACAGGTTATGCGATGATCCTGACGCAAGAGCGATGTTTGCTTGTTTTCGAGTTCTTCTTCTACTTCTTCTTCGATCGGGATAGGTTCGGTCGGCAGCCCGGGCTAGCGAGGTGGATGTCGTTTGAGTTTCTGTTTGTGTTTCATCCGTAGTCGGATGGTGCTCTTTTGTAAGATGATGTTGTATTCGTGTGGCATTGTATGCCTTTTGTATGTATCCCTATCTATTATGTAATGTTGATGTAATGATATCCACCTTGCAAAAGCATCTTCAAGATGCGCTTCTATCCTTGGTGGGACCTTCGAGTTCCTTTAGGATAGGGTCGCATCTTGGGCGTGACAAGTTGGTATCAGAGCCTCGACCGACCATAGGAGCCCCTTGATTGATCGTGTAGTTTGGCCATTGTTGAGTCTAGAAGAAAACTGTTTTTGAAGTCTAGTTATATCGGAGAGTAGGAATTCTTTTTACTCCTCAGCCCCTTCGTCGCCCTGGTGAGAATCTTGATGTAGGTGTTTTGTATTACTCCTCTTCCCATTCAAAATATTCTTTAGGTTCACACAGTTGGTTTTTCCGATCGTTGGTTCTCAGATCTTTTCATCCGGTGCATTTCTCGTCGAGTTGACTCGTGCCTCTTCATCTTTGCCAAGTTCAATCCTCAGTTGTTTTCATTTCCCAACCGCCCCCCTTTTTTCTTCTCGGAACTGGAATCTGTAATCGAGTATCCATTCTACTCGTGCGAAGCCTGTGCTTTCTCTCCTGAATAATTTTAACCGGTGTTTTTCGCTTCAAGTTATTCATCGATTTCTCCCCTTCCAGTTGCCTCTGTTTTCCCGCCCTCCCACCCTCTTCTTCCCGGAGTTTAAGTCTCTTTAGACCATCAATTTCATTCGTGCGGAACCTCTTCAGTCTTCCGTCAATTATTTCAACCAGCGAATTCTCGTCTCGTTTGACATTCTTCATCTTTTTTTTCTTCTTCTCCAGTGGAATCAATTCCAATTTTCGGTAGTGATTATATTCTTTCCCTCGGCTCAAGTGTTTCCCCCTTGCTCATTCACCTCTCGCCAGTTTATCTTTTCGGAGTGCTCAAGACATCTCAAGAGATTCGTCTGTGTTCGAATTAATTCGAGGTTGTAACCTCATTCAAATATTTCAACTGTTCCAGTGCATCATCTATCTGTTCAACATCCCTTTCAAACGGTGTTATCTCTTTAGTGGGTCCTAACCCCACAGGCCTTTTCCCAGGATCTTACCTGACTCTTCTAATTTCCCGGAGCTATTCTCAAATTCTTTTCGGAGTTGGACGTAAGTTTGTTTTTCATCAGTCATATCTTTTCCAAGATCAATTTTAAATCATTTTCGTTATTGGCTCAACCTCTTCGCTTTTCATTCTACCGGAGTATCTCAACAATTTTGGTGGTGTTTCTCGTCGTCATATGAAGACCGAAGAAGAGTTTTTTTCACTAAGTCTTGTCTGTTCTAGCGAACTTTCGTGGTTCTAGCTTCATGTTATCCTCTCGAATTATTCCATTTGTCAGATATTCTTCTCTTACCCATCCGGAGTATGTCAGAAGTTGTTTTTCCATTTCTTTTCACCGGAGGCCATCATTCCAGAAGAATTCTTCGCCCTCACATGTTAGCTAACATTATTCAATTATCCCGGCGCTTCATTCAAATTTCCTTTAATCAGCTCGAGTTCCTTGTATCTGAATCCCCTCTTCCCGGTGGTTCATTCTCTTCCATTAGTCATTTTTTAATTCTTACGATGGTTCGTTCAAGATTCTTTTTCCTTGATTATCATTTTAATTCATTCATTCTTTCCAATCCTAACGGTGGTTCATGAAGACCTTCTCAAGTTTGTGATATGTCACTTCTAAATCCTTTTCAAGAAGAATAAGTAGTATGCAAGAATCCATTTCTTGTCATCAATTTACTTTGATGAAGGATGAGCATACAATAAATCTTATTCTTATTTCCTCAAAGTGAGTAATCCCTTCCTTCGGAGTTTGTTCTTGATGAATAAATTCTAGTTCCAAGCGTTTTCATCTTTTCTTTTCCGGAGTTCAATTCCCTCGGCCATTTCGTTGGAACCTCCATCTAAATCACCGCAAGGATTAATCTTATTCTTTCATCTTTCATTTCTATCTCATCATCCTTTTTGTCACCGGAGTTCTTCATGGGGGTTCTTCATGATTTAATTCATTTTTCAAGAGTTCATCAAGATTCTTGTTGGTGGAGTTCAAGTATTCTTCTTCTTGTTTTGCGAGGTGCAATTAATTCTCCGTATTCCTTTGAAGTGGAGTTCTGCATTTCTTCGTTCTCCTCGGTTATTCATTTATTTTTTGACTGTGGTCGGTTACACCTCATAATTTTGAGATGCCATCCATAAGTCCACGACAAGCTTATTCTTTTCGTTGTTGAATTTTCTCAACAACTCTGTTCAATGTTTTCTTCTAAAGATGCTTTCAATTTCATTCGTGGCACAAGTTGTCATTGTCTTCTCAGTTCTTTTCATTCAACTCTTTTAATTCTTTCCGGAGGTTTTGTGTCATGTCTTCGTCAAGTATCATTCCATCCTCTCAAGCTCGTGTTCTATTCCTCCATGTTTCAGCTGGAGTGTTTCCTAAATCCTTTCAGTCTTATTCGTATCTTATCTTGTTCTAACAAGAGTGGTTTCATAGTCTATCTGATTCCGTGAGCTTTCGATTCTCTTCATTATTGTCGTTCCTCTCTTATTCTCGAGTGCCCTCGATTCTTTGCTTCTTCTTTTGAGTTCTTGTTTTACCTCATCCCTTTTCCCTTCTGTCTCGGTCCTAAGATCTCGGGACCAGATCTCTTGTTAGTGGAGGAGTGTTGTAATGCCCCGGATTCGATGCGCCAGGTGTCTCCCAGTTATTCGCCGTCATTGCCATGTCATTTTCTTGCGTGTTGCATTTTGCCATGTCATCATGTGCATCTCATTTTGCATACATGTTCGTCTCATGCATCCGAGCATTTTCCCCGTTGTTCGTTTTGCAATCCGACACTCCTATGTCCTCCGGCGTCCCCCTTTTTGTCTCCTGTTGTGAGCGGGTGTTAAACATTCTCGGAATGGACCGAGGTTTGCCAAGCAGCCTTAGTACACCACCGGTAGACCGCCTGTCAAGTTTCGTGTCATTTGGAGTCTGGTTGATACTCCAACGGTTAACCGGGTAGCCGCAAAGGCCTCTTTATGTTGCAGCCCAACACCCCTCCAAAGTGGTCCAAAACCCATCCAAACCCTCTCCATGCTCTCGGTCGTTCGATCACGATCGCGTGGCCGAAAACCGCTCCTCATTTGGACTCACCTAGCTCCCTCTACCAATATAAACACCCCTCCCCCGAAATTCGCGGATAAACTCCCCCGAAACACTAGCCCCCTTCTCCTCCCCGCGCCGCCGGACGCGTCCGCGTCGCGCCGGACGTGTCCGACCCGCTCCGCCGCTTCCGTGTCGTCACCCGACTTCGCCGCGCCACGCCGCCCGCCCGGCCGCCCGGCCGCCGAAACCAGGCGAACCCTCCTCCGAGCCGCCGCCGCCCGCCCGCCACGATCTCGCGGGATCCGCTTTGCAGGTGCCTCCTCATCCGCGCCGCCGGGCGCTTAGCCCCATCGACCGCCGCCCGCTCCCCACGCTGCCGCCGCCGCCGCCACCACCGCCCGGCGCGCCCGTGCGCCGCCGCCTCGCCTCTGCGCCCGCTCGGCCTCCTCTGGCGCGCCGCCCTCCTTAGCCGCCGGCCGCGCCTCCCCGGCCTCCCCGCGGCCCGAGCCCCGCTGGCCGCCGTCTTCTTCTCCGCCTCCGGCGACGCCCTGATCTAGATCCAGATTCGGATCTGGAAGGTCGACCCCGGAAACGCCATCCCTGATATTTTGCATATTTTCATGCCCTGTTCAACATGCGATAACTCATTGTGTGCTGCTCCATTTCATGCGTGCAATATATCAAAATGTTCGTTGTGAGATGCTCTTCATTTAGTTCCATTGCGCCATGCTTTTTTGAGTTCATCTTGATGCCCTAATCATTGTTGCAAGAGTGCTATATGATGGTAATCTGCTGAAACTGTTATAACTTGGTGATTTGTCATTTTTGTTGCATTTGATGTGTGCACCCTATGAGCATGAACTCTACATCTGTTTTGTACTACAGTATGCCATCTTTACAGTGGTACAATCAATGTATTTTTGTGAGTCTTGTAGTGAGTGCATTGAGCTCGTGAAGTAGGGTACTTGTTGTTGCTGTTTTGCTAGACTGATTCTGTTATATTATGATGCTATGTAAACCTGCTGCTACAAGTCATTCTATGCATAATCTGGAGATGTTCACTAAGGATCATTACTTATACATGTCATTCTCTATCCATCCACGCCCCTGGTGGCATTTATAGCCTGCTGTAACTTGTTGTTATCTTGCTCCAAACTTGCTAAATAATGTTGCTATCAGCCTGTTAACATTAAGTTCAGTTTTGCCATGAGCTTTGCTAGTGATCGGTGCATGCTATGAACTTGCACTTGCCATGCTTAGCTTCATAAACATGTCATGTTACTGTTAGTTACCTTGACATGCCATGTATTGCTCTGTAGTGAGTGGTTCAAGCTCACCAACATGCCTACTTATTGTTGTTCCTGCCATGTATGAATCTGCCATATCACTTGCCATGTTTACATGGGTGCCATCATATTTTCTGTGCCCTTTTGGCTCATGGTCAGTAAGGTACTTTTAGTATATGCAACTAGTAGATTCATGCCATGCTTTTTTTGCCATGATAAGTTTCTGTAACATGTTGTTTTATAGCTGTAAACATTGCAACCTGATGTTAATTCTGCTAAGTCTGATACTGTTATTATTTGCAATCTTGCCATGTCCTTTTGAGCATGATCTAGTGATTTATGGGGATAGCTCAGTGTTCATGTCTTGTCATGCTTTACCTTTAATTCATGACCATGCCTTTTGTTCTTATGTTGAGGTGCTGTTGCATATTGTTTCGATACTTGCAAGATGCCTAGTTGCTGTTATGGACAAATTGTTGTTATGTCTTGTATAGAGTGTATGTGTTGCACCGTTGCTCCGTTTTGAGTGTGCTCCATATGAAACTTGCTTAGAATTGCATGTAGTTTCACATTATCATGTTGCATCCTTGTTTTGAGGTGTTTGCTTGATGTTAGGATGCATTTTGCATCAATGCCATGTTTAACTTGTTTTGCTCATATCTTCTAGGTCGTAGCTCCGAACTAAATGAACTTTATATGTAACTTGACTAGAATCTCGTGGAGATCATCTTGGTGCTGTTTAACTTGCTGTTTAACAACATCAACTTAATGTTTATTCAGTTCTGGACCAACTTCTAAATTTGCATATGAGGACTTACCGGAATTATTACATGTTGTTCCCGACCTCATTTAAACTTGCCTTGATGTGTTGCTCTTGTTTACATCATCTCTTGCCATGAGTAGCCTCATGTAGTCTTGTCATGCATCATGCTTGTTGTGCATCATGTCTTGTCTATGTGTGGTGTGTTTACGTTGTTGTGTGCTTCTTCTCGATAGTTCCTGTTTCGTTGCGATCGTGAGGATTCGTTCGTCTACGCTTGGTTCGTCTTCTTCCGTTCGTCTTCTTCATGGACTCGTTCTTCTTCCTAGCGGGATTTCAGGCAAGATGACCGTCACCTTGGATCTCATTACTATCATTGCTATGCTAGTTGCTCTGTTCTATCGTTATGCTGCGCTACCTATCTTTTGCTCTTCAAGCCTCCCAAATTGCCATGTCAGCCCCTAACCTTTTCACCCTTCCTAGCAAACCATTGCTTGGCTATGTTACCGCTTTGCTCAGCCCCTCTTATAGCTTTGTTAGTTGCAGGTGAAGTTGAAGATTGCTCCATGGTGGACAGGGTTATGTTGGGATATCACAATATCTCTTATATTATTAATGCATCTATATACTTGGTAAAGGGTGGAAGACTCGGCCTTATTCCTGGTGTTTTGTTCCACTCTTGCCGCCCTAGTTTCCGTCATACCGGTGTTATGTTCCCGGATTTTGCGTTCCTTACGCGGTTGGGTGATTTATGGGACCCCCTTGACAGTTCGCTTTGAATAAAACTCCTCCAGCAAGGCCCAACCTTGGTTTTAACATTTGCCTCACCTACCCCTTTTTCCCTTGGGTTTCCGGAGCCCGAGGGTCATCTTTATTTTAGCCCCCCCGGGCCAGTGCTTCTCTAATTGTTGGTCCAAACCGAGCGGCCGGCGGGGCCCCCTCGAGGAAACTCGAGGTCTGGTTTTACTCGTAGCTTGACTTATCTGGTGTTGCCCTGAGAACGAGATATGTGCAGCTCCTATCGGGATTGTCGATGCATCGGGCGGCTTTGCTAGTCTTATTTTACCATTGTTGAAATGTCTTGTAAACCAGGATTCTGAGTCTGATCGGGTCTTCCTGGGAGAAGGAATATCCTTCGTTGATCGCGAGAGCTTATCATGGGCTAAGTTGGGACACCCCTGCAGGGTATAAACTTTCGAGAGCCATGCCCGCGGTTATGTGACAAATGGGTATTTGTTAATGTCCGGTTGTAGATAACTTGACACGAGATCCGAATTAAAACGCATCAACCGCGTGTGTAGCCGTGATGGTCTCTTTTCGTCGGAGTCAGGGAAGTGAACATGGTTTCTATGTTATGTTTGACGTAAGTAGGAGTTCAGGATCACCTCTTGATCATTGCTAGTTGACGACCGTTCCTTTGCTTCTCTTCTCGCTCTTATTTGCGTATGTTAGCCAACATATCATGCTTAGCCGTTGTTGCAACCTCACCACTTTACCCCTTCCTTTCGCATTAAGCTTTGCTAGCCTTGATACCCATGGTAATGGGAGTGCTAAGTCCTCGTGGCTCACAGATTACTACAACAACACTTGCAGGTACAGGTTATGCGATGATCCTGACGCGAGAGCGATGTTTGCTTGTTTTGGAGTTCTTCTTCTACTTCTTCTTCGATCAGGGGATAGGTTCCAGGTCGGCAGCCTGGGCTAGCAGGGTGGATGTCGTTTGAGTTTCTGTTTGTGTTTCATCCGTAGTTGGATGGTGCTCTTATGTAAGATGATGTAGTATTCGTGTGGCATTGTATGCCTTTTGTATGTATCCCTATCTATTATGTAATGTTGATGTAATGATATCCACCTTGCAAAAGTGTCTTCAAGATGCGCTTCTATCCTTGGTGGGACCTTCGAGTTCCTTTAGGATAGGGTCGCATCTTGGGCGTGACATTTACGCATCTTTGCGGCCCAAACCTGGTAAATCCCCTTTGTGCTGTCTGCTAGTCCCGCTCTTCTCACAATCCCCGCGCCCCGCAACCGTAGTAGGGATTCCAGTGATCCCATAGGTGTCGTTTCCCACCGACACTCATCGGTTAAATATTTGAATGATCATACAAAAATTACTTTGGGTGACACTCATCGGTCCCGCTCTTCTCACAATCCATGCGGGGTTGCATTTTGTTTCTCGTAATCTTTTAGATTCTGACGTGGGTGGGACTTTTATGGAAATTACTTTGGGTGAAGCCACCAAATTATAGTGGCACACCGAAAGAGCTCCTACTAGTAAAAAAAGTTAATTCGGTTGAAGAAATTTCTTCTGAGTGAAAAACTCGATGCTCTTATGAAATTGGTTGCTAGTAAAAGTGCTCCTATTGATTTCAATGATATGCCTTTGCCTACTTTGATTGATCAAAATAGTGATGCCATAGATGTGGATTTTTATCTCTCGCAATAATTTCAGTAACAATGCTTATAGAGGTAATTTTAATCCTAGGCCTTTTCCTAGTAATTCCTCTAATAATTATGGTAATTCCTATGGAAATCCTTCTTATAATAATAATAGGAACACCTATGATCTTGAGAATAATATTAAAAAAATTATCAACAAGCAAAAAGTTTTCAACTCTGCTATAGAAGAAAAGTTGAAAAAGATTGATGATTTGTCTAGAAGTGTTGATAGAATTTCTCCCGACGTGGAAAAATCTCAAGATGAAAATTTTTGTGCCTAAAGTTGAGGAATCAATTAAAGCCCTTTATCTTTCTATGGATGAAAGTAAGAAAAGAACCACTATGCTTAGAGCTAGAAGAGAATTTTTAGAAAAAGCATTTTCTAGTGATTGCTTTCACAAAACTGATGAAAATCTTCAAATGATTGGTGTGTCTTCTATTGATTCCTTGTTTAGTAAAATTAATATAGATGAAAAAGGGACTAGAGAAGTGTCAACTTTAGCTAGAAGGCATCCTGATAATTCGGAGGGTGAAAATCTTGTTGAGAAAATTGATAAAAGTGGGTTTGAAGAGGTCAAGACTTTAACAAGTGATGTGCCCAGTCTTTTGGAGTACAAAGACTATAATTATGATATTTGCTCTTTTATTGATTGTATTTCTTTGTTGCAATCCATGATAAATTCACCCGATGCCTATGAACAAAATAAATCTTTTACTAAACATATTGTCGATGCTATGATGAAAGCTTTTGAAGAAAAAATGGAATTAGAAGTTTCAATTCCTAGAAAATTACATGATGAGTGGGAACTTACTATCAAAGTAAAGATTAAAAATATAAGTGTTTTGCTTTATGTGGCTTGGGTGCTAGTGTCTCTACAATTCCTAAATCTTTATGTGATGTGCTTGGTCTTACCGATAATGAAGAATGCTCTTTAAATTTGCACTTGGCAGACTCTACTATTAAAAAGCCTATGTGAAGAATTAATGATGTTCTTATTCTTGCAAATAGGAATTATGTGCCCATAGATTTTGTTGTTCTTGATATTGATTGCAATCCGTCTTGTCCGATTATTCTTGGTAGACCGTTTTTACGCACTATCGATGCCGTGATTGATATGAAAGAAGGAAATATAAAAATCCAATTTCCACTAAGGAAGGGAATGAAACACTTCCCTAGAACAAGAATTAGGCCACCATATGAATTAATCATGACGGCATATTATGGATCTAGAAACAAAGATGACAAAACTTAGATCCTTGCTTTATGCCTAGCTAAGGTCGTGAAACAATAGCGCTTGTTGGGAGGCAACCCAATGAAAATTTATTTTTGCTTTTTGCTTTCTGTTCTTGAGTGCTTGCAGAATTATGCTACTGTTGTAATTGTGTTTTTCGAGTTATAGTTAGTGTTTGTGCCAAGCAAAGCCTTTAGGATCTTCTTGGGTGATAGTTGTTTGATCTTGCTGAAAACAGAAACTTCTGCGCTCCCGAAAATAATTTTTGAAAATCACAGAAATGTGATTTTGCTCTGAATTGTTTACACAAGGCTGATATAAAAATTAAACAGATCTTCCTAATTTTTCAGAATTTTTGGAGTTACATAAGTATTCGAGGTTTTCAGATTGCTACGGACTGTTCAGTTTTTGACAGATTCTGTATGGTTTCGTCTGATGAGTTTTTGCCATAGAAAAGTGGGAATACAGTAGATATAATGCAAGAATAGAATATGTATTGGTTTTCTACAGTACTTATAGTAGTGATTTTCTTTCTTATACTAACGGATCTCACGAAGGTTTTGTTGAGTTTTGTGTGATTCAAGTTTTCCTGTTTTGGGTGATGTTATGATGGATGAAGGAATAAGGAGTAAGAAGAGCCTAAGCTTGGGGATGCCCATGGCATCCCAAGCTATTATCCAAAGAGAAGCAAGCAACTAAGCCTGGGGATGCCCCCAGTGGCATCCCCTCTTTCTTCTAACGTCCATCGGTATTTTACGCAAAGCTATATTTTTATTCTTCACATACTATGAGTTTTGCTTGGAGCGTCTTGTATGATATGAGTCTTTGCTTGTTTTACTTTGTGTTCTAAGTCATGAATCCTTGCTGGACACACCTAGTTGAGAGAGCCAAAATTATTCCATGACTTCTTAGAATTGCTGTCTATACTTCACTTAAACTTTTTATGAGCTATGGAATTGCTCTAGTGCTTCACTCATATCTTTTTTAGAACGGTGTGCTCTGTTATTTTTGAAGAAATGCTCTCTTGCTTCACGTAGATTTGTTTGGGAGTTTGTAATTTTTTTAAGAAACTCTCTCTTGCTTCACTTAAATTAATTTGAGAGAAAGAAATATTTTTTTTGACTGTGAGAGAGAAAGAAATATTATGCTCATGATCTTCACTTATATTTGTTTGAGCTTGTCAAAAGCAACACATGAAAATTACTTCCAAAGTGATAGATATCCAAGAAGGATATAATAAAAACGTTCATGAAGATCATTGGAAAAAATAAGCTTGATTCCTTGTAATAGTTTTTAGATATGATGGTGTGATATGTGAGTCATGTTGATGAGTAATTGTGATTTAGTAAGAATATTGGTGTTAAGGTTTGTGATTCCCTATGCAAGCGTGAAAATCAATAGTCATGCAATGAAATTACATCCTACTTGTGGTACATTATTTGGTGTTAATTATGCTTAATGCTCTCTTACAAGATTATTCATTTCTTGGTTGGTCGCTTCTCAATCTTTTACTATCCTTCATTTTGCACTAAGTATGATCACTACTTGTGCATCCAAAATCCTTTAAACCAGTTTTGCCACATGAGTCAACTATACCTACCTATATGCGGTATTCTTTTTCCGTTCTAAGCAAATTTGAACATCTCTAATTTTCAAAATAAATTTCCCTTTTGTGTGGTCGTACCGCTCGCTAGGCGGTTAGGGGTGGCCAATATTTTCCATGCTAGATGTGTTATTCTCACGATGAGTGTTTATTCACTTGTCATTGCATGAGAGTAAGGCAAAGGTATTAGGGATGCCCAGTCCCGAAATAAAAAATGAATTTATTTTGTGTTGTCAAATGAGAAATTCCTTGGAAAGTGTTGGTATGGAGGGCAACCGTGGATTTTGCTAGCCATGGAAAGTGAAAGCATGGTGGAAAAGGGAATAAACTTCATTTCTTGTTTGGGAACCGCCTACAAAATATCTAGCACGAAAGTGTTGGGAACTCTAAGTTGTTTCCGTCGGTGGGAAAAGTATGCCTCTCAAAATGTTTTTATCTCTATATTTTTCGCTTTGAGCTCTGGCACCTCTACAAATCCCTACTTCCCTCTGCGAAGGGCCTCTCTTTTACTTTCTACAAATTTTTTTTAGTTCGAGTCTCCATCTTCTCTTATAAAGAACCAACTAGGTGGCACTATGATTGTACTTGAGCATTGGGTGTAGATAATATGCGAGTGTGTTTCATGAATGGATCAATGATTGAGCATGATGGGATAGGGATAACTTATTTTAGCGTTGATATTTTGAAAGAAATGGTTGCTTGTTGATATGCCTGAGTATTTAAGTCTCATGTCAAAACTAGACTATTGCTTTGAACTATACAAAACTCCAAATGGCCATGTTATAAAGAAAATAATATGATGTGACATGTTAGGCAGCATTCCACATCAAAAATTCTGTTTTTATCATTTGCCTACTTGAGGAGGAGCAGGAATTAAGCTTGGGGATGCTGATATGTCTCCAGCGTATCTATAATTTTTTATTGTTCCATGCTGTTATATTATCATTCTTGGATGTTCTACAATCATTTTATAGTCGTTTTATATCATTTTTTGGTACTAACCTATTAACATAGTGCCAAGTGCCAATTGTTGTTTTCTGCATGTTTTTTACATTGCAAGAAATCAATACCAAACAGGGTCCAAATGCAGCGAAACTTTTTGTTGATTTTTTTGGACCGGAAGACATCCAGTGGGCTGGATAAACACCTGGGGGTGCTCTGAGGGGAGCACAACCCACCAGGGTGCACCTGGGGGCCCAGGCGCGCCTAGGTGGGTTGTGCCCACCTCGGGTTCCCCCTAAACCACCTCTTTGCTCTATAAATACCCCAATATTCCAGAAACCCTATGGGAATCGACGAAAATCAATTCTGGCTGCCGCAGAATCCAGAACCACCAGATCCAATCTAGACACCATCACGGAGGGGTGCATCATGTCCATTGGTGCCTCTCCGATGATGCGTGAGAAGTTCTTTGTAGACCTACGTGTCCGTAGTTAGTAGCTAGATGGCTTCCTCTCCCTCGTTTGATTCTCAATATAATGGTCTCTTGGAGATCCATATGATGTAACACTTTTTGCGGTGTGTTTGTTGGGATCCGATGAACTTTGAGTTTATGATTAGATCTATCTTTTTATCCGTGAAAGTTATTTGAGTCTTCTTTGATCTCTTATATGCATGATTACTTATACCTCGTATTTCTTCTCCGATATTTGGGCTTTGTTTGGCCAACTTGATCTATTTATCTTGCAATGGGAGAGGTGCTCTGTAGTGGGTTCGATCTTACGGTACTTGATTCCAGTGACAGAAGAGGAACCGACACGTATGTATTGTTGCTACTAAGGATAAAACGATGGGGGTCTATTTATACATAAATAGATCTTGTCTACATCATGTCATCGTTCTGATTGCATTACTCCAACTTTCCATGAACTTAATACATTATATGCATGCTGGATAGCTGTTGATGTGTGGAGTAATAGTAGTAGATGCAGGCAGGAGTCGGTCTACTAATCTTGAACGTGATGCCTATATAATGATCATTGCCTGGATATCGTCATGATTATTTGAAGTTCTATCAATTTCCCAACAGTAATTTGTTCACCCACCGTTTGCTATTTTTGTCGAGAGAAGCCACTAGTGAAACCTACGGCCCCCGGGTCTCTTCTTTATTATATTTGCCTTTCCGATCTATTTTCCTTTGCTTTTATTTTTAGATATATTAAACCAAAAATAAAAATAAATGGCTACACTTTATTTTATTTGGCGTTCGATCTATCAATATTTACAACTCTCTCACATCCATTTGCCTATTTCTGGCGCTGTTTCCCAAAAGAGATTGACAACCCCTTTAACACGTCGGGTTGCGAGTATTTGTTATTTGTGTGCAGGTGTCGTTCACATAGTGTTGCGTGATTCTCCTACTGGTTCAATTACCTTGGTCTCAACTGAGGGAAATACCTACTGCTGTTGTGTTGCCTCATCCCTTCCTCTTTGGGGAAATACCGACGTAGTCCTAGCAGGCATCAGCGGCCAAGGAGGCGTACACGAGCTACGAGATGTACAGGTGGATCATTGACATGAGGAAGTGCCTCTTTCCCCAAAACGGCCAGGGATCCGGCTGGAAGAAGAGCAATGGCAAGCGTCGTCGCAACAATGAGTAGATGATTAGATCCTTGTTTCTCCTAGTTTAGTATGCATGTAATTGCTTACTTTGCTGTGTGAAAATGTTATGTGTATAGTCACCTGTGTATATGTTGATGCTCTGTCGATAGAGAAAATCACATCGCACATGGATTAAACAATGGAACCCGTCGGTGATGATTTCATCAATCACTGACAATTGTATACTAGCAATCGTTTGCTCACAACACACACGACTTGTAAAGGGGAATCGTCTGTGTTGTTATTGGTCTTCCTACACATTTCCGATGACAGACCTATTTGCCGTGTATCACAGACATCTTGTTAAGTTTAACCATTTGTGTTCTCTTGGCTCAACGCAAACAGTTCATCCGAGTGAACTATATGCCGTATATCGCACACACCTTCATCTGGCTGCCCATTTCTGTTGTTCTGCCTCATCAAAAACAGTTTATCCGATTGAACTATATGTTGTATATCGCACATGCCTTCATCTGGCTGCCCGTTTCTTTTGTTCTACCTCATCGCAAATAGTTAATTGAACTGAACCATATGCCCCGCATTGCACACGCAACTAAAATCTGAACCGTGTTTGATGTATCCTTTATCGCAAATGTTTTGCATCTTTTTTGATGGTTTTTTACATCATCGTTTGCGATTAATGCATCGCACACAATTTTTTCAAAGGGTCTATTATCGTAGTGTTGCGTTAGTAGCATCCTGCAGTAGTGAGTCAATGGTCCTGTCGGTCTTCTTCCTCTTCTTCCTCGTAGCAGCTTTATCAGCAGGAGCAAGTGCCTTGGCAGCAGATGGTACAACTGCTTTCGGGTAGAGTTGTTCAGTGCATATCAGCGCATCCTTCTTGTCAGAATTGATGTTGATGATGTTCATCAGTCCTAGCATCTTCAACGTGTTCTATGCATAGTGGGATGCTGCCATGAATTTTGTGAGTGTCGGGCGGCCAAGATCCCATTATATGGCAATGGAATCTATACGATGTCGCATACGGTCTTTCTATCCTGTAGTTGAGTTTGCTGCCAAATGTCATCGGCAGAGTGAAATTGCCCTTCGGCTGGCTGCTTCTAGAATTGATCCCTTGGAATGTACCAGCCTTCTTTAGATCTTCATCAGAAATCTTTAGTTTCTTGATGACATCAGGTGAAATGAAGTTGAGACCAGCCCCACCTTCAACCAACATTTTTCTCACTTTGAGGTTGTGGGTTGTTGGTGAAACCAACAACGGCAAGCACCCGACCGCAGTTGTGCGATCAGGGTGATCCTCTGCGTAAAAAATGATGGGCGTGTTGGACCATCTCAATGCCTTCTGGGAGTCAACCGCTAGTTCTGCTACATTGACTTCGCGTGTCCAATGTTTGAGTTGGCGGTGAGAGGAGTTCAAAGATGCACCTCCATCAATGCACATTGCTTCTGTGGCTTTCTGGAACTCTTGTTCGCTGGACTCATCATCATCCTCTTTGTCCTCCTCATCATCCTCTTCTTTCTTATCCCGGCCTCTAGCAAGCTTCTCCTTCTCCTGTTTGTCCTTGTCGCGGCGCCCTCCTCAGCCACCATGCTTCTTGCCAGGCCCACTTGCACCATCATCCTTCTCCTTATCTCTGTTCTCGTATTCTACTTTCTTCTTCTCGACAAGCTGCTCAACTTGTCGGCACTCTTGGAGGTCGTGGCTCTTAGTGTGGTGGGTCTTGCAGTACTGCTTGTCGGAGCCCCCGGTATGGTCAGCAGCCTCTAAGGCTTGGCACAAGGCACACCCAGCAACCTCCTTCTCGGAGCTCTCAACATTAGACTTCTTGAAGGGGCCACTATTGCTGGATCCCTCTACAGCGAGCGCGTTTTTGCCCTTGTGCTTCTTGTTGCGCTTGTGATTTCTCTCCTTTGGGGTGGTGGCAGCATCGTCATCTTCTGAATTAGACCCTATGCCAGCCTCCTCCCCGAGAACTCTCCTTCCTTTCACATCCCGTGCACACTTGTCAGCGAGATCATAGAGCTTCACAACATATCTCACCTTAGTCATGGCCATCTCTTCCCACATCTTGCGGTTCCTCATGTTCTGACAGAATGCGGCAATGATTGCTGCGGGGTGGATATCGGGCATGTTGCGTTGTACATGGCTGAATGTCGGTATATACTTGTGGAGTGACTCATCTTCTTTCTGTGGAATCAACTGTGGATCTGTTTCCTACCCAGGAACCTTATGGCCTCCGGTAAAGGTGCCAACAAACTTGTGGCATAGATCTGACCAACAGGAGATGGATTCCTCTAGAAGGTTCATCAACCACGACCTAATGTTGGGCTTGAGCACCAACAAGAAGTAGGTAGCAAAAAACTTGTCGTCATGAGCTCTGGTAGCCTGCACCATGGTGGTGTAAATGCTCATAAACTCTGACGGGTGCGTCTTGCCATCGTACTTCTCCACCTCTAGCTTGAAGTTCTGGGAATTAGGACACTAGACTTGCCGCAACTCATGGGTAAACGCTGGACAGCCCACCTCATAAGGCAGGCCACCATTATTCCCTGGCACAGGCTCATCTACAGCAGATCCTACACCCCTGTCAGATTGACAGCTTGCTTCCCTCCGCCGTTCGATGGTAGTATGGGCATCTTCTCCACGCCGTTCGTGGAGAACTTGGTGCTGATCACGGTGAGCTCACGGATCGAACGACGCCATGGAGACGCCATCATGGGCCTTGACCCACTGGCTCTGCTGCTGCTATTGTTGTTGTCGTGGAGGAGACTGCATGGTTGCTGCTCCGCCTCTAGTGCTGTGGTTTCATACTATTGTGAAGATCCCGCCCGCTATGGTTTGCCATTGTTGGCAAAACCAACAAGACTCTGGATGGTGGCTCTCCACTCTTCCATCTTCTCCGCAGTAGGATGAAACTCCAAAAGTAGTTGAGCACGCGCCAGCGCTTCTTCTGGCATGGATGGCATAGAAAGGTACGAGGAACAAGAGGTGTTCTTGCTTCCAACTGATATGGATGTAGCCTCGTCTCATACCTGCGACCTAGGCATGTTGTTGCCAGTGCACTGGCGTGCATGCTGGCCTTGTGTATCTTGGAGATGATCCGCAGAGCCCTTGTCGTGGGGACGCTCGGAGTCGTCGACATCATAGCACTGTTCATCACGCGCGACCTGGGATGGCCGCAGTGTGGGTGCTGGCGTGGGCATCTTGGAGAGCGCCTTGTTGTCACTGGAGTTTGTCGCACCACCCGCTGGCAGCACGGCTGCGTCCCTGGACCTAGTGGCATGAAGGTTGTTGTTCTCGTTGCGGATGATGCTGCTCGCCTGGCTGTGATCGCCAGAATGTCACGGAGTTTGCTCCTGGCTTTCGCGTCCTCCGCCGTCACTCGCGCCATCGCCCATGTCGTTGCCTGCCTGCGAAGGCACTGGTGGCCTGGACGCGACGGACCAACCGCCATTGTTCCCTTCTTATTGGAAGCCATAGCGACATAGCTGATGAAGAACCTGACGCACTAACTGCTAACTCTAGTTCACAGAAGCGACCCCCCTACCTGGCCCACTAAAGATGTCATGCGTATGACGATTTATTGGATCATGGTGATCCCTTTGCGGTTCGACTGGAGGGATCGACGAGCACAAAGAGCAGAGCTAGTAGGAAGGCACAAGGTTTACACAGGTTCGGGCCACCGTGAGGTGTAAAAACCTACTCCTGCTTTCTATATTGGATGTGTATATACATGTCCTGTTGCAAGGTCCACACGTCTCGGCAAGGTGCTCAGAAATTGCTGCTATGCGTGCAAATGCACAGGGTTTCGACCTTTCTTAAGGTAGGCATGGGCCTGCTTTTATAGATCATGGGGTCACCACAGTGGCAAAATGGTATGCACTTTAAATAGTGGCTATAGTGCCAAATATCTAACTCTAATGGATTAGGACAAACACATTTGTTGCACTGTGAGCTGTCTTGTGGATGGATCTCTCCAGGAAGAATTGTCTCTCCTTCAGTGATGTTCACCCATCTACCTTTTATGTTCTTGACACAAAGCCTGGATGGGTGTTATTAAAGCTATATCTTTAGGAGAGCTGCCATGTGCTCAGACAAGACTCACCTAATTACCTACCTGCTCGACACCTAATCGACAAGTGACAACCTAATCGATGAGGTGGAGCAGTGACTAGGTAGTGGGATTCTTGCCAGGCTTGGAGCTTGCCAGGCTCGGAGCTTGCCAGTCTTCACCAGCTCTCCTTAGCAAGAATCTTGTCGGGTCTTCAAGCTATATATTCAGTATTTTTTACCTCTATCTTTGGAGATCTTCTTTGTATTCTTGTAATCTGGTCTTGAGTTTGGCTTTAGTCGTCCTCCAGCAAGCCTTGCCGTCGGGAAGGCTACCACTACCTGTGCATAAGTCTGGGGGTATTAAAGAGCCAATTCTTAATACACCAACATATGGTGTTATTTTAGTACAAACTCTAGGGCTCATTGTGACACTTATAGGGATGGCTCAATGGATTGATCGAAAAATATAACTTTGAGTTGGTTCCGTACCCTAAAACAAATTCATCTTATGTTCTCTGCTAGATAAGAAGTTTGGAGTGATTCTTTGTCACACATTAAGAGATTGTTATATGACTGTGTTATATTAGCATGTTGAGAGATTGCACTAGTGAATGTATGAACCCTAGGCCTTGTTTATAAGCATTGCAATACCGTTTGTGCTCCGTTTTATCACCTGCTACCTTGCTATTTTTTCATTTCAGATTACAAAAAACTGTATCTACTATCCATACTACACTTGTATCACCATCACTACAAAAAAATACACTTCTGTGATCATATGTGTTTGTCATGCATGTACATCCATGACGGTTTTTTGTCATGCATGTACATCCATGACGATTTTATGACATAATCAAGATAGTCATACATGTGCTGTCATAGAAGTGTTCCTTGACATTACCAAAATTATCATCACGGATGTGTCCACTTCCATGACGATAAATCGCGCGTCACAGAAGTGCTTTCGTCAAGGGTAACCGACACGTGGCATCCACCGTAACGGAACGCCGTTAAGCTATCGGGTCGGGTTTTGGATCCGATAACCCGTTAACAGCCCCGACCAATGGGGATTTTCCATGTGTAAAATCGTCATTGGCTGGAGGAGACATGTGTCAGGTCCGCGTTGGCACAGGTGTCACTCATCCAATGGGCGAGACGCGCCTATGATATGTTGACACGTGGACCGACCCATCAAGTTTAAATGGGCCTGCCCAACTAAAGGCCCACAAGATTTTCCGGACCATAATGGGCCGGCCAAGCTAAAGGCCCACGAGATTTGGCGGACTATAATGGGCTGGCCCAGCTAAAGGCCCACAAGATTTTGCGGGCCATAATGGGCCGACCCAAGTAAAGGCCCATAAGATTTTTGATGCCATAACGGGCCGGCCCAGGTAAAGGACCATAAGATTCTTGCGGATCATAATGGGCCGGCCTAGCTAAAGGCCCACGAGATTTCGCCGACATTAATGGGCTGGCCCAGCTGTAGGCCCACAAGATTTTGAGGACCCTAGTAGGCCAGCCCATTAACTGGCTGCCATGTTTTCGGCCAAATGCCGGCCCACATTTGATCCGGTCCATTAATGGCCAGCCATGTTCCGAGCCTAATAATGGCCCATATGAGTTCCGGAACGTTAGAAGACACGTTCTGGGCCAAATTACGGCCCAGATCAGGTCCGACCCTTTAAGAGGCTTTGGGCTCAATTACGGCCCATATCAGATTCGGCCCGTCAACTGGACGCTATGCTTTTGGGACCACTTGCTAAAGGCCCATTTAGTAATTCGGCCAGATATTAGTTTCGGCCTATTAAGGGTCCATTTAACATTTTGGCCCTATATTAATTTCGGCCTGTTAAAAGCCTGTCATATAGTTGGGCCTAATTACGGCCCGATTTGCATCCGACCTGCTCGCAGCCCATATCTGATTGGGCCAAACAAGGACCAAGAAAATTTTGTCTTGTTAAGAGCCCATGATTTGATTCGCACAATCATGGCCCGGGGTCCATTTCGGGCTGCTGCCGGCCCGTGAACTATTCGGCACATTTCAGGCCCAACCTACATCGTGATTGCATGACGGCCCAATTATGTACCGTAATTTTATGGTTTGGCCGGTTTACTGCGAAGACAGGATATATATATATATATATATAGTAAAATAACTACAGCATCGTGAATAAGAAAAAACCTAGACTATACAATAAAGAAATTACGGCATATTACATCCACTGGGCATCAAAGTTCGCCACTTTGATAATAAAGCACAAGCAGACAGCAGATTACATACACTAGGCATCAAAGATCACCACCAGTGCAAATAAACACACCGACAAAATAATATACCAAACCGACAGCACTTCAATAGAGTTCAAGAAAGGTTAGCCTATTTGGGAGCTCTTGCATAAACAAGCCGAGCAAGATGATGAGACAGTGCTTGTTCAACACTTATATCTTCCTCACTCTGAAAGACAAACAAGCAGACAGATGACATGTTTTTCACATAAAAGTATCAGTGCTGACAATTCATGACATTTCTTACTGATGAATAAAGTGACATAGTTTAAAATTGCATTAACACAATATGGTATTGTTCAGGTCAAGACATGGCAGGAAATTACATTGTGAAGGAGTTGGCAGCTTCACGACACCACTGGATTACAGATCAAGAACTCATAAGAATCAATGGTTAGTGTGCTGTCAATTTATCCCACTTCAGATTGGCAAATAAAGAGAAGGTTTAAATAATAGTAGAATGATATGACATTGTTCATAGTTAAGACATTGCAGAAATGACATTGTGCTGTAGTGGGTAGGTTCACCACACCACTGGATTACGGATGAAGAACAAAAGCATACATGCAGTGCAAAAGAAGATCACTTGCTCTGTATAGTTTAATTTACATGGTATGAAGAAGGAACTTGGTTGTACAACTGAAATCTTAAATTGAGAAGGACAAACTTTTGTTTCTGAACTACATAATAAACTTTAAACATGCAATTTGATGCAAACACAAAAAATAAACAGCTATTGCAGTCATGCCTAACCAAATATATACAACAAAGTTTGAAGGCTCGAGAAGGACAAAGTTACATTATTGGTGAAGATAGGCTCTATAAAGGCGTTGTCCATGCTGATGGGGGGGGGGCAATTCAAGAAGTTTACCACAGAATCTTCTACAGAAGTATTTCCTTTATTCTACATTTTGTTAAGAGTAAATATAGATGGATAATATACAAAAAAATGGAGAATCTTTAAGATAAGATGAAGAGTGATGATACGTAACCAAGTAGCTATATATGTAAGTGCAGCGATACAGGCAAAAGGTACAACCAAGAGCAATGCACAGCTAAACTTCTTCAGTACCAACCTTATGGTAAGAGTAAATATAGATCTGATGTGTACAAAATGTAGGGCAAAGGAAAATAAGCTGCAAAGTGATGGTACATGAACAACTACCTGTCATTATAAGTACACTGATAAAGGACAGCATGTACTTACAAGAACAATGCAGAGCTAAAAAAACATTGGCATTGGATATATTCTACACTAATGTAACCATTCATACAGAACAGATAATTTGGAGCAAACAATTGGTAAGAAACCTATCATGCATGCATACTGCTATCACATAATGAACCAGGTATGTATGCAAGTACAATGATACAGAACAACAGGTACTAACAAGAGCAAAGTAGCGGGCAACATATTTGCGATATCCTGTCGTTCTTATCAAACCGGAATTCTTCTTCGAGCAGATTTCCTGCAAAATAGATCCGTAAGGCACATGCGGAAAAGTAGAAGTCAAAATTGTCATGTGATTTCATAGACAGTACCTCATCCTGGGAATGAGACTAGTGCATAACAAGGTTTTTCATTCAATGTCTTCTAAATTTAGCAAAGGAGACTTCACCGGAAATTCGTTTATAGACTTGCCATCAAAGTGTGATTTCCTCAGGTAACACCGATACTGCTGCAATGCTTCCTTGAAAAGCACAAGCAAGCTTTGCTCATCATGACTATCCAGATTGACCCTCGCCTAGTTACAACAATGTAATGTAAATCATTGATGTGTTCAATCAGCAGAAAACAGGAAAATAATAAACATGAATAATAGCACTTACACGTAAGTTGGACAGGAAGATGTGAAAATGGTGTTTGTCTTCACTATAATCTTCCCATGATGGGAATATATGCACGTAGTCCCTAACAACATTGAAAGCATTGTCTTTTAAACTAGGAATAAATGGAATGGGGTTCCAATCTGCAGGAATTGGCCGTCTCGTAGTTAGGATAGGTCTTGGCGGTGGACTTGCTATACTTTTTGCGGAGTGGGATTTTTTACGTGGTGCAATTTGGTGCTATGGCAAATGAAATCGTTATACCTTTTGCTGGAGTGCAGGTCCTATGTGGTGGGGCTAGTGGTGTGGCCAGTGAAGTATGGGTACAGTCAGCTGGAGTCGGTCCTACGTTTTGTGTCACTGGTTGTACATCCAATATAAGTGGGGTGTTGTCTGATTTCCCGACACCACCATGTTTTTCAAGAACTTTGCTGGTGCTCCTTCAGTTCAGCAATCACCCTCTTCCTTTTTGATGTTTGATGCACAAGAACAGCATTTGAGTGGAAAAACATGGTATGATGACAGATGGAATATGTATTTATAATGGATGGGCATGGCATCTCGACATATATGATGAGGAAACTAAGCAGATGGCGGTGCAACAAAGTAGAAGAAATGCAATACAACATATGCAAGATACCCGCAATCAATAAAACCTTGCCAAATTAGAACAGGCACCTTGATGAGTGAACAGGATAGGCCATCTACCTTTGACTCCTCGAGGTTAGAATAGTCATTAGGATCCTATTCTGAACAAGAATCAATAGGTGGGGAGCGTATGAGTTTCATTGCATCCAAAATGGCACTCAATGCCTTGGTGCCAATTTTGTAAGTCATTGCAGTGTTTAGCTTCAAGAGTGCACTGCTGCTAGTGCGACACAAAGCAGCTACATAGATCATAGTGTAGATATAACGGGGAAAACCGTAAGCATCATAGTAAAATCAGCAAAGTGGAACTTGCTAGAATATATGTGCTAGTACTGGCGGTATGGCAAGAAAGGCTTTGGATACCAGTTCTCTTCAACTGAAGGTGCGGTACTGTTAAAATCAGTGTAACTCTCAAAGGCGACACAGCTCCCCGCATTTCCTTTCTATTCTTATAGGATTCAAGTGGGCAGGTCACTTCAAATCCTATTCGTATGTTTACAAAATCCTTATAATCAAAGAGGCTAAAAGTGTCCATCACAACCGACCGCATAGACCTCTACACTGTAAATGTCCCTGCTCATACAAGGAACATACTGTACTACTATCATACTCCCTCCGTTCCAAAATATAAGTCTTGGTAGAGATTTCCTCTATGGATCACATACAGATGTATGCAGATATATTTTAGAGTGTAGATTCACTCATTTTGCTCCATATGTAGTCCATGGTGGAATCTATACAAAGACTTGTATTTAGGAACAGAGAGAATACATATTAAAGAAGAATGGAAGAGGAACATGGTAAAGAAGAGCAAGCAGATTTTGAATAATAAAATGTTGGTTGCGCAGTGCCCACACATGATGAACCAGAGCGCATTAAGAATGCAACTCCCAGCTGTCTCTCGACCATTTCAGGCGGTTGGATGAAGATCCTACGTCTCCTAACTCTTCTTCTTCCTCGTCTCCGATTCATCCCATACAGAACACCACGCAGGCCGCCGACTGGATCCAGATAAGTTTTTAGCAGCAGCGCGGCTCAAAAAGGAGTGCTGCTGCTAATTAGTAGTAGCGCGTGTGCGGGAAACTCGCTACTGATAAGTTTTTAACAGTAGTGTGCTCGGTGTAAACCGCGCTGCTACAAATATCGACCGGCGGTGTCCACCAAACTCCATTTAGTAATAGCGTGGTGCCTCGAGCCGCGTTACTGCTACGGATGTAGTACTAGCGCGCTTTTTCTGATATCGCTGCTGCTAAATTTCAAATTGGCACACTTTTTTGTCCCTGTTAGCTGTAGCGCCATCGCCCAAGGCGCGCTGCTACTACTTCCTTAGCAGCAGCGCATTTTAACTCCCACGCTACTGTTAATCCGCACCAAGCCACCACCTTTTCCCCACCCGTCCCTCCCCCTCCCCCTCCTCTCTTCCATTTCCCCTACCTCCCACATGCTCCCACTCTCACTCTTCTTCTTCCTCAATACTTCTCCCCCATTACTCTCTCTCTTCTATCCACCTTTCTCTCTCTTTATTACTCCTACCTAAGTACACCACCTCCATTAATGCATCTCCTTTCTCTTTTTCCTTTCCCCTCCACTAGTTGAAGTTGTCTCCTCCCAAATTAGGTAGCTAGGTAGATGTAGGATTTAGTTAAGTGACCTATTTGCCCCCTAACTAGATCTATCTTTGTCAAGAAGAGCTTTGTGCACTTTTGATCTCCCTACAACATCATCTCCACCGTGTGCTCGATCTCGAGATAGAGGTGATGAAAATTTCATGCTTTTGCAAAATGGAAATATGTTTATGTGTGTGTGATATGTTTGTGGAAATTGTGTGTGTGGCATGAGTTGACGCCAAATTGTGCTTTTGAGTTGCCTATGTTTTGCCGAAATGTCAATTTATTTCCGTTTCGGTGAATTCCGGGCAAACTCTAGATCCATATATGTCCTATTTTTAGGGAATGTCATGCCGAATTTTGTATGACTTTTATGCATGCATGCTTTTTATATAATCTGTTTGTTTCTTATTACCATGCAGAGTTGACGATGGTCAGTGGAACGATGGTGGACAGGTGGTTGCGGTCGGTGGTGCAGGACATGAAAGAAAATAACCGAACAGAGGTTTTATGTCCGTGTCGAAAATGCAAAGGAATAGTTTGGCTCGACCCCCATGATGATGGTCGTGTCGAAGCGCACCTGCTCATGACTGGTTTCATGGATGGCTATACTCGGTGGATAATTGAAGATGAGGATGACGATGTTGAGGATGCCGACGGGGCAGGCAATGATGACACGGGGCAAGATGAAGAGATGATCGATAATGGCGGCGGGGAAGAGGTCGGACATGGCGGTGGAGAAGGGGCCGGACATGGCAGAGGAAAAGGTGCCGGACATGGCAGCGGAGAGAACGACATGGACTCCACGCAGCAGAGTTCCTTGGTACTAAGTTCAATCGTGCGGGACCCTCATGTTCAAGCATTGCCATGAGGAGGCAATCTTGAGAGAGCTGCTTCTAGAGAGGAGGCTAAGCTGGAGCAACGGTGGTAGACTCGAACACTCCATTGTATGATGGGTGCAATCTGAGGTGACCGCTTGAGTTTCACGCTCCAACTCCACGAAGGCGAAGGGTAAAACAAATGGACCGACACTAGCCTCGATGAGCATCTCAAGTACCTAAAGGATGTTCTTCCCGCGCGTAATCTATGTCCTACTAGTGTTGATGAGGCCAAGAAGATCATATGCCCTCTTGATCTGCCACACGTTAGATACCATGCATGCATCAACGATTGCATAATTTATCAGAAGAAGAACACAGAAAAAACAAGTTGTCCGGTGTGCAATGCTTCTCGATACAAGAAGGTCGGGAAGAAATGTCCCTAGAAAGTTGTATGGTACTTACCGATCACTCCCCGTCTCCAGAGGTATTGTATAAATCCCAAGGAAGCAAAGCTATTGCGCTGGCACGCGGAGAGGAAGAAGCCCGACGATGGAGATGATCTGAAGCTGAGACACGTGAAGGATGGAAGCCAGTGGAGAGCGTTGAACAGCTTCTATCATTATTTTGAATGTGATGCAAGGAACATTGTGCTCGGCGCGTGTACCGATGGCATGAATCCGTTTAGCAACCAGAACACCAACCATAGAACATGGCCCGTGTTTGTATGGATGTACAACCTCCCCCCTGGTTGTGCATGAAATCGAAGTACATTCACATGAGCATGCTTATTCAAGGGGCGAAACAACAAGGAAATAATATTAATTTTATCTGGGGCTACTTCAAGAGGAGTTAGACACGTTATGGAAAACACCGGCCAAGACATGGGACGCCAGAAAAGGCAAGTATTTCAACATGAGAGCCGCGCTGATCACAACAGTGCAGGACTATCTCAGTTACGGATATGTGGCAGGCCATGTGTGCCATGGATATTGTGGATGCACGCGGTGCATGGATGATACGACGTCTCAGCAGCTAACGTCAAGGAAAGATGGCGGGTCTGGGAAAATCGTGTACATGGGGTATCGAAGATGGCTTAAACAGGACGACCCATGGAGAAACGTGGAGATCTATTCAATGGTCACGCTGAGCATCGAGGACCTCCACGTAAGCGGAGCGGTGCCGAAATCGATGAGCTGTTCAAAAACTGGAAGGAGTGCCCCACGCCGGGAAAGACGATGAGAAAGGCGCCGGAGTCGCTGCTGAAGGTATGGAAGACGAGGTCTGTGTTCTGGGACTAGGAGAACTGGCACAAACTAGATACACCTCATGGCCTTGATCAAATGCATATCTGTAAGAATGTCCTTGAGAGCTTGCTCGCAACACTGATGAACATGCCGGATAAGACCAAGGATGGGCCGAAGGCAAGAAAAGACTTGCAAGATTTGAAAATCAGGGAAGATCTGCACATGTCGCCCCGTAAAATGTCAGACAAGATAGAGATGGAGAGAGAGGCACTGGAGAAGAAGGGCAAGAAAATAAAGAAAGAGGATTATTGCCCCCCTTCTTGCTTCACCTTAAGTTAGGCTGCGATAGATCAATTCTTTAAGTGCCTTACCGGAGTCAAAGTTCGTTCCGGTTACTGTGGCAAGAGAAGCAGATATCTAGACACGGACAAGAAAAGCTTCTGCGGGATGAAGTCTCATGACTGTCATGTGATGATGACATAGATGCTACCTGTTGCCCTTAGAGGGATAATGGACAAGCACGTCCGTGACACGCTTATTGGTCTCTGCAACTTTTTCGACGTCATATCTTGAAAGTCGGTCAATGTGAAGCAGCTTCGAGGGCTACAGGAAGAGATCGTTGTGATACTGAATGAGCTTGAGATGTACTTCCCTCCCGCGTTCTTTGACGTGATGGTGCATCTGTGTGTCCATATTGTGGATGACATAATAGACACAGGGCCGTCATTCTGCACAACATGATGCCGTTTGAGAGGATGAATGGGATCATCAAAGGATTCGTTAAGTAACATGTCCCGTCCGGATGGAAGCATCGTCTAGGGCTATTTGGCACAAGAGTGCATCTCTTTACGTGAGAATTTTCTATATGGCGCCAGACCAGCTGCACAGTGTTAGTGTTGGTTTTCCGTTAACAAGCACGATGGGAGGCTCGAAGGGATGGTCACCGAACGCAGTCGTAGGGAAGCGCATGTGGAATACTCAGATCAGCATAGCGACTTTGTGAGCAAACTTGGTAGTGCTACAACACCTAGGCGAGGTAGATCCTTTCGTGGCACTGCACAAAGAAATTATCGCAAAGAAGTATCATGACCGGGGGGTATGCAGGACGAACACCGAAGTTACTAGAGAGCACAACTCCAGTTTCCTGCATTGGTTCTAAGAGCATATTATTGCTAATCCCCCGGAGGAGGGCTCTATGGACGGATTGCTCATATACGCCTTAGCACATGGCCCCTCGCCGAACCTCGTAACCTATCAAGCATATGTTATCAACGGATACACGTTCTACACGGAGGCCAAAGATATGGACAGTGATGATCAGAACTCAGGGGTGACGATGGAGTGCATGACCTGCAGCGACAACGGCGCAACTGACCGATTTTATGGAAGGGTCGAGGAGATCTGGGAGCTTGACTACTCTGGACTGCACAACACGGCGATGTTCCGTGTCAGATGGGCAAAGAATGTCGAAAGAGAAAACTGGATTTTCACTACCATGAGTATACCCGACGCCAAGTGCGCTACCGTGAACGCTATCGCAAAAAACGAGCCATGGGTACACGCTAAGCACATGACGCAATGCTTCTTCATAACCGACCCATGCAATCCCAGTCGTGTTGTCGTGAGGAGAGGCAAAAGGAACATCATTGGAATGGATGGAGTCGCCAACGAAGAAGACTATGATTAGTACGGCAAACCAATGAGGGAAGATGACGATGATGATGAAGTATACGTCAAAAGAAGAATCAATACTACATTACCTAAGAAAAATCGTACTCCATGGAAAAGGCAAAGTCACAATGAGGGGCTCAATTATTCTTCGACGAACAAGAAGGGAAAGAAGCTGACTCAAAAACGAAAACGTCGGCGCTGAGGAACCGTTTGTTATCGGTCAAATGATGTAATAGATATATATATATGTTCCTATTTTGTATACACACTTAGCCATTATTATGCATGGGTCCAATGATGTAATATATATGTTCCTATTTTGCATACATATTTAACCATCAAATGATGCAATATATATCGCCCTCCCTTCGTTCACTGCTCTCGGGAAATAAAAGTGGGAGAAAATAAAGGAAAAGAAAAATGAAAACTGGCAGTAGTAGTAGCAGCGCATTTCGTATAAACCGCTACAGCTCTCAAGGTAGTAATGGCGCATTTCATATAAACCGCTGCAGCTCTCGAAGGTAGTAGCAGCGCGTTTTGTCCAAATCTTATTGCTGCAACGCCCATTAACCCAAAATTCTCACTATCCTGCTTCATCCGCCTTTTCCCCAAATCCCCACTCTCTTCACATCGTCGCTTCGCCCCGACCCAGCGCGGCCTTCGCCCCGACCTCGCCCTCGACCCGCCCTTGCCCCCAACCCGACCCGGCGCTCGCCCCGACCGGCCTCGCCCGACCCGGCACCGGCTCTCGCCCCCAACCCAGGCGCTCGCCCTCGACCCCGGTGCGCTCGCCCGTGACCCGTCGGCCCTCGCCTCCCTCCTCTGCTTCCTCCCCTCCCAACCTCGGCCATCGTCGGGCCTGCCTCCTCGCCCCTGCACCCTCTATAACCCCCCCCCCCTCTCTTTCTGCTAGGGTTCTTCGGTTAATTTACTTAGGTTTTAGTTAGGGCAGTCTGTTAATTAGGTTATCTATTTAGTTATGAATTTAGCTTGGTTTCGAAATTAGCTGAATTTATATGCAAATTTGAACTGGACATGTGATATGTGGATATGTCATGTTTTGGACATGTCATGTTTGGAAAATAATCCGAGTGGCCTATGTTACGCTGGAATGTTGATTCATTTCGTTCGGTGAATTTGAGCGCTCGATATGTCCATTTTTAGCAAAGGTCATGCGAAATTTCCGTGAATAGAGGCATGATTTGTGCTACATATTTGGCATATCAGTCTTTGGCACATAGATTTCTTTTTATGTCATTTCTCATTTATTCATACTTTTACAAATAAATGAGGACACTTAATCATAGGAAACTTGTCGAACAACGAAGAAACTGGGCCTTCTGACCAAGATGCAGACGAGATGGATTATGAGGGTGAACAAGAGTAACTCGACTATTTGACTGCTAAGCAAGGTTTGCAGGACGGCCTCGATGATGGTACTGACGACGACATCAACACCGACGGCGCCGACACCGATGGCGGCACTGAGAACGGTGGGGAAGGTACCGGTGGGGAAGATACCAGCAGGGATGGTACCGGCCTCGATGCCGCTACCAAAAGTGGAAGCATAAGAACCAGAGGATACGAAAACCTAACAAACTAGGGATTGGACGATTTGTGATCACAAAGATGGCAATTGGCAAGTTTGAGCCGTTAGAGCCGAAAGAACCTCGCAAGTGCTACGGGAACCAAGTAGGATGCATCCTATGGGAATGCGCGAGCATCAACGACGATGACTTAAGGAGTAAAGAACATTTGACGCAGTTGCTCCTAACGAAGTTGCACTAGAGATTCAAGTTCCCCGACAGGGATGATAACATAGAACAACCATGGGATGATCCGAAGATGAAAAAGATTAACAATCACACCATGGGCATGTTCAGCAATGATTTGGCCTCCTGGAAAGGGAGGGTGAAACGAACTATTGAGGCTGATGAACCCCTGTCCAAGATTCTGGAGGATAATCCGACACTTACGGAAGAGGAGTTCGAAAAGTTCAAGGACACTTGCGCTACCGAGGCAGCCAAGGCTAAGGCTGCGAAATTCAAGAGCCTTCAGCAAAGGAACACGGGGAAGCATCTCCTCGGAAGCCGTGGCTACCTCGGTAAAATGCCCATATGGGATAAGGAGGACGCGGAACGTGAAGCCGCGGGTGTCCCAGACCCCTTCGCGAAGTTTACCAACCCCTTGGAGCGTGACTTCATCAGGGCCTGCTACAAGTGGGACAAGGAGAAAAAGTTTTTTTACACAGATAAGATCACGAGGAAATTGATTAGACTACTGGAGAAGCAACACCAGCTTGCAGCCGAAAACCCTACTTCTCCGATGAGGCCCAAGTGGGACACCCATCTCAACCGGGCCTTGAACGAACTTAAGGGACTCCCTTTGGGCCAGCGGCCGCAATATGGTCATGTGAACGGTGCTGGAGACGGCGCCACGTGGAAGGTGTTTTACAACCAGGGCCCAGAGGCCTAGAAGCAGAAAAAGAAGTTTAGTCAGGCGAACATCAACGTGAAGGTGAAGCTTGCGGTCGAGAAAAAAGCAACTGAGGACGCGAAAAAGGCAGCCGAGGACAAATATGAGTTGCTACAGTAGGAAGTCAATGCAGCTGTAACTGCCTGCAGAAATGATTTCGCTACTGACTTGGTTCCAGTTATCATCAACTCGACGAAGGAAAATCCAGACAAGACGGTACATGATTTCCCGTTGCCCAGTTTCGTCGGGAGCAACTCCATGAACAACAACACCATCGCACCATCACTTGCTCACGCAACCGGGCCTCCTCTCGCAGCCGCTCCCGCTCTTAGCAGCCCGTCCTCAGTCTCAGGCGCGCTAGGTGGGCCTTCATCTTTGGCTGAGCTCGACGCCGTCACGGTAATTACATGTCGCACCAACATATATATAATATTCCATTTTTGTTGCCTTTCAGTTGTTTTACGCCACAGACATATGTGTTTGCAGGCGAAAGAAACCCCGTGCACCATACTCTACTTGATCAAAGGCCAGAAGGTGGACGTGGGAAAGGGGATGATAATGGACCCCTCGCAACCCACGTTCCACAACCAGCTGATCCCCGCTGGGCACTTCAGGGTGTGCTTGACTAGTGTGAAATCAGGGCACGAGGATTTGCCTCCTCCAGTACAGCATGTGGGAGCGGACGATGAGACCCCACCGCGGATTGGAAGCTGCAAGGATTGGGTGTTGCTATGGCCAAAGAATCTTATTCGTCTGGAGCTGGCCGAGAGCACACCAATAACCACACATTAACAAGCATGTGCGGAGACCACCACCCCACCTATGCAATTACCAGCTCCTGTAGTGCCAGGTGAGAGCGGCGGACGACATGATGAAGGGGGTGAAATAGTACTGGCTGATGTAATTTCTCCTATAGAACAGAGAATGGATGATGAGACGGAGGTCGACCCTATGGATTTCCTCAATACAAATGCGTATGACTGTGACATAGATATGATGAGTCAACCATATGATGAATCAGGCTATCGACTTGCTAATGAGGATATGGATGATATGCCCGGCAGGGTCGTCGTAGCAGGATTGCAAAAGTCTCTCTTCATGAAATCCTCACAGACACGCTCAAGATGCCGCCTCAACACAGGCTCAATTAGCCGGGAGCGAGGTCGTCAAGATTTAGCCCGGGAACACTAGGGCAGGGGTTAAGGAAGGGTCTGGAAGGTGTGCCCAAGAAAAAGGAGAGGAAGAGATCGGTGAAGATAACTGCCTCCAAACAAGCCAGAGCACATAGAAGCCAGGTGATGCATTCTGAAGAGCGTGTACCCATGAAAGGTGCGGTCATGTTCCATCTCACGGGCGAGCCGATGCTACCGCTGAAACCGCTGGAGGCACTATCAGGGGATCTCAAGAGACGCACGACCATGTCTTTGTCGAGAAAAACCTACTAACCTCAAAGGATCCGGGATATCCGACATACGCTGCTCGTGTGCACGAGGGAAGTGCTACGTCGACACACGGCCCATGGAGGTGTTCTTCCTGCGGTTTGACCATATCTTTGAGATGTTTCTAACAAGGCGGCTCGATTTTACAATCGTCCGCCTTTTTGCGCTACATATGAGCTCCGTCATGAAGAGTGAAGAAGTCTCGCAAATCTGTGTGGCGGATCCGTACTACATGCACGAGCCTTTCTTGAGTCTCGGCAAATTTGAGTGTGAAACTGCTAGGGAGTACCTCCAAAACTTCATGGTACAGAATAAGGACAGGGAAATTGTCCTCGTGCCTTATCATCCAAAGAAAGTCAGTTCCAGACAACCCTTTCGTACATTTCAATCATTCCTTCTCTCTCATATGGGGAATAATTTGAGGTGTCTTTTCCCCGCAGCAACGGGCGCGCCGTCCTTATCGTTCTTTACCCGCAAGTCTCCCACGCCGTGTATTTTGACCCTTCCAGAGACTACGAGAAAAAAGACTACACCCACATAATGAATATTCTAGATGATGCTCTCCAAGGCTTCAGCTTTTGATGTGGCCACGTGCAGATCAGGAAATAAAGGAACAAGAAGATGGGTTTCACGCATAAAACTAACTTCTCCTGCATCCATGTCCCAAAACCAAGCAAGAAGGATGGATTCTACATCGTCCATCTCATGATTCAGTTGAACATGGATCACCAAAAGCTTCACATGAAAAGCAGAAATGATGATCATATCCACAAGTGGCTAGAATCTCATGGAGAAGCGGATTATAAACTTAGAGATGACTTCTTTCGCATCCAAAGCGACATTGCGACAATCATCATGAAAGAAGTCGTCCATGAGAAGGGGATGTTCCACCATGGCCCTATATCGCGAGCTGACGTCCGAACTCGCATAGGCATGCAACGTCTAGACCTCACGCCGTTCAAGAAGCTAGGGTTCATCCTCGATGATATGGAAGGATGGAACTTCTAGTGATTTATGATGCCGATGATGATGATATGTGTCGGTTGAACTTGTATACTTTTTGTAGCGATGAAACTTTGTGATGTCCACGGTCCCTGCCAAACTTGCGTAATGCTACCTTGTTAGTTTGCGTACGATGACCTGCGTACCTCTAGTTAATTAATTTGCGTACTGTATGTTGCATCTAGTTCCTAACCCTTTCTTTTTCGGTGTTGCTCTAGTATATTTTGTTGCATATATATGATTGTACATCCTCTTCATGAACATGCATCTCTAACAGGTACCTAGTTTCTTGATGGAGAGATTCAATTGCTATGATGTGTACAAAGGGAAGGTTCCAGGGGTGTACAACGAGTGGCATGAGTGTCAGGCGCAAGTGAATGGGGTCATGGGCGCCAGCCATAAAGGCTTCAAAAAGAGACAAGAAGGAGAAGCTAGTTACTTGAGGTTCACGCTAGCACGAGAGAGGACTCGTAACCGCCACCTCATGTACTGCATAGTTCCGCTGTCACTCATAGTGATAGCTCTTCTTGCATATACCTTTGTTTAGATGGATGACGTTGTTGTAGTTGCAAGTATTCGAGACTTGCATGTATCACTATTTTCGAGATGATGGCAAGATAATACTTTGTGTTGGATGATGATTATGATGAGACTATTTGTATGTATATGCTATGATTACATTTGTGGTCTCGCAGGAATTTGTATGTGTATCATGATGACATTTCTATGTGCTAAAGATTCTTCTATAAAGCCTGTTCAAATACAAAACAAATATGCCGAAAATAAAAACGAAAAACTACTTAAATTAGTAGTAGCGAGTGTATAAAAGTTAGCAGCAGCGCCGTGATAGCAGTAGCGCGTCCAGGCAAAGCGCGCTAGAGCTACTAGCAGTAGCGAGCTTCCACTAACCGCGCTGCTGCTACACTTGTGTAGCAGTAGCACCGGTGAGCACGCGCTACTGCTATGTGTTAGTTGTAGCGCCTTATTAGTAGCGCCTCTCCCCGCACTACTAATACACCTAAAACCCGCGTTGCTGCTAGCCTTTTCCCTAGTAGTGGGACCACCGGCCCCCACCGCCTGTGTTCCTCCGCCACCCCCAACCCCACCCCCGCCCCAACCCCCACCCACGTCGAGTTTTCTTCGTTCGGAGAGGCCCCACAACCACCGAGCCTTCGTTAAGACCGGCGAACTCCGTGAAGCTCAAAAATCGACTGACCCAATTTTGAAATTTAGTCTACTGTGATTTAACTAGTGTGGAGTATAAAAGGGAAAAACAAAGCATTGGGAGTATAGTGTTGAGCGTGGAATGGCGGATCTGAAGGTGCAAACCGGACAAAGGCAACTTCGCAACCAAGACAAGAAATCACAGTAAAGCAGTGGCGATCTATTTTCTTGCTGCGATAAATAAGTTGAGCAGATACAAAAGAGTACCGCCTCTGGTGTGGCGCCGTGTATGCATCTGTTAAGAATTTGACGGTGCTGCGGTAGTGATGGCTGTCGGCGGCGTGGAAGAAGATCTAGGAGGGTAGACGGTGGCGGCCGGGTGCGGTGGACGAGACGGTCGTAGGAGCGGCGCTGGCAAGGTGGGCGACGGCGGGGATGAAGCGAGAGGATGGGATACAAGGATCCCGGTCCAAAGCCGTGGATGAGAGAGGTCGATCTCTTGTAATGGACGGCGGCGTCGGGGTATCAGCTCCGGCATGGTGGAGGAGGACGGCGGTGGATGGGGTGGCGGACGGCGGCGGACGGAGGAGGGTGGGGTGGAGAGGGTGTTTTGGCGCCCACGGAGTACGAATGGGGAAAAGGGAGGTAGAGAGGAAGGGGGGAACCATGTATTCAGGGCGCGCTTGTCTCAAATGCGAGGAAATTTACAAACTTAGCCCCCGTTTCAAATTTCTACTACATCACAACAATATTAGTCGGTTGGGGATAGGACGGTAGTCTCGCATACACCGAATATTTTCCGACGAGAGTTTGTTTTTGGCGCCCACCATGTATGAATATGAATCGGGGAAGGAGTCGATTCCGGCGGAGGACACACTGTGTTTTGGCGCCCACCGTGTATGAATCCGGGTGAGAGGCGGTTATGTCACGTTTGGGTGAAATTACAAACCTACCCCTCTTGAAACCTATAGAAATCCAGCAGATAGGCTTTGTGTGGCAGGGATAGGCAGTAGTAATTTCCATCCCGCAGATTTTGGTTTCGGGCGGTTACTGCGACTTTCCCCGCTTCGTTCAAGTTTTGCAGAGTGCACGTTTACCGTTCCAACTCAATTCGAATCCCGTTTGCATTCTATTTTTTTCGGGCGGGATCAATTTTCAATTGGAATTACATTCTATATACATCATTTTTTATATATACTTTCAAAAGCACAACAAAGAATTCTACTCCTTTATATGTATAATATGATTTACAAATAAAACGATCTCAAAATCTTAAGGTTGAATTCGATTTTGTTTAACCAAATTATGTTCTACTAAAATGTATGGATCAGTAATATCTACATATTAAATAACATAGATGTGCATGGCTTTATATGAGTATGCCTGTTTGATAGATCAATTTTGGTTCGAGTATGGATTACATGTATCATCATCTCGAATTCAAATATTTGAATCCCTTTTTTGTTCACTCCTTTCACGCCCATCTCTCTCGCATGCATGCTCCTTCAGGTAGCTATCACTCTCTTTTCTCTAGCTCACCCGCACGCTCACTTCATGTTTCTCCTATACTCGCAAACATGGTTTCTCGACGTCTCCGTTGAGAAGTGTCACACTCTCCCTATCATTATACATTACACAGTTTCCATTATCTCTCACGTCTCAAGTGCTCTCTGGTATCATTAAGTACCTAAGCTTTCTTTTTCACTGCCACACACACAGTCTCCACTCGTATTTCACTTTGTCTTTCTCTCTATGGGATTCTCTCACACACCCTATATGTCTCTACATATGACTCATACCACTAAAATTACTCTCTCTCTCTCTCTCATGTAGACACAACATTTGTTGCGGTATCCTTTTCATCTTCATCCAAGACTGACATTATTCATTTGTTTACCGATCAGACAACCCCAACTACCGTCTCCTCTCTCTCTCTCTCACAGACACACACACACACACACAACTCGTGCTTCCACTCCCCTTCCCGACTACCGGCTCTCTCTCTCTCTCTCACACACACAAAACTCTCGCTTTCGCACCCCGACTCATATTTCTCTCACAAACATTTATCGACTAGCTAGACTCTAGATAGGTTTATACACCCGCACACTCATGTCTCTCTCCCGCTCCTTGTATCTATGTAGATTTTTCTTCCCTTCTTGAGACATGCCCTCTCGATCGTGACACACACACTATCGCCTCATTTTAAGCTGATACCTATCGCACACACACTCCTTGTGTCTTTGTTACACATGCACTCTATCCTCCTCCACTCTCCCTCTCTCTCACACACACATGGGCTTTTTGCAACAACTAGCAAGATGCCCATGCGTTGCACAGAACATCAAGATGCATTTGTATGAGTAGTTTATGTTGTGGGGGAAAAGGATGAACGAGGGAAGGCCTTATTTGCAAATCTGGAGAGGGGTGTGGGTATCTTTTTGCAAAATTGCCATAGTTTCCTTCCTATCTGTCAGATATAGATCGGACAGCCTAGAATCTGAGGATGGCGAGCACGATCATCACCGACAATGCTTTTTATAAGAGTAGGGATAAAAAATAGAGTTGGTGATGATGGTGGGCCTGCCATCCTGCAATGTAGGTTGTCCGATTTATATCTGACGGATAGGAAGGAAAATATGGCAATTTACCCGCACTCTTCACCACATTTGCAGATAAGGCCTTCCCTCGTTCATCCTTTTCTCCCACAAGATCTTGATGTTCCGTGCAACGCATGGGCATCTTGCTAGTAAGAGTAGAATTAGACAAATACCACTTCTCGAATCTTGAAACCAACAACATTCCTCCCTTATCTCATCAAAACCGCCAAAGGAATATATTTTGAGCGAAACATAACATATTTTTAGTGATATACGTATTTCAAAACAAGACTTGTTTTTATTAAATTGGTGAATATGTATTAATCTACTTTGATCGTATGGCAACTCATTGGCACATTGCTAGTAGTTATTATAATTTGTTGGACACCAGACAAACGGTGGAGTACATATACGAAGAGAAGAGCCGCACACACGCAGTCGGCCTCTCATTGTCTCGCACACATGAGTGTTACGTAAAGGCGATGTTAACAAATAAATTCTAAAACCCTAGGTGCACGATTGCTGCATTTGTGAGTATCGGGTACGTGGTGGGGCACCTTTGTAGGAATAGTCAGCTCGCGCGATAATTTGATCTGTAGGAGTTGATGGTCGGGACCACAGGTGAACGACTTGGAGCGCGGTGGCTCTCCAGTTGCCACAGATCGAGTAGCCATGTCTAAAATCTCGTTTTTTAGCGGGGTTAAGAGTTCCGATTTTCAATGGCGCGTTAGAAGCAGTAACTAGGTTTTAGAATGATTGGTATGGAGCGAAAATGGAATTCATAGTACTACGTACCTCCTTGGCATATGGTTGTATGGGTTTATGTTGCGAGATGTTGAACCTGGTAGTTCTAGGGCAAATACTATGGTTTAAATTTAGATGCTGGTTTTCAGTAACGAAAATTGGAAGGGGAAACCCTTCTTTGATTAAAAAAACTACTACCTCCATTCTAGTTTACTAGTCCCCATCGTACTTTGTGTCAATGTTTGTCCATGAATTTTACTCGTAAAATATAGCGCAGGCATTGAACCGGCGCGCCGGCCAAGAGGGCCGCACTCACTGCAGGCCTGGCTGAGCATGCCTCGTCGCCGCGTGCAACCAGCTTAAGACTGCCCCGCCTGCCTTCATTGATTCTGCGCGTGTGCCGGCAACACGTCCTTCCGCGAGCCGGTAGGATCATAGAACACAAAAAATGACTAAAATATAATTAATTTACGCATGGTCTTGACTTGTTGTGCTCGCACTGGTAGCAGGAACTAGTAGAGGTTTTTGTTTATTTATAACTCTCCTCACGATTTTTTCGCTTTGAAGTGAATCATGGTTGTGGACATTATGTATGAATGTGCAGATACCTGTGAACATGAGTTTGATGTGGAAGTTGAACTTGGAATGTCAGACTTGCACGTGAACTATACCATGTCCAATGCTTCATCTGTTATTGTTTGGAAAGTAACTATTGTTATTACACGACCCAAAAAACATTTTGTGCCACATTAGTAGATGCACGGACATCACAACAGGCATGCTGACTGGATAGACATTTGAACCTAGCTATTATGAAGGAAATTTTGTATTGAAAACAGTTTTAGATAGCAGGAGACGACTAGCCTGCTCTGCCTCTGCTAGCTTATCTCTGGCTTCTTCCATCTCTTCTTTGGCTTGGGTGAAGAGAGCATCTGATTGCTCTTTTCGCTTCTTCCGGAACTCAACTACATTCTCAAGGGCTGCTGCATGCTTTCTTTCAGCCTTTACTAATGCCACGAGGACACAAACAGCTGACGACTCCACCTGGCTTGTGTGTAATCCAGGATCATCTGGGAATTTGCACCTTGCGTCTAATTCACCATCATTAGGGAACTGGCACCTTGTGTGTAATCCAGCCTCATTTTGGAAACATGATCTCAAGGTTGACCATACTTCCCTCCTCGCAGGAACTGCATCGTGACATGAAGTTACTTCTTTTTTAGATCAATACTCCGAGCAACCTAGATCCTTTTAGTAGAAGCCTGATAAACAGAACTCGGAGAAGTGAATTCAAAAGAAAAAAAACATAAAAACAGACTACAAGGTGAGAACACCCACTTCCTACATCAAGCTAAAAACAAAAGCATTAGGACGATTAAGACTCTTCTTATTACACATCGAAGAACACCACGCTTAAGAGAAACAGAAACTGCAACATATACACATCGAAGAACACGAGGCTAAACGAAAGTAATTGAAAGGGTGTTACTTACCAAAGCTCGTTTTACAGGTTCGGTGCAGCTCCTCTTTAACTTGCCACGCTCCTTGAAGATATCCCGAATATCCCGTGTTTGGTCTTCATTGCTCCTCTGCATGTTCGCACTCGTGGTTTTAAAATCTTAACATGGCAACAAAAATATACTACTAGTAATACTCACGCTTCTTGTGGGCAACATTAAAGCACTCGTCTGCCATGTTAGAGCATCTCCAACAGGATCGCAACGCGCGGAGCTTTAAAAAAGCGTTTACAGTGCTGAGATAGAGAAGTAGAGCCTAGAGAGTAGAGGATAGTTCTCAGCATAGATAGATAAAAAAGATAATTCAACTACTCCTCGTCATCCGACTCCTCCTCGGTGATGTCCTCCTCCGACGTCTGACTGTAGGCATGAAGATACGGATCGTCGTCGGATTCCCAGGGGGACGCTGCTCCTAGCCTCATGTTGAATTGAGTGTCCACTTTTCGCCTACGCTTGTCCTCGCGATAGGCGGCTCGCTCCCCCTCCTCTTATCCCTCTCCGCCCTCCTTTGCGCGTAGAACTCGCGCTCATTGATGATGTCCTGCGGGAAGTGTTGGCGCCACAGCGCCATGGCTTCCTCGTCCATTTCGGTGATGCTGAGACAGTGCTCCTGCCTCCGGTTGTCGCAACGATCCTCGTTAGTGCTTAGCCGCGGCAGAGGCGCGAGCTCCTGCGCCCGCTCCCGTGTCGGCATCTTGGGGAAGTTCAATGTTCTATGAGGCCACCGGAGGCTCCATGCCGCCACGTCGTACGCGCGGGTGGCCTCGTTGGCGGTGTCGAAATTGCAGAGGCCGAGGCGTATCCCGTGGAACTGGATCTCGGCGGGGATGCCGCCAGAGGGGCGCACGCGGACGCCGCGGTATCCCCTAGTTTCCCGGCGATGCGGCGGCATGGTGGCGTGGCGGCGGCGAGGCAAGAAAGAGTAGGGAGAGAGTGGTGGCGAGGCACAAAGCGAGGAGAGAGCGGTGGAAAGGAACAAAGTGGTGGGTGAGGGAGTCCTGGATAAGGGGGTATCCGGACAGCCGGACTGTATACTTTGGCCGGACTGTTGGACCGTGAAGATACAAGACTCAAGACTTCGTCCCATGTCCGGATGGGACTCTCCTTTGCGTGGAAGACAAGCTTGGCGATCCGAATGTTAGATCTCCTTCTTTGTAACCGACTCTGTGTAACCCTAGCCCCCCCGGTGTCTATATAAACCGGAGGGTTTAGTCAGTAGGACAAGAACAATCAGAATCATAGGCTAGCTTCTAGGGTTTAGCCTCTACGATCTCGTGGTAGATCTACTCTTGTAATACTCATATCATCAAGATCAATCAAGTAGGAAGCAGGGTATTACCTCCATTTAGAGGGCCCGAACCTGGGTAAAACATCATGTCCCCTGCCTCCTGCTACCATTAGCCTTAGACGCACAGTTCGGGACACCCTACCCGAGATTCGCCGGTTTTGACACCAACATTGGTGCTTTCATTGAGTTCCTCTGTGTCGTTGTTGCAAGGCTCGATGGTGTCGGTGTACTAAGGTAGGGGTACCTCAGTACCCCAACTTGTGCACGGGCATTTGCAGCTTCCCGCGGCAGGGTTTACCACGTGCTCGCCGAAGGCCTTCCTGCTCCACGACAAACCATTCGAAGACGAAGTATACAAGACAGAAGCTCAAGACCCCGGCAAGCAGAGCTTGCCGGGAAGGCCGTTCCAGGCTCAAGCTTACATCACTCACGCAAGGCCCTGGCGAGAGGAGCTCGCCAGGAAGACTAGAAGATTACATCATAGAAGACACGCCTCGGCGCTATATGCACCCCGGCGAGGGCCCGGGAAGCGACAAGTTACAGAGCCCGGCAAGCTCCCGGGCCCGGCAAGATCAAGACCCCGGCAAGGTACTTGCCGGGAGAGTTGCGCCAGGTGCCCGCTCAGCTCATCGCCCACGCGTGCCTCAGGGCCTCTCCGAGGATGCGTGGCGGATGGCTGTGCAGCCCAGGGGCACGGTGGCACTTCACGGTGGTGGATCCATCGCCGTGGCGACGGAGACACAAGGGCGGGAGCTTTTGGGGTCGACGGCGACGGGCATTAAATGCCCTTGTCCCCCCTCACAAAGTAGGTAGAAACCACTATTCAAGCCTTCGTAGCTCCACTTGCTCCCAAGACTGCTCCAACTACCACCTCTTTTACATTTTTACCCCTTTCTCCTCGTTGACACACAGCCGGTGACCCTTGCACTATAAAAAGGAGGCCCATGTGCAACGTAGAAGGGGTTCGGCTGGTCCAACTCATTCGACACACAATACCACCATACGCTCGTACTCTCGAGCAAGATCAAATACAAACACAAAGCAGCAGTAGGAGTTTTATCTCTCCGGAGAGCTCCGAAGCTGGGTAAAATCCGCCCGCGTGCTCGCCTCGATCTGCTCTCTGTGCTCCCTCCGCCCTCGTACCGCTCAGACAAGGGGCCCCGGCCCCATAGGTGTTCGTGGCGGGCAGATTTCTCCCCCGACATCTTTGGCGCGCCAGGTAGGGGGCGTCGAGGTTGTGCGGACCTGATCCGGCATTCGCGCGGGCGCGTTCTTCATCAACCTCTCCAACTTCATCAACAACTGCGCCATGGCCCCGAAGAGGAGGGCTTCGAGGGTTGCAGACCCGTCTGCATCTCACCCGCCGCCACCGGAGCCAACGGTGGGCGGAGGAGACGCCGTCGAAAGGGTGGTCGCCGGCGAGGGCACTCGCGGCGCCACCAGATCCAGGGACAGGACGGATGACCGCGCCTCGGTCTCCGCGGATCCACGTCCATCTCAGCGCACGACAACCCAGCAGCGCCATACCACGGGAGGTGGTATCCACCTGCTAGAGCAGGGACGCACCGGAGGCTCGCGGGATGTTCCGGACCACCGCCCGAACCAGTAAAGCGGCGCGCCAGGCAGGACCTGCTCCTTCTAACACCGTTAGGAGTCCGAGCATATCCGCTCCTCGCTTCGCTCGCTCCCCTCCACTCCGCAGAAGCGCTCACAAAAGCACAAATGCTCCTCGACTTCCCTCCAACGGACAAGGCGGGCGGAGGGCTACCATCCAGAGCCTGATCGCCTTCGCCAACAACGACTCTCCACAGCAGCCGGCGACCTCGCGCCCGCGGCAAGCTGAGAAGACGAAGGCCGACGGCGATGAGACCGCCGGGGGTGCAACCACCATGCACTCCCCGCCGCGGAAGCGAAAGACGCCGTCCCGCTGGAACAACACCGACGACAGCTACACGGCATCGTCGGATCCGCGGGCTCGTCGGGACCAACGCCAGGTCCTCGACGATCGGCGACAAGAAGACGCTCGGACCACAATCGAGCGCCGCCGAGAAACTCGGCGACAATCAGACCAGAGAGCTGGAAGACTGCCGACGCGCGCCCCGGTGAGCGAGCGACTTGTCGTGCGCTGCGAGCTGCCTGCGTTCACCCGCGAAGCTGCGGCGCGTCGAAAGGCTCCAAAGATGAAGAATTTCAAGCCGACGTGCGAGAAATACGACGGCAAGACGCACCCTCGGAATTCCTCGTGTCACACCATTGCGGTGCAGGCTGCGGGCGCGACGAGAAGATTCTGGCGAACTACTTCCGCTTCGTGCTTAAGCCGAACGCTCGTTCTTGGCTTATGCACTTGCCGAAGGCTCCATTTCTTCTTGGGCAGACCTTTGCCATCAGTTTGTTGGCGCCTTCACTTTGGAGGCCACAAACCCCACGGCCAGAGAGCGATCTCCACATTTTGGCCCGAAGGAAGGAGAAACCCTGCAAAGTATATCCAACGCTTCAGCCGTGTACAGACAACATCCCTCGATGTTCACCCTGCCACGGTCATCAGTAGCGTTCCACCAGAACGTCGCGTAACGCGCATGCGTGAAGAGATGGCGATGACCAAGATTCGGGATGTCGTGAGCTCTATGCTCTGGTGATAAGTCGCCGCACGCGAAGGGAGGAGACTCCCTGGGGAGGAGTCTGGCACAGGAGGAAGCGATAGTGACGACACCGCCCCGGTAAAGAAGAGACGGGGGCGGAACAACCAAAAGAAGAACAAGAAAGAGGTGCTTGCCGCCGAGAAGTCCGGCAAGGAGGCTCCCGCCAAGCAAACACAGGATGGCGGCTCCGGCAAGGAGCCTGCCCCTGTAGCGGCAGCCGACAAGCAGGGCGGCTCCGGCAAGCAATACTGCAAAATCCACCGCACCAAGGGCCACGATCTCTACAACTGCAAGCGCGTCGATGATCTCGTCGAGCAGCAAAAAGCTGAGTACGAGAGGCGCGACAAGGAGAGGGCCCAAGGTGGCGAGGAGAACCAAGCAAGAAGCGGCCGTTCAATGGCCGGGGAGGACGCCGCGACAAGGCCAAGCAGCGGCAAGGTGATCGGCCTCCCGGGGCGCGACAAGGATGAAGAAGACGACGAGCGAAGACATGGAGGATGAGGATAACAGCGAGCAGGAGTTCGAAGGCCACGGAGGTCCTGTGCGTCGGCGGTGGCGCCTCTCAGCACACCTCCCACCGCCAGCCAAAGCAGTGGGTGCGTGAGGTAAATGCAGCGGAGCGCCCAGTGTCGCCATGCAGCTCCTCAAATGGTCCAGCACGCCCATCATTTTTGATCTTGAGGATCACCCTGACCGCACCACCGCGGTCGGGTGCTTGCCGATGCTGGTCTCACCCACCATCCGCAACCTCAAGGTCACCAAAATGTTGGTTGACGGCGGGGCCGGGCTGAACTTGATCTCCTCTGCTGTGATCAAGAAACTCCAAATTCCAGATGGCGAGCTCGAAGAGACCGGTTCTTTCCAAGGAATCAATCCGGGACGGAGCAAGCCCAAGGGAAAGATCACTCTGCCGGTGACCTTTGGCGGGGAGCTCAATTTCAGGATCGAGCGCATCACTTTCGGCGTCGCCGATATTCGTTGCCATACAATGGAATACTCGGCCGTCCTGCCCTCGCCAAGTTCATGGCAGCTTCCCATTATGCTTAGCGTACTCAAGATGCGGGGCGATAAGCGTCATCACCGTCCACGGCGACAAGAAGGATGCGCTTATCTGCGCCGACAAGATCTACCGGGATGCGGCAGCTGCGGCCGATAAGAATACACTTGCCGCTGAAGCTCCGGGGAAGAAGACGAAGACCAACCGGCAAGTGCTCGGGGCCCACTCCGCAACCGCACCTCTTGAGTCTGCGCTGCCGTCGAGGGCGTCCGTCGAGCTCCACCGCAAGAGTAAAAAGGGAATGGCGCTCGCCGCAACCAAGAAGGTGTCCGCCAAGGAGGGCGGCACCGTGGTACCTTCACCATCGATTGCCACACTTGACGACAAATAGGAAGCGGCTTCGTTGCCTTCCTGGCGGGCGAATGTCGATGTGTTTGCATGGCAACCATCGACATCCCCGTGTTCCCGTGAAGGTGATTGAGCACAAGCTTGCTGTTTGCCCTCATCTTGTGACCCATCAAGCAAAAAGTGAGGAAGCAAGCCGTGGGCGCCAAGAATTCATCGGCGAAGAGATCAAGAAGCTAGAGGCAGCGAGGCCTAGTTAGAGGTGTGATCCATCCGGCGTGGTTAGCAAACCCGGTTATGCGTGCGCAAGGCCAACGGAAATGGAGGCTGTGTATAGACTTCACCGATGTAAATAAAGCATGTCCCAAGGATCCATTCCCTTGCGGCGCATTGACCAGATTGTTGACTCCACTGCGGATGTGAGCTACTTTGCTTTCTTGATGCATACTCGGGGCTATCACCAGATCTTTATGGCCAAGAGGATGAAGAGAAGACTGCGTTTATCACTCCATGTGGCACTTATTGCTTCATACGCATGCCATTTGGACTGAAGAATGCAGGATCAACATTTGCAAGGGTAGTGTATACTGCTTTTGAGCCACAGATCCACAGAAATGTAGAGGCTTACATGGAGGATACACTGATTCAAGATTTGGAAGAGACATTTCAGAACCTGCGCAAGATACAGACTTAAGTTGAACCCCGAGAAGTGCGTCTTTGGAGTTCCCTCCGGCAAGCTTCTCGGGTTCTTTCTGTCCTGAGAGGGGATTGAAGCCAACCCGACAAGATTAAAGCCATTGAGCGGATCGAAGCCCAAGCGAGTCAAGGATGTCGAAAGGCTTGCAGGTTGTGTGGCTGCCCTCAAGAGGTTCATTTCAAAGTCTGCGAGCACGCCCTACCTTTCTTCAAAATCTTGAAGAAGGCAGGTCCCATGAAGTGGACTCGAAGCGGAGGCAGCGCTGCAGGATTTGAAGCGGTACCTATCCTCCACTCAATACTTGTCGCACCTAGACCACGGGAGAAGTTGCTGCTGTACCTAGCGGCAACCAACCAGGTGGTTAGTGCTGCGTTAATGGAGAGGAGAGTCTCGACGAGGAGGCTACACCACCGCAAGCGAGTCCAACGACAAGCGGGGGCTGCTCCGGCAAGCTCTGCCCCGACAAGCACAACTCTGCTTGAGGAGCAGGATGAGGTGCGGAAGAAGATGGTGCAGCGCCCGAGGTATTTTGTAAGTTCCTTCTCGAGGGGCTAGATCAAGATACTACGGTGTGCAAAAGTTGCTTCCGGCCTCCTCATGGCCTCGAGAAAGCTGCGCCATTACTTCGAGCACTGCGAGATAACAGTGGTCACTCGCTTTCCGCTGAAGAGGATATTGCACAACCCAGAAGCAACAGGCAGGATCGTTGAGTGGGCACTGGAGCTGTCAAGCTTTGGACTCAAATTTGAAAGCACTTCAACCATACAGAGCCGAGCTTTGGCAGAATTTATAGCAGAATGGACCCCAACACCCGATGAAGAAGTCCAAGAAACAAGTACACCCGTACAAGAAGCGACAAGTGACTGGGTAATGTACTTTGATGGTGCCTTCTCGCTGCAAGGTGCCGGTGCCGGCGTGGTACTCATCGCGCCCACTGGAGAGCACCTCAAGTATGTTATCCAGATGCACTTCCCAAGGGAGCAAGCGACAAACAACACTGCTGAATATGAAGGCTTACTCGCCGGCCTCAGGATTGCGGCCAAACTTGGGATCAGGAAGTTGATTGTGCGGGGAGATTCTCAGTTGGTGGTCCGGCAAGTTAACAAGAGCTATCAGAGCCCTTTGATGGAAGCTTATGTCGATGAAGTGAGGAAGCTTGAGGCGCTTTGAAGGTTTGCGGATGGAGCCGCCCCGAGAGCTCGAGAATGAAATCGCGGATGGCCTTTCAAAGTGTGCTTCGATGAAGTTACCTGTGGAACCAGGGACCTTCTTGCTCAAGCTGACTCAACCATCCGTCGCGCCATCAATTGGGCAGTCCAAGAAGAGAAAGTTGGTCTCCGGCGACTACATGCCGGCGGGTCTCCCTGAGGCCGCCGCCAAGGTCCCCAAGATCAGCGACGAGCGCCGAGGAACAGTTTGCTCCTGCAGATCCTCGGATCATGCATAGTTGAAACAAGTGTTCCCGACAAGCCTGCCCGCAAGCTTGCGGGGACCTTCAGCTCAGCAGAGCTGAGATTCTTGCCGTAGAAAGCCGAGGTTCCCGCAGCGCCCTCATGCCTTTAGTCCTTGCCGTTGAGCCCCGAGCTCCGGCATGGGCGCAGCAGATCGTCCGTTTTTGCAAACCGGAGAACTTCCGGCGACCCGAAAGAGATAGAAAAGATAACCAGACGGTCAAGTGTGTACCGGTTCGTGGATAACGAGCTGCATGGAAGAAGGCTCAATGGTGTCGGGCGAAGTGCATCTCCGGGAAGATGGGCCGAAGCTGTTGGCGAAGATACACGGAGGCATATCGGCCACCACATTGGCGCAAGAAGCGCTTGCCGAAAGCTTTCCTAAGGGTTCTTTGGCAAGAAGCCCTCAAGATGCAACTGCACTAGTAACCAAGTGTGAAGCGTGTCAGTTCCATGCAAAGCAGATTCATCAGCCAGCTCAAGCTCTCCAAACAATCCCTTTGTCCTGGCCCTTCTCGGTCTGGGGGCTCGATATCCTCGGCCCCTTCCCCCGTGCTGTCGGGGGCTTTGAGTACTTGTACGTAGCAATCGACAAGTTCACAAAGTGGCCAGAAGTGGAGCCAGTGAGAAAGGTGACAGCACAGTCAGCGGTCAAGTTCTTCAGATCGATTGTGTGCTGTTTCGGGATCCCTAACAGGATTATCACTGACAACGGCACACAATTCACTAGTCGCACCTTCATGCAGTACGTCCAAGACCTTGGTGCCAAGGTCTGTTTCGCTTCTGTTGCTCACCCGAGGAGCAACGGTCAAGCGGAGAGGGCCAATGCTGAAGTGCTGCACGGACTCAAGACAAGAACTTTCGACAGGCTGCGCAGGTGCGGAAGAAATTGGATAGAGGAGCTGCCGGCGGCTCTTTGGTCAATCAGAACGACACCGAATCGAGCCACCGGACAGACACCTTTTGCTCTAGTCTATGGAGCAGAGGCAGTTCTCCCCACGGAACTCGTATACGGATCTCCTCGAGTGCTCGCTTATGATGAGCTCGAGCAAGAGCAACTGCGGCAAGATGACGCATTGCTCCTTGAGGAGGGCGCCTCGAGCTGCTGTCAGACGAGCTGCTCGATACCAGCAAGCCTTGCGCCGCTACCATAGCCGCAAGGTCAAAGCCGAGAGTCTCGAGGAAGGCGACCTTGTTCTTGGCGTGTTCAGTCCGCCAAGAATTCCAACAAGTTGGCGCCGAAGTGGGAAGGCCCTTATCGGGTGAGACAAGTCACGAGGCCCGGCGCTGTCCGCCGAGACGAAGAAGGCTTACCGTGAGCAACTCCTCGAACATAGAGCATCTTCGCAAGTTTCACCCATAAAGGCGCGGTTGCCGTGATCCGCTCCGCAACCACCTTTTGTACAAGCTTTGCCGCTGTTGCATGTAACCCTTTGTACAAAGCCATGCAGACCCGATGCATCGATAAAGTTTACGTGTTTTTGCTAGTTGCCTTTTCCCATGCTTTTCTTTGCCATTTGCATGTGTTATTTGGCATCTTTTGTGCGACACACATATCCGGTTAGCAATAGCGCGCCGAAAGGCCATATGCTTGCTTCCCTCTTCTCTTTCCTTGTCTCTTAAGCAGAAGGAACGTTCCTCGCGCACAAGTTTGCCGGGGGGGAGGAAATGGAGGATGAACCAAGTGCTGTTCAAGGAAGAGAAGCTTGCCGGAGAACGCACAGATCACGAAAGCTAAGTTATTAGAATTTGAGCAGTTCAAAATTTTAAATTTTAAGTTGCCTTCCTTGAACAACCACACTTTGTATGGAAAACCTGTGCTCGGAGGAACCTACCGGTGGATAGCCGCACCCTTATCTTGTTTTCGAGCACGCTCAACGATTTAAGTGAGCTGCGACAAGTGTCGCGCCCTTGTCTCGTTTTCGAGTCCGCTCAGCAAGCTGAGTGTGTTGCGACTAGCGGCGGCGAGGTTGCTTGCCGGTAAGACCTTGGCCAGCAGGCTGCTTCGAGTTCAGCACTCAGCGCTCGCGGCAAGGGCCCCTTGCCGGCAAGTTCCCTAGAAGCGTAGGGTTGAAGCATACAAAGTCGAGGATCAGAACAAGGGAGATAACACTGCATCTATTGATCAAAATAAAGATAATATCTTACAAGGAATGACTTGTCGCGATGACTAATGAGTTCATAACACCCTATGCAGCGACAAAAAGAGAAGGAGGCCTAGTCTCGCGGTCGCCTCCACCACGAGATCTTGTTCACTTTAGCAATAATGTGGGCGACCTGCTCCTTGAGCCTCCATGTTAGCGTCGGCGGCAAGCTGCGAAGAACGTTGGTGAGGTTTATGCCGGGATTGCGGTATCGATCTTCGTCGGCCACGCTCCATGGTTCCGTGCACAGCCGACGAGTCTCCTCGGCGAGTTCTTGCGAGGATCTTCTTCCGCAGATTTGCAAGGGCGGCGCGATCCCCACAAGAAGAGGTGAGCTTGGCGCTGTGGCGAGATTTGGATCCGGGAGTAGATGAGATGCTCCAACTTCAGGCGCCCGAAGAGCTCTGGTCAATATCGGACGCTGAAGATACCAAGTCCTCGGTCCATACCTCGACGGTACGGTGGAAGTGCTCGGCTGCTTTGTTGGCGCTGTCCACCAAGGTTCGCTCCTCGCAGAGCTCCTCCTTCAACTTGGTCTCCCGATCCCGGGCAGCGTCAAGCGAGTCCTTCAGCGCAGAGACTTTCAACTCAAGATCCTCGATGGAGTCCTTGGCGGCCTTCAACTCCTCGCTTTTCTCGGAAAGGCGCACCTGGAGTTCTGAGTTGGTGTGGGCATCCTTCTCGCGCTCCGTGATGAGCGCGGCGATCTTCTCCACGTTCGCCTTCAGCAACTCCTCCAGCATCGCGACCTTGGCGGCAAGCTCTTCTTTGGCGGTCTCCGCGGTAGCCGCGGCGGCTTTCGCCTCCTTCAGTTCCCCGTCAAGGGCCTGCTCCCGAGCGGCAAGGTCTTCCTCGTGGGCGTCGAGGTTGACTTTCCGCTGGACGAGTTCTCCTTCTCGTCGGGACAGCTCCACCCAGGCGCGAGCAGCTCTTGCTCTTCGCCTCGGCCTTCTCCAAAGAACCACTCTTCATACTCCCGGCGAGTCGCTTGCGCTCCTCCGCCACCTCGCGGAGAGCAGCCTGGTTAGCAGCGCTGAGCTCCGCCAAGACGCTTCTCCATCTCCTCGGCCTTGGCGACAAGGGCCTCCCGGAAGCGAAGCCCTTTGCTGGCCCGGTAAAGGGCCAGGAGCTGGTGAAGCAGCTTCTCCTCCTCGGGCCCGTCGCTCCCGCCGGGCCCCTCGACGATTTCCAAGCCCGCGGAGGCGAGGACCTCCCCATCAAAGGCCTCGCCCTCCGCGGGAGCTCGCGACGAAGAGCCCCACGGCACCTGGATGAAGACGCCGTTGGGGGCTTTCAAGTAGTAGCCGGACTGCTCTTCTCCGACGGAGGGGTCGACGACCGGCGCAGCATTTGATGCTCCCGCCGCCTCTGGGCCGGCGGTGCGGTCGCCGTCCTCCTCTCCGGCCGCTGCGTCCGCAGCAGGAGCGGTCTCTTGCACAGCTGGCTCGGCAGCTCCCGTCGCATCCTCGGCGACAGGGGCGTTGCCGCCGCCGCCCTGCGCGTCCTCCTCCTCAACGACGATGACTTCTGTCTCCATCTGCTTGGGGGAAGGGGGATCTAGAAGAAGAAGAAAAAGCAAAAGAAGTTCAAGCAAATATCCGAAAAGAGACAACGCCAAGAAGACAAAGTTACAGAACCTACCTTGGCGGACGTCATCACCAGCGGGCTCTCGCTGGGAGCTCCGCCTTATGGAGTGGCGCCCGCTGGTTGCTCGCCCTTGGCGGGTACTCGCCCTTGGCGGAGTACCCGCTTGGCGGAGCACTCTCCCTGCCGGGAGTTCAGCCTTGGCGGGACGGCGGGCTGCGGGTTCCTCGGGCGACCTCGGGACGCTCGCAGCAAGGGCTCCACCTCTGCACAAGTCAAGACAAAAACATCAAGGCATTAGTACAAGACCAAAATCTTCAAACATGCCCGGCGAGCGAGAGTGCAGAACCCAGACTCACGTTGGGGGCTGCGCTGGGGGCTGCTTCTCGGAACAGCGCTTGGGTCCGGCAAGCTTGGCTCCGGCACGTCCCCGGTCGCCGCGGCGGGCGAGTCGTCCGCGACTTCGACCACGGGCACCTTGGCCTTCTTCGCCGCCCGCTCGGTCAAGGTCCTGAAATCAACGCAAGAAACAAGATTAGCATCAACAATGGTCAAGGTGAAATTTGAAAAGATGAAGATCTCGGATACTTACTCCTGTTCCTCCTCGTCGTCTTCGCTCAAGGCGGAGAAGTCATACTCCACAGGGGCGCTGGGCGCGAGGAGCGGAGGCGAAGACTCGGGCGCTTGGCGGTCTCGGAGCTGGGGCTGCGGCGACCCAGCCTCGTGGCAGCCGGGTCCGAAAGCGGGCGGAGCCGCCGCTCTGCTCGGGAAGACCTCTGTCCGCTTGGCGCCCGACCTGGGCGCCTGCCGTGGCTGCTTGCTGGTCGCTTCTCGCCGTGGCTAGTCGCCGGCCGCCCTTGGCGCAGCTGGCTCCCAGGAAGCTTGCGCCGCCCGGGCGAGATAGTTGCCGGGGCTCTGCGCCCTCGCTTCCGCTTGCCGCTTTGGAGGCGCTTGATGGGGAGCGCCTAGGGCTTGCTGGGGCGGGAAGTTTCGACGACGAGGAGAGGTCGTCGGCGTAAAGCTCGCGGACCCGCCGGAGTCCTCGGCGGCCTCGGCCCTCCTCCTCCTCCTCCCCGGCTGGCTCGGCTGGGCCAGGGGCCCTGGCATGCTGGCCCTCTTCCCTCGGGCGCCTCCGCTCCCTCCGGCGCCTTCACTTCTGCAGCGCCCTGTTCCCTCCGGGCGGCGCCACCTTTCTGCCTTGACCTCGGCCACATTCCGGGATCCCGGAGTGCCTCGAGAGAGGGACCCCCGGCGAGCGCGGGAGGAAGTTGCAGCAGCCTGCAGATCTCCGCCTCCGCTGGCAGGATGCTTCCGCAGCTTCGCCTCCTCGGGCATATATCCAAACTCACGCCGCTGCGGCTCGGCGCCTCTTCAGCCCGAGAAGCTATGTATGCAAGCTCTTGGTCAAGGTGTCCCGTAGATCCCCTTTGATGTCATCCTTGTTCTTCGCCACCTCCTCAAGGTTGTCGAAGCCGAGGATGATCGATGGATCGGGCGGAATCCACGAGCGGTCCACGCCGTGCGAATCACACTCGGGCATCATGGCGCAAAGACGATCCCGGGCTGTGCTGTTGCAGAGGGGCACCACTCCCCGGGGAGGTCTGAACCATTCGATGGGCCGGGTCATATTTAAAGAGTTCCTGACCATCCCTTCAGCTCCGGCCGTCGTGAAGTTGAAGTTCAGCCCGGGGCGCAGCCTCATTATATCCCCTGCGCCGCCGTACTCCCAGGCCGGCCTTTTCCTGTCTTGGAGAGGGGCGATGCGGCGGCGGAGGAAGTCTGCGCCTACCTCTGCGACGGACAGCTTTGCTGCTCGAAGACGAAGAATCCGGACGAGGGCGACGTTGAGCTTGATATCGTCCGAATCCAGCTCGCTCCAGTCTCTGCCGCGCACGATGGGCGTTGTGCGCGGCGCGGTGAAGGGCTGCGGCTCGTCTTCAACGATCCAGCACCAGTCGGCACGCCACTCCTCCCACTTGCCGCGGTGTTCCCCCGGCAAGTACGACTCCTTCAGGTTCAGGCGAAAAACCCAAGAAATTCCTCCGGAGAGGGGGGCGCCGGGCTCTGCTCTAGGAGTGAAGAAGTGCCTAAACAGCGCTACGTTTGGCTGTATCCCTATGAAGTTTTCGCACATGTGTGCGAAAACCGCCATTGTGAGGATGGCGTTGGGGGTGAAGTCAAGAAGGTGGAAGCCGTACGTGTGCATAATGTCGCAGAAGAAATTGGAAAAAGGGGGACAAAGGCCGCAGTGAAAGAAGGCTGCAAAGAAATAGTACCCGCCAGGGTAGTTGTCCATGGTGGCGGCCGGATGAGCTCTGGTCCGAGGATGCGCCTTGGTCTTCTTGGCCCAGAACAGGTAATATTTGCTCCAGAGTTCCCGCACGCCGAGCTTCGGCGGGAAGACGACGTTCCGCTTCCGCAACAAGGCGAGCTTCGCCGCCTGCTCAGATCTCTCCTTCTTGGTCTTCTCTGCCTTCCCCTTCCCGGTCTTCGGGGCCATGGCGGAGGCGGCGAGGGAAGGAGGACGAAGAGTCCGGCGGCGCCGCAAACGCAAGAGACGGCGGAGGAGATGCGGGGCGGGCGCAAAGGGATCTGGAGGAGGAAGAAGATGCAATGAGAGCGAAGAGAGGGAACGCTCTGCTTCCTCTGCTTTTATGGGGAAGTGGGGCGTTCCGCTCTTCCCATTAAAGAACGGGCACGTCCCATCCCACGACGCCGCAATCGGCAGCGTGCTGTTGTGGGGAGGCGGCGGCGGAAGTGGATTCGGCGCGCCCTTGAACGCGTGTGCCCGTGCACTGTTTTTGGGCCTGGCCCAACGCTCGGCACCGTGTGTGGCCCGACCGGGGCTCTGTCGGTGTACTAAGGTAGGGTACCTCGGTACCCCAACGTACTACGGGCATTTGCACTGACTTCAGCGGCAGGTTTACCGCGTGCTGCGCCGAAGGCCTTCCTGCTCCGACAAACCATTGAAGACGAAGTATACAAGACGAAGCTCAAGACCCGGCAAGCGAGCTTGCCGGAAGGCCGCGAGCTCAAGCTTACATCACTCACGCAAGGCCCGGCGAGAGGAGCTCGCCAGAAGACTAGAAGATTACATCATAGAAGACCGCCTCTGCGCTATATGCACCCGGCGAGGGCCCGGAAGCGGCAGATTCTGAGCCGGCAAGCTCCGGGCCCGCAAGATCAAGACCCGGCAAGGTACTTGCCGGAGAGTTGTTGCTGTGCCCGGCTCCAGCTCATCGTCCCACAGCGTCGCCATGGGGCCTCTCGAGGGGCAGCGTGGCGGATCAGCTGCATGCAGCACAGAGAACGCGGTGGCACTTCACGGTGGTGGATCCATCGCCGTGGCAGAACGGAGACACAAGGCGCGGAGCTTTTGGGTCGACGGCGACGGGCATTAAATGCCCTTGTCCCCCACTTGTCAAAGTAGGTAGAAACCACTTGTTCAAGCCTTTGTGGCTCCACTTGTTCCCGCACTGTTCCAACTACCACCTCTTTTACATTTTTACCCCTTTCTCCTACGTTGACACCTGTCGGTGACCCCTTGCACTATAAAAGGAGGCCCATGTGCAACGTAGAAGGGGTTCGGCTGGTCCAACTCATTCGACACACAATACCACCATACGCTCGTACTCTCGAGCAAGATCAAATACAAACACAAAGCAGCAGTAGGAGTTTTATCTCTCCGGAGAGCTCCAAAGCTGGGTAAAATCCGCCCGCGTGCTCGCCTCGATCTGCTCTCTGTGCTCCCTCCGCCCTCGTACCGCTCAGACAAGGGGCCCCGGCCCCATAGGTGTTCGTGGCGGGCAGATTTCTCCCCCGACAGATGGCTCCTCCAATCATCAACAACAACGCGATCCACGGTGAAACTTTTCTCCCCGGATAGATCTTCATGGTGGCCGCCGCTTTCGGGCCAATTAACCCGCCATCCGGAGCGGATCGACAGCTATGCCCACAGCCATCAGGTCGAGTTGAAACGAACTATCTGCCGATATCCGCAGAGACTTGATCTTCAACGGATTCGGGCCTACGCCAGGAGCGCCGAATAGTCACGACGAGCACGACTTTGACCTGCTGTCGGACAATACTCGGGATGTCGCACCTGGAAGAGCTCCGGACCTAAATCTAGGGCAGATCGCGTCGTCCAAGGACGGGTGGATGGACCCCGCCCCAGAGGCCAAATACTCATCGGTGGTAGAGCCGAACACGGACTCCATCCCCAAGGAAGTCTGTGTCACTGGACCCCAAGACTTGTATCCGGCTGTAGGTTCCAGACCACGCACTCCCGAGCCCGCCGAATCTGGTTGGGCTCCGGTAATGGAGTTCACCGCTGCGGATATCTTCCAGCATTCGCCTTTTGGCGACATGCTGAATTCATTAAAGTCTCTCGCTTTGTCAGGAGACTCTTGGCCGAACTATGTCCGGCTCGAGTGGGAAGCAGGCGGCGAAGAAATTAGTTGCCCACCCACCACCCACTTCATAGCCACTTTCGATGGCGTAATGAGACATTCTTGACTTGACTCGGCGACACCGGCAGTATGGACGTCGGCGCAGGGGACGATTTGGAACCACCGCCCACGGGGCGCTGGACGGCCACCTCATCATATGATATATACATGGTAGACACGCCTAAGGAGGACAGTGGCGACAAAAAGGACACAATGGACGATAAAACCCCCGGAGAAAAGCCAAAACTACGGCGCAGACGCCACTCTAAGTCCAGCCACAGTAAAAATAGCGATAAAAGGGCTAGAAAAATCGACACCCCAGTCAACTCCAAAGGCAACAACGACCATATGGACCCAGCGGTGGAGCAGGAAGAGCCAGATCACGCCGAACACAGTCCGGAGCAGACGCCCGATCACAGCGATCCCGAGGGCCGCATCAACCTGCCTTGGGAGAAGAGCATAGTCCAGACGACGATGCATTCATCATCTCGGAAAAACGTCTGGAACGAGATAACCTCCACAGAAGGCTTATGGCCACTGCGAGAAGCCTAAAGAAGCAGAAGCAAAGGCTTAAGGCCACGCAGGAAACACTCAATCGTAGATGGAATAAAGTGCTAGACACTGAAGAAAGATATGGCGACGATCGCCACACGAAGAGCTACCCAAAGCGCAAGCTGCTGCCAAAATTCGACGATGAGGCCATTCCACCGAAGAACAATACGGCTAGTAGGCCAGACCAACAACTCCATGAACGCAATAGAGCAGCTACTGACGCCGCACACGATTTACGTGAGCTCCTGGACAAAAAGGCCTGCGCGACCAGGTCCATCTATGGATCTAGAGGACATGCTCCAGCGCAGGATTATGGTCACCAAAACGATCAGACTGATCGAATACCACTTCGGAATCAACACCAGACACAACAACAGTCGACAGCATGCCACAACATGTGGAGATATAGAGGGGCTGTGCACCCTCTGTGCTTCATCGAAGAGGTACTGGATCATGAATTTCCACAGGGATTCAAACCCATGAACAGAGAGGCATACGATGGAATGACATACCCCGGGGTCTGGATTGAAGATTTTATACTTCATATCCACATGGCTCATGGGGACGACCTCCACGCCATCAAATACCTTCCCCTCAAGTTCAAGGGACCACCTCGGTAGTGGTTGAAAAGCCTCCCAGAAAATTCGATCGGAAGTTGGGAGGAACTTGAGGATGCTTTCAGGGCCAACTTTCAAGGGACCTATGTCCGACCTCCGGACGCTGACGATTTAAGTCACATAATACAACAGCCCGGAGAGTCCGCCCGCAAGCTTTGGAATAGATTCCTCACTAAGAAGAATCAAATTGTCGATTGTCCGGATGCCGAAGCCCTAGCGACCTTCAAGCCTGATATCAAGGGCAGTGGTTCGCGGACACCTCGGCAAAGAAAAGCCGAGGACAATGGCAGCCTTAACAAGCCTTACGACCCGCTTCTGCATGGGTGAAGACAGCTGGCTGGCCCGTAGAGGGACCAGTGACCCGGGCACATCCAAAATCAGGGATGGCAACGGGAAGCCACGCTGCAATAAAAACAAGCATCGAAACAAGGAAGAAAGTCCGGATAACACGGCGGTCAACGCTGGATTCAATGGCTCTCGACCTGGTCAACAATAGAAGCGATTTGAAGGCAGCAAAGAGGGACCATCCGGCCTGAACAAAGTCCTGGACAGACTGTGCCAAATTCACGGCACCCCCGAAAAACTTGCGAACCACACTCACTGAGAATGCTGGGTCTTTAAGCAGGCCGCAAGTTAAATGCTGAACACAAGGGAAGGGAAACACCAAGTGAAGACGAGGGCCGAGCCTCGCCCGGCCCGAACAGGGGGACGAAAAAATTCCCACGAGTAAAAGCGATAAATGTGATCTCTGCGACTCACATACCGAAGAGAAGAGCACAAGCAGGCGCTCGGATCGCATCTGTTGTAGATCCGTCGCCCCCAAACTCAACCCACAGTGTCGACTGCCGAGATCACCTTTGATCACAAGGACCACCCGATTGGTATGCGGCACAGAAGATCGGCTGCCTTGGTGCTCAACCCAATAATCCACGGATACCATCTCACTCGTGTCCTCATGGACGGCGGCAGTAGTCTCAATCTAATATATCATGACACTGTCCGCAGGATGGGGATAGACCCATCAGAATTAGCCAAAGTAACACCACCTTTAAAGGGGTGATACCAGGCTTTGAGGCCCGCTGCAGGGGCTCCCTCGTATTAGAGGTGACATTTTGGTTCTCTAGACAACTTCAGAAGCGAAGAATTACTCTTCGCCATTGCTCCCATCCGAAGTGGCTATCATGCATTGCTCGGAAGAACAGCCTTCGCTCGCTTCAATGCAGTACCGCACTATGCCTACCTTAAACTCAAGATACCCGGTCCACGTGGCGTCATCACCATCAGCGGAAATATATAGCGTTCCTTACATGCGGAAGAGTATGCGGCGGCTCTAGCAGCCAGACACTAAGCGGCCTCTCCTATCAGAATGCATGATCATTCGTTAAGACTACAGACACGGTTAGACGAGTCCGGCAAACCACCCTTGGTAACATCCCAGATAAACCTGAGCTGGGTGCTATACATGTAACCCCATAGAGGGCATCAGGGGCTGCAAACATACAATAAAGCCCACCTCTTTGCTTGACCTTACTAACAGGCCAATGTCTTACACCCCTACTATCCATTGATAATAATCAACTCTTCGCACGATTACGCCGTACTCTTTTACATGAGTTTTCCTCTTTACAGACACCATTCGTCCGACACCCTACCATGACACGGCACAATGGAGACAAAGGTGCAGACGTGCAGCAGGGCCCCGCTCAAAGGTTTATGTTTAGTTTAAGCCCCTGTGTAAACCTACTTTATTGTCTCTTGTTGCTTGACATCCCATGGGTATTCTATACACCCACAGGGGATACTGGCGTGATTGGCATTTCGCCACGACAGACTACCACACGTACCTGGAAATACAGCATTTCCACTTCTCTATCTTTTTGATCCTCGAAAAACTTGTCCGCATCAGCCGTACTCTTTGCCAGATCCGCATACGCATCTGCTGGGCTCCAGCACCGATCCAGAGGAGCATACTTTGGATCTAAGAACTACATTTGCAACAAATAGGGGCTTCCAGCCACGATTTCCCCAGCCTGTCGTAGCTCCTCCCGTGCATCCCTAATTTCGAAATGCGTCTCCTTGGCCGCATCAAGGGCCTTCTTCAGGTCAGCCAACTTTGCCTGATTCTCCTTCTTAAGGAGCTCATACCAGCCGGCGGCGTTTTTCAGCTCCACTGCCATCTCTGCTATTTTATCTTCGCTTCGGCGATGAGTGGCCTGTTCGGCTCTCAACTCTTCGGCCACCTTTGGACAGCCGCATTGCTAGACCGTGCTTGCTCCTTGGCTAGGGCAAGCTCCGCCCTCAGGGCTTCCATGGCAGCAGCTCCGCCTGCAGTTGAAGCATATCACATTAATATTATCCTCCTCTTAATATTTCCTATAAAGACAAGGAAAGCAGAACACATACTTTGTGACTCGTTAAGCCGCTCATTCACAAGCATGATGTCGGCATCCACAATTTCAATTAGTCGCCTCAGTTCAGCAACTTCAGCGGTCCGGTCTGCCGCCGGACCCTTAGCCACCTGCGCATGAATGCAGTGCGATCATTACTTAAGAGTGTGATCCTCCGTTTGCCGCCTTGGGCTGGCAACCAGAGTCTCAGGGGATACCATCTATTTTGAGCACACCTACCCTGTGCAGTACAACCAAAAAATTATGTATTTCATTATGTACCTCAAAACCTTTGAGCAGGCTCGTAAAAGCTTCATTCAACCCGCTCGTGGCAGATGATATCTTCTCAAGCACCATGCCCATTAATGAACGATGATCCTCCGAGAGAGCAGCTTGCTCCAGAAGTCCTGTCAGCGTGTACGGCTGGTCGCTGGACTGTGCCAGACCCTTCCTATTGCCCCCCCCCCTGTGGGAGCCGAATGCTCTGGGCTCAGGGCAGCCAAAGTATTAGCTTCTGGCCTCGGCAAATCTGGACTCCTCCATGACGACACCTTGGGGTCGCCCGCCCCATGAGGCGGAGAGGCAGGTCACCCTCCATCATCTCTGGAAGAAGATCCCCCGAAGAGGAACTCTGTCGAGAAGAGCTGCTAGCCGGACTGCAAAGAATGGATCCTGGTTATTGTTCTCGGAGGAGGAAGCAGTAGCTTTGTATTTACAATTAACTTACCTCTCGGCTGAGGGCTGGCCCATTTGCGGGCATGGCACGGTGAGGACACCCTCCGGGGCAGGGCCCCCTGGTGAAGTTTTCTTCCCTTGTTTAGGCACCTCTATCTCCATGTCTTCGGAGGCGGCCCTCTTCTTCCCACAGGGGGAGGAGACCGTCGATTCCCCTCCCCGACTATCCTCCTTCATGGAGATAGTAATTCCCCTGGTTTGGATGTGCAGTGTGTGAAGCTCTGGTTCTCTGTTCTTCCCTTCGTCTTTCCCCGAAGGCACTTGACTTAGCACGCGACTAAGCATCCTGGCTATGGCAGGAGTAGGCGAGCCTTCGTGAATCGGTGCAGGACACCTGATTCTCTCCGCCTTGCTGAGCCAATCCTGGCCGTGGATGGTTTTCAGAATAATGTTATGATAAATATAAATGAAGTGTTCGTTTTCTAGGTTACTTACTTGGGTATCCGGGCGGTTGCAGCTCAGGCCCGCATCCTTGGTGATGTCCGGACACTTTACTTGTGGTCCGAAGAAAAACTTACACATCCCTTCGAACGTCATGCCGAAGAAGTGCTGAATAGTTCGCGGACCTTCCGGGTTGAACTCCCACATCTCGAGAGGCCGACGTTTGCATGGCAAGATCTGTTGGACTAGCATTACCTGAATTACACTGACAAGACTGATGTCCCTCTCAAGAAGCTCCCGAATGCGGCTCTTCAATGTCAGTACGTCGTTAGTAGGCCCACAATCTAGTCCCACGTTGGCCCATGACGCCAGTTGAAGCGGAGGGCCCGAGCGGAAGTCTGGGGCATCCACCCACTTTGTGCCTCTAGGAGCCGTGACGTAGAACCACCTCCGCTAACATAGATTGGATACCTCCGGGAAGAAGCCCTCTGGCCATGGGGCGTTGGCGTTTCTGCTTATTGCAGCGCCTCCGCACTCCGCGTGTCGCCCCTCAATCACCTTCGGCTTTATATTGAAGGTCTTGAGCCACAAGCCGAAGTGCGGGGTGATGTGGAGGAAGGCTTCCACTAGTAGAAAAACACCTATTAGTCCCGGTTCGTAAGGGCCTTTAGTCCCGGTTCATGAACCGGCACTAATGGGTCGTTACTAATACATCCCCCCTTTAGTCCCGGTTCTAAAACGAACCGGGACAGATCAATCCTCCGTGGTCGGTGCACCGAACCCGAGCGAGAGCCGTTGGTCCCGTTGGTGGAACCAACCGGGACCAAAAGGCATCCAGCGTCGACATTCGATGGTTGGGTTTTTTTGAAAGGGGGGTTGGGGGTTTTGGGGGTTAATTTAGGTGTTTCATATATTGGGTTAGCTAGCTAATTAATAGAGAGAAGTGTCCTCTCTTATGTCCGTGCTTGGTCGGCGCCACGTACTATATACATATAGCCCTCGAGGCGCTAGCTAGTAAGAAAATGAAGGAACCATTGAGTCAAGTTCATCATGCATACCGAGAGAAATGATCGATCGACCTCTCCTTCTCCGAGAGATTGGTCGAACAACAAGTTTTAAATATCATGTCGTCCGAGCGCTCTTGGCTACATACATGTACAATATATAAGATCTCTCAATTACAGTCCCCTAGTATTTGAAATCAACTTCCACATGGTATTCTCTGGCTTTATTGATGATGTGGTCAAGAAAGAATCCCACCAATTCCTCTTGTATTGCTTTCATGCGATCTGGTTCGAGGAGTTCATTCCGCATCTGCCACATCTAATTTAAAGAAGGGGTTAATTAATACATATATATGAATGAAACTCAGCAGAAATGATGCTGTAATAAAATGAAATTGTGAATATTATTGCTTACGCACTTCATATTGTCTTTGAGAGTAGCCCCGCTTGTTTTTCAAAGTCGCGTTGTGGATGAACTCGCACACATAGTATCCACAGAAATCATTCCTTTGTTCCTGCCACAAGCACTTTACGAGAAATAGAGGTCAATCAAACTGATAATGAAGCATTATAAATGGCATTGATGAAAGTATAGCTATAGAATCAACGGGAGATGCGCACAACTAGCTAACTAGTAGTACTTACTTTCGGGTATGTATATCGCGGCTCCTTCGGCAGTCCCGGAGCTTGTGCGGTGAACTATTTCCAAACCCTGCAAGACAAAGAAAATAATTATTATTACTTGATATCAGGAAATGAACAAAAAGTTGCCGATATGGTGCGATAATGATCGATTGAACTTACTTGCTGAGAATTTCAGTCATGTCCGCGTAGGTTTCGGGATCTTTCTGTCTCGAGTCTAAGACGGTTACTAGTCCACGCTCAAGCTTAATCTCCAGAAGAATATAGTGGTACCTGCGCACGCATGCATAACTCATCGAGTAATAAGGGAAACCGAATATGCAAACGATAGTAACACTCACTTGCCATTGTAAGGAAAGAGTATGGTATCTTCGTTTTGATTTTTGATCAACGATTGTAGCAAGTTGTCCTCGGCCTCTTTGACGTGCTTTTCAACCAGAAATACATCTATGATATTTGTGTTAATGAACCCAATATCATAAATTTCATTTTTTTGCACTCAACGATCTTCAATCTGCATAATATATTGAGGATAATTAATTATAAATACATGCAATGAAAGAGCCGAGCTATATATAGAGACTTAATGACAGAAACAATACTTACATGCAGTAGCAAAAGACCGTTAATTTATCGAGGGCCTTTTGATTGAAGAATTCGAAGAACTCCTCAAATGGAACAGGCAACACATCATTTCCAATGAGGTCGTGCTCCTCTTTAATTCTCAGATACAAAGTATTCGTCCCCCCAGACTCTCTGCAGGTTTTCATGTACCAAGTATGGAATCTTCGCATCATCGTTGTTAGAGATTTTTCATCTTTGACAAGAGGCTTCCCGTACTCGTATTTGTGTTCTTCCACCTCCATGAAATCAGGAAGTACATCGTCAGGCAGGTAATCTTGTAGATTGCCATAACCGGCCACCATCCCCGGAACATTAGCGAGAATGTTGCCGCTAGACACATTGATCGGGGGGCATGATTGGTTTGCTTGTTCGCCGAGCTGGTCAATTTTTTTCGCAGCTGCTCGTTCTTTTGCTCTTTGATGTCGGCGGTACTTCGACCGCTCCGCTTGGAGATATGTACATTCGATGTCGCTCATAGTTGGTTCTCGGCGGAGACTTTGCGGTTTCCTCGGGGCATCAAGAGTGCGCTTTGCTTTCGCGGATCTACCTTCTCCTCCGGGTGGATGTCTCTTCTTTCACCCTTCAAAGAACTCCTTCACGTGGGACTGCACGATCGTATTGTTTTCCTCCTCGGTCCTCTCGTCAGTAACTTCTCTAGAGGATTTAGAGGTGGACCGTGTCTGTATTGCCTCTCTCCTCTTCTTGTGTTGCTAGATGCGGGCAGGCGGAGCGGGCTGCGGCGTCTGTCTTCTTCGTGCTTGCTTACAAGGCGGAGGAGAAGGACTCGATGCGCCCGAAAGCAGCAGGGCGGCTCTGGGTCTTTCGCCCTTCTTTGGCGATCACGGAGAAGGAGGAGGCTGGCTGCTCGGGAGGCGCCCGGCGTGGCGGAGAAGGAGGCGGAGTGCCGCCATGCGCCGGAGAAGGAGGCGGAGTGCCGCCCGTGTGCCTGATCGTTAATCGCGGAGGAGGAGGCGGTGGAGGCGGAGTGCCCCGACTCGCCGGGAGGAGGAGGAGGCGGGCGTCGAGTTCGGAAGGTTGATGAGCTCCTTCCGCCATAGGCATGGAGTCTTGAGCGAGAACCCAGCCTAGTCTCCCCTTCACGGTAGGGTGGTCAACCGAGGTCCTCAAATCCCTCCGTTATTTCATCCACCATCACCTTAGCATATTGTTCTGGAATCGGCTAGCAGTGATAAGTTGTGCCGGGTCCACTAAGATAAACTTGGCCAACAGCCGCCTTGACCTTCAAATTCATCCATCGCGCCATAATGTGGCAATTGTGAGACTCCGTGATAGCATCCACGGGATAGCTGGTAGGAGCCGTCAAGACATGCTCCGGTGAAGCAGCTCGGTGGAAGCCACTGCTTCTTCTCGGCTGAGATGGCGGGGTAACCGAGAAGCTTCAGCGATTCGTTTGTTGCGATCTGCTGCTTCTTGTTCCTCTTCTCGTTCCTCTAGCCCCATTACCCTTTCGTGCGGCGCTGCAGTTGGTCTGCTCGTTTCTTCCTCCTCTCGTGGGTTTTGTAACCCCTGCGTCCGGAAAACCAACCTTCCACGGAATGGAGCTGGCGTGCCTCGTGTCCGTCCGGGGTGCTCGGGATTCCCAAGGGCCATTGTGAGCTCGTCCTTCTCCTGTTTGGAAGAATGTCCTTTCTGCGCTGCATCGATATAGTGTCGAAAGTTCTTCTTTGGTATTTGCGATTGCTCGTCCGTCCATTGGCACTTCCTCATTCTGGGGTCCAAGGTTCCGCCAGCCCGAAGGACCAAGTCCGCAACGATGCAGCGATACATTTTCTCTGGTTCGATCCCTTTTCAAGCGAGATCATGCTCAGCCTTGGACCACTTAGGCGGGCTTTGAGGTAGCCACGACCCGTGCGATGGTGAAGCTTCTTCTTCGCAGCATTTTGCTAGTTTGTCGCCGACATCTTCTTACTCTTTTCCGACGTCTTGTAGGCCACAAATGCGGGCCAGTGATCTTTGATCTTCTCATATTTGCCGATGAATTCTGGTGTCTTTTCTTTCTCGACAAACTGGTTCAGCTCTTTCCGCCACCTCCTCATTAGGGTTGCCATCTTCTTAAGAGCACAAGAGTTGATTAATTGCTCTTTAACTGGCTTCTCCGGATCCTCCTCTGGCGGTAGGGTGAAATTTGCCTTCAGCTGAGTCCAAAGATCTTCTTTCTGCATATCATTGACATAAGACACCTCAGGGTCTTCCTCCTTAGGCTTATACCATTGATGGATGCTGATCGGGATCTTATCCCTAACAAGAACCCCGCACTAAGAAGAAAATGCCTTCCTTGTCCGAATGGGTTCAATCAGTTCGCCGTCGGGTGAGATTTGTATGATCTCAAACTATTCATCCGTGTTCAAATTTTTCTTCAGAACTCGTCTCCTTACCGAAGTTGTGCTCGATCCGGAGGGCTAGAAACTATAAGGAAGAAAGACGAGAGTAATTAATATGTGTACATATACCAAAACAATGGATGCATCAATTAACTAGTCAGCACGGGCTTAACTAATATATATATACCTGGCGGACTCGGTTCGGTCACGGAGCGATCGACGGTCTCCTTCTTGTACCTCCATTGTGTCACGGAGCCATCATGAACATAGTCCTCTTCTTCTACCGGCATTAATGGGCGAAGCCATCATGAACATAGCCCTCTTCTTCACCCAGTCCTTCGACCATCGGTGTCGTTGAGAAATGGCGCAACTTCATCACTTCCTTGTGCGATTATGTCCCCAACATAAACCACATTTCTTCGTCTCGGGACTGCTCCATAGTTTACGCAAATATTTACAACATGTCAATTATTATTCAAACATGGTACAGATGGATATATATATATATATATAGTGGCAAACATAGAACTAGCTAGCTAATCACAATAAGGAATCATGTTAGTGGCCTCGGCTGCTTCTCTAGGGTTTGGGGTCGCCTCGACACAACGCTTCAAGGGTTTGGGGTGGCCTCGGCGACAACGCTCTTTTAACTTGGTAAATTTGGGTGGCCTCGAGAGAGTTAATTTGTCGAGTAGGGGCGCGGCGGGAGGGTAGGAGACCAACATCGTTTTCTCTCTAGGGTTTGGGTGTCCTCGAGAGTTTTGGTCGGCGAGAGGGCGAGGGGTGCTGCCGTTGTATAAGTTATCACGGTCGAGAGGGGTATATATCGACCGCCCCTCATGTCGAAGTTATCTCGAGGGGGTTATATCGACAATGACGCGACATACATATACATGGGAAAATAATGTTATCAGGGAGGGCGTATCGGTACCCCCCTCGTGTTGAAGTTTCTTCTTTCTCCTCTATTCCTTTCTTCTTCTACTACTCTTCTTTTTCTTCTTCTCCCTTGAGAAAGGAAAATAAGGAAAAGGAAGAAAAGAGGAAGAAGGAAGAAGAAAAAGAAGAAAAAAAAAAGAGGAGAAGAAGAAAGGAACAGAGGAGAAGAAGAAAAATAGAATTTCTATTTTTCTTCTTCTCCTCTATTCCTTTCTTCTTCTCCTCTTCTTTTTCTTCTTCTTTCCTCTTCTTATTTATTTCTCCTCTTCTTCCTCTCCTCTTCTTCTCCTTTCTTCCTCTTCTTATTTTCCTTTTTCCTCTCATTCTTTTTGTATTGCTTGTTTAAAAAAAAGTTCAAATAGAAAATTTCGAAAAAACAAAGGTTTTGCCTAATGCATTGTTCATATGAATATACAAACATTTGCATATTCTACAATAATTAATATCACCCAAAAAAAATCTATGAACAGAAAAAAAAACTTAACTTTTCTAAAAATCTATCTTTTGCATATATGAAAACATTAATACACATATGAACAAAAACATGCTCTGACCAATTCTTTTATACATTTTGAACATCTACATACACATAGCCACATACATACACATATACATTATATATATATATATGAACAAAAAAACTAAACTAATAAAAATGAGAAAAACAGAGCCGCATATATAGCCACATACATACACATATACATTGAACAAAAAAATTAAACTAATAAAATGAAAAAAAAACATAGCCGTCTTGTGTGGCAGCTCACAATGAGGCGGCTAGATGACGATGGCGGCAGTGGCGGCGGTGAGGCGCCCGGCACGCGAGGGACGAGACGGGGCAGGGCTCGAGGCGGCGAGGCGGGACAGGTGTGGTCTCGGGAGGCGGCGACGAGGCGGCCTTGCGAGCTCTGGGAGGCGGCGACCTTGGCGGCGGCAATGAGGTGGAGCAACTGGCGGCATCGAGGAGGTCGGCGTCGTCGAGGCAACTAGCGATGAGATTCTAAATTTTTGCAAAGTGTTTGCTTATATAGCAAAGCCATTAGTCGGTTCGTGAAACCAGCGGGGACTAATGCACCTAGTCGGTTGGTGGCACCAACCGGGACCAAACCTCTTTTTTCGCAGCCCAAAGGCGGGAAGCGGCGGCCTTTGGTACGGTTGGTGCCACCAACCGACCAATCTCCATTTAGTCGGTTGGTGCCACCAACCGGGACCAAACCCCTGTCTTTGCCAGCGTCGTTGCTAAAGTTTAGTCCCACCTCGCTAGTTGAGAGGGGCGGGCAGTGGTTTATAAGCCCCACTGCCGCACCGCTCTCGAGCTCCTCTCCACCGCAGGCTTTCGGTCCTACTTGCTATTGCTTTGCCTGATGGGCCTTCTGGGCCTACTCGGGCCTAAATCCTGGCCCATTGTAGGGTTTCATGTCGTATTCAGGCCTTAGGGGCCCATTAGGAGGCATTTTTTTTGTTTTTTTTGTTTTCTTTACTTATTTTTGCTATTTTTATTTTTTTCCAGTTTTTTTGTTTTGTTTTCTGCATTATTTATTTTCTTTTGTTTTTTGCATTATTTTTTAATTCTTTTTGCTTTTAGTTTTAGGAAAGTTATAAAGTTTCTGTTAGTGCCATTAGTTTTCAATTTGAAAACACTTTTTTTGTTTTTTTTGTTTTCTTTCTTGCTTTATTTATTTTACACTTTTTTGTTGTTTTCTTTCTTACTTTATTTATTTTATTTTGTTTCTACTTACAACAAAATACTTATTGTTGTTTTTTTGTTTTGTTTTCTGCATTATTTATTTTCTTTTGTTTTTTGCTTTATTTTCAATTCTTTTTGCTTTTAGTTTTAGGAAAATTATAAACTTTCTGTTAGTGCCATTAGTTTTCAAATTTGAAAACACTTTTTTGTTTTTTGTTTTCTTTCTTGCTTTATTTATTTTCTTTTGTTTCTACTTACAACAAAATACTTATTGTGGTTTTTTTTATTTTGTTTTCTGCATTATTTATTTTCTTTTGTTTTTTGCTTAATTTTTCAATTCTTTTTGCTTTTAGTTTTAGGAAAACTAGAAACTTTCTGTTAGTGCCATTAGTTTTCAAATTTGAAAACACTTTTTTTGATTTTTTTTCTTTCTTGCTTTATTTATTTTATTTTGTTTCTACTTAGAACAAAATACTTATTGTTGCTATTTTTAATTATTACGAGGGCCGAACCACAAGACATTAAAGCATTTCAAATGAACTCTGAAAAAGTTAAAAGTTGGCATGGTATCATAAATTGACCCACATAGCATGTGCATGTACAAAATGGACAATGGTATCATAAATTGAAAGTTGGCATGGTATCATCATAATAGTTGCGGGAGAAAGTCTTCACTTTTTCTTCGCTTGTGTCATTTGCTTATTGCGCCGTAACCATGGATAATCTTCATTGTTTATCAGGATGCTGGGGTTAGCCTTGACTTTGAAGGAGGAATTTCATGAAACTTTTCATGATCTTGAGACATGTCATCTTGCCCTCCACTCCCACGATGTCCCTTTTCTGAAAGAACTATGTGGCGCTTTGGCTCATCGTATGATGTATTAAGCTTCCTTATCTTTTCTCTTTCTCGATCTGGTAGACATGTCCTTCACATAGATAACCTGTGCCACATCATTGGCTAGGACGAGCAGTGTACCCAAGATTTTTCGGATCCTTGTTGTCATTCCGTCTTGTGGGTCTACACATACCCGCCTCTGACAGATTGAACCTTTTGCACTTAAACAAAGGTACCTTAATATCATGTCCGTAGTCAAGTTCCCATATGTCCACTATGTAACCATAATATGTGTCCTTTCCCCTCTCGGTTGTTGCATCAAAGCGGACACGCTGTTTTGGTTAGTGCTCTTTTGATCTTGGTCGATCATGTAAAATGTATTCCCATTTATCTCGTATCCTTTCCAAATCAATACAGTCAAAGATGGTCCCTAGACAACAAGTACAGCTCATCACAAACAGTGTTGTCACCTCGATCGTGCTTCCAACCAAGCTGCTGAAAGTCTGATGTGTTCACATGTAATCCGATCGTCACCTTTGCTCAAGGGTGTTTGGGCCTTGAGACTATTCTTGTGTTCACCGACATACATGGTCACCAAGGTAGAGTTGTGTAGAACTGTGTAGTGTGCTTGAGACCAAGAATATCCGTCCCTGCATATTATTGAGTCCCTTCCAAGTGTGCCTTTTCTAGTCAGTCTCCCCTCATACCGAAATTTAGGGAGACCTATCTTCTTAAGGCCAGGAATGAAGTCAACACAAAACCCGACGACATCCTCTGTTTGATGGCCCATGGAGATGCTTCCTTCTGGCCTAGCGCTGTTACGGACATATTTCTTTAGGACTCACATGAACCTCTCAAAGGGGTAAATATTGTGTAGAAATACGGGGCCCAGAATGACAATCTCGTCAACTAGATGAACCAGGACGTGCGTCATGATATAGAAGAAGGATGGTGGGAACACCAGCTCGAAACTCACAAGACATTGCACCACATCACTCCATAGCCTTGGTATGATTTTTGGATCGATCACCTTCTGAGAGATTGCATTGAGGAATGCACATAGCTTCACAATGGTAATCGGACGTTTTCCGGTAGAAGCCCCCTCAATGCAACCGGAAGCACTTGCGTCATAATCACGTGGCAGTCATGAGACTTTAGGTTCTAAAACTTTTTCTCTGCCATATTTATTATTCCTTTTATATTCGACGAGGAAGCCAGTCGGGACCTTCATACAAAGCAGGCATTCAAAGAAGATTTCCTTCTCTTCTTTGGTAAGAGCATAGCTGGCAGGACCTTCATACTGCTTTGGAGGCATGCCATCTTTTTCGTGCAAACATTGCAGGTCCTCCCGTGCCTCAGCTGTATCTTTTGTATTCCCATACACGCCCAAGAAGCCTAGCAGGTTCACGCAATGGTTCTTCGTCACGTGCATCACGTCGATTGAAGAGCGGACCTCTAGGTCGTGTCCCCCAGCGTCACTCGGAACAGCTAGTCCGTCGGGACCCTTTCCAAAGATTACGTGTAAATCATTGACCATAGCAAGTACGTGATCACCGGTACGCATGGCAGGCTTCATCCGGTGATCTGCCTCGCCTTTGAAATGCTTGCCTTTCTTTCGACATTGATGGTTGGTCGGAAGAAATCGACGATGGCCCAGGTACACATTCTTCCTACAGCTTGCCAGGTATATACTATCGGTGTCAAGTAAACAGTGCGTGCATGCATGGTATCCCTCGTTTGTCTGTCCTGACAGGTTACTGAGAGCGGGCCAATCGTTGATGGTCACGGAAAGCAACGCCTTTAGGTTAAACTCCTCCTGTTTGTGCTCATCCCACGTACGTACACCATTTCCATTCCACAGCTGTAAAAGTTCATCAACTAATGGCCTTAGGTACACATCAATGTCATTGCCGGGTTGCTTAGGGCCTTGGATGAGAATTGGCATCATAGTGAACTTCCGCTTCATGCACATCCAAGGAGGAAGGTTATACATACATAGAGTCACGGTCCAGGTGTTGTGATTGCTGCTCTGCTCCCCGAAAGGATTAATGCCATCCGCGCTTAAAGCAATCCATACGTTCCTTGGATCACTTGCAAACTCATCCCAGTACTTTCTCTCGATTTTTCTCCACTGCGACCCGTCAGCGGGTGCTCTCAACTTCCGTCTTTCTTACGGTCCTCACTTTGTGCCATCGCATCAACTTGGCATGCTCTCCGTTTCGAATAGGCGTTTCAACCGTGGTATTATAGGAGCATACCACATCACCTTCGTAGAACCCTCTTCTGCGGGGCTCGCCGTTAACATCACCGGGTCATCTCGTCGACCTTATACCGTAATGCACCGCAAATCGGGCATGCGTTGAGACCCTTATGCGCACCGCGACAGAGGATCAGATCACTAGGGCATGCATGTATCTTCACCTCAATCCTAGAGGGCATATGACCTTCTTTGCTGCGTATGTCTTTGTCGGGCAATTCGTTATCCTTTGGAAGCTTGTTCTTCAATATTTTAGTAGATTCTCAAATCCTCATCGAGCACAGCATTCTCTGCCTTCCACTACAGCAATTCGATGCAGTACCGAGCTTTGTGTTGCCATCTTCGCAATTGGGGTACAACCCTTTTTTGTGGTCCTCTAACATGCGATCGAACTTCAGCTTCTCTTTTTGACTTTCGCATTGCGTCCTTGCATCGACAATGACCCGGCGGAGATCATCATCATCGGGCACATTGTCTGGTTCCTCTTGATCTTCAGCAGCTTCACCCGTTGCAGCATCATCATGCACATCGTCTAGTTCCTCTTGATGTTCAGTAGCATCACCGTATCCAGGTAGCGCATAGTTGTCATCGTACTCTTCTTCTTCGCCGTCTTCCATCATAACCCCTATTTCTTCGTGCCTCGTCCAAACATTATAGTGCGGCATGAAACCCTTGTAAAGTAGGTGGGTGTGGAGGATTTTCCGGTCAGAGTAAGACTTCTTATTCCCACATATAGGACATAGACAACACATAAAACCATTCTGCTTGTTTGCGTCAGCCACTTCGAGAAAATCATGCACGCCCTTAATGTACTCGGAGGTGTGTCTTTAACCGTACATCCATTGCCGGTTCATCTGCGTGCATTATATATACTTAAGTGTGTCAAAAATCATTACAGAACATCATGAATAGATAATTAAGTGACCAAATTAATAGAAGTTCATCATCACATTAAAACCAAAGTACATACATAGTTCTCATCTAACAACATAAAGCTCTGCAGAGCATCTAAATTAATTAAACCATACATTGAAACTATGTAAAACATTTCAATGCGAAAATAAATGCGATCATAATCGCAACCAATGTAACAACTGATCCAACGGCATAATGATACCAAGCCTCGGTATGAATGGCATATTTTCTAATATTTCTAATCTTCAAGCGCGTTGCATCCATCTTGATCTTGTGATCATCGACGACATCCGCAACATGCAACTCCAATATCATCTTCTCCTCCTCAATTTTTCTAATTTTTTCCTTCAACAAATTATTTTCTTCTTCAACTAAATTTAACCTCTCGACAATAGGGTCGGTTGGAATTTCCGGTTCAACAACCTCCTAGATAAATAAAATCTATGTCACGTTGGTTGGCATAATTGTCATAAACAATAAATGAACCAATAGTTATGAAAAGATAATATATACCACATCCGAATCATAGACAGGACGACGGCCGACGGGGGCGGATACCAAAACCATCGCACTATATAAGATGCAATAATAAAAGTAAGAAAATTAAACAAGTATCTATATAAACATACAAGTAAGAATTTTTTTCCTTTCAGAAATAAGATAAGAACAAGAGGCTCACCACGGTGGTGCCGGCGACGAGATCGGCGCGGGCGATCGAGGCGGTGAAGACGGGGACGGGACGTGACGGACCGCTAAACCTAGACAAACATTGAGGAAAATGGAGCTTGGAGGTCGAGCTTGGAGAGGAGAAAGCTTAAGTGGTGTGGCTCGGGCATTCCATCGAACACCTCGTGTGCATAGGAGGTGAGCTAGAGCACCACAAAGCCTCCCCTTGCCGGCCGAGAAAAAGCAGCGATGGCGATTGCTCGCTCATGAGCGAGGTATATATAGGCAACTAATTGGTCCCGGTTCGTGGCTCGAAGGGGGACTAAAGGGCAGCCTTTGGTCCCGGTTCAAACCACCAACCATGACCAATATGGGTGGGCCAGGAGCGAGGCCCATTGGTCCCGGTTCGTCCCACAACCGGGACCAATGGCCCACGTGGCCTGGCCGGCCCCCGTGGCTCACGAACTGGGTTCAATGCCCCCATTGCTCCCGGTTCTAGATTGAACCGGGACTAATGGGCTGGCCTGGCCTGGACCATTGCCCCCTTTTCTACTAGTGTTTGCACACAACGATAAATGACCATATGTGGAGGATGGAGTCCGGAGCCAGATCATGAAAATCTAGCCCGTAATAGAACATGAGCCCTCTCACGAAAGGATCGAGGGTGAAACCTAGGCCACGGAGGAAGTGAGAAACAAATATGATGCTCTCGTTTGGCTCGGGAGTAGGGATGACCTGCCCTGGAGCAGGAAGCCTGTGCTTGATGTCGGCGGTCAGATATCTGACCTCCCTAAGCTTCGCAATGTCCTCCTCTTTGACAGAGGAGGCCATCCACCGGCCTTGAAGGTTGGATCCGAACATGATTGAAGATCCGAAGTGCCTAAGCTTGGGCTTCGGGTGTTGGAACTTGAGATGCGGAGAGGCGCAAGCATGGTAGGAAAGAGGGATAGGCCTCGGCCCCTCTACAAAGGGGGTGAATATCAAGCATCCCCAGCGTGGCCGTCTGGGACTTGCCTAAAAACACGGAGTCATACCAACAGGCGTAGTGGGGTTGCTCGCACCCGTATTGATGGGTATCACGCAATAAGGGGAACACGATATCTGCTTCGACGAGGTGTGCCAATAGAACCGCCTTGCAATGCGTGTCATGGCAGGCCAAGAAAAATCGGTTCGTATTAAGCCAGGCCGCGGCATGAGGGCACACCGTGAAAAATTGTCAGCGGATTAGATTTGTAATGTGTTATGATCTCTATAGTGGTGTGCGGAAATTATTTCAAAGAGACGGACACGATCCTTGATCTACTTTTGGGTATTCGGAGATAGAACCCGCCTTGCAATGCCGAAGACAATCTGCACGCTGGACTCATCGTCATTGAAGCCTGGTTCAGGGGCTACTGAGGGAGTTGTGGATAAGGGGGTATCCGGACAGCCGGACTGTATACTTTGGCCGGACTGTTGGACTGTGAAGATACAAGCCTCAAGATTTCGTCCCATGTCTGGATGGGACTCTCCTTTGCGTGGAAGACAAGCTTGGCGATCCAGATGTTAGATCTCCTTCTTTGTAACCGACTCTGTGTAACCCTAGCCCCCTCCGGTGTCTATATAAACCGTAGGGTTTAGTCCGTAGGACAACAACAATTAGAATCATAGGCTAGCTTCTAGGTTTTAGCCTCTATGATCTCGTGGTAGATCTACTCTTGTAATACTCATATTATCAAGATCAATCAAGCAGGAAGTAGGGTATTACCTCCATCGAGAGGGCCCGAACCTGGGTAAAACATCGTGCCCCTACCTCCTGTTACCATTAGCCTTAGACGCACAGTTCGGGACCCCCTACCCGAGATCCGCTGGTTTTGACACCGACAGTGGGAGGGCGTTGGATTTTATAAAGCGCGTCGGACACCGCGCCACAAAACTAGCGCACGTCCGGCCGCTTTATCCCGCGTGCACATGATCTTTTCCCGACGTCTCTGCTATCTCTACTCTCTTCTCTACTGTTATATTTATTTTATATTTTATATTTTATATTTATCTCTACTTCTGTACTGTCTACTTTTTTTTCTCTATACTTTTTTCTTGCAATATAGGCCGTCCGATTTATATCTGACAGATAGGAAGGAAACAAATGGGAATTTTGCAAAAAGATACCCATACCCCTCTCCAAATTTGCAAATAAGGGCTTCCCTCGTTCATGCTTTTCTCCCACAAGATAAACTACTCATACAAATGCGTCTTGATGCATGCAACGCATGGGCATCTTGCTAGTTCTAAAAAACTTTCCATCATTTGCCACGCTACTTGTTGCAGATGAAAAACCTACCCAAGCACAGCGCGATATAGGAGCGATGCACAGTTACAAGCTGATATTCTGTTGGACAATGGAGGCTATAACCAATTACTTTTACGGGAACAATAGCACCCAGGAAATTTGAAGGGTAGGTATGAACAAAATTGGAACTGCACATGTACTGCTAAGTGATTCAACACACACATTACCAATTGAGGAGGAGAACGATGGTCGCGGTGGCCTTTGTGAGTCATGGTCGGCAACGGGAGTCAGTTCATTGTCCATGATGGTGGTACTTCTGCGCTTGGCGTCGGCTTCCGGGAAGCAGATCTGAGACCGTGGAAGACAAAGCCGAGGAAGAGGCTCCATGTACGACGACGACGGTGGACCGGCTCCAGTGCGGTGTATGAGGTTGTCGATGAGGCAGATGCGCTACGGTGGATGAGTGTGCCGATGTAAAGGGGAGGAGCACGAAGGCTGCGGTGCCGTGGATAAGTCTAATTTGCAATGGGGATAGAAAATGGGGAGTATTCAGGTGTATTACTCTGGGTGCCGGGGTGGGGTTGGCTTGGTAGGATGAACCTGAAGTTACGAAAACAACCCCTCTACCAAGCGTCATCCGTAGGCCTGTTCCGAAGGCTATGATGGTAACTTCCCACTGCTCGAATCAGGGCCGCGAGAGATTTTCCCGCCGACCTCAAAATTTTGTGACACTGGACTCCCCATGTGGCGTGTTGAGTGATTCGGCTAAGCAACTAGCGAGTAGTAGTAAACTCTGCATATTAGGTTTGACCGAAGTCAAACTTCCTAAAGTTTAACCAAGTTTATAGAAAAATATAAACATTTACCATAACAAATATGTATGATGTGAAAGTACATTCAATAATGAATCTAATGGTATTTATTTGTTATTGTATATGTTAATATTTTTGTTATAAGCTTTCTGAGAGTTTACAAAACTTGACTTTGGCCCATGCTAATACACGGACTTAAATAAAAATGGAGGGAGTACACATTTGTTTTCTTAGTTTGTAGTGAACTAATCATTTGTTGAAATTGTGAAATAAATATATTAGGCTATTGACTTCGAATGTAATGGTCTATACAATTCAATAGTTACAATCATTGTCGAATCCCACGATGAATACAAGGTCTATAGTACTTCACAACATGCTCAAACTCACATAATCCCAGTCAAATGAGAATCTAAATGCATTTCATAGTTATTACTTTGTAGGATGCAACAAAAACAACCATAACTCTACATCAACCATTATAGAAGCAACATTTTGACATATCCCAATGTGTTAATGAAACGTGCAGAGAGAGCTTTTGAAGATGGAGCAGATAGGGCAGGAAAGATTGTATGTATGTGGATGAGAGAGTAGGAGACAAACCTAACAAGACAGAGAGAGATAGAGAGAGAGAGAGAGGAAGAAGTTAGGTGCATGAGAAAGATGGAGACATGTAATATCGTGAGATCGTGTGCATCCGGATTACTGTATCGTGGAAGGAGAAGAGACAACATGTTTGATGAGAGAGCTGGAAAAACATGGACGAGAGGGGAAGGATCTCGTGGGTTGAGGGATTGACAATTTTGTGCGGGGGAGAGAGGGATTGGTAATTTTGTGCGAGAGAGAGAGGGTGGGGGAGGAGTCAGTCACCCGTCGTCACATCACCCTGCTTCCAAATGGCCCCGAATTCTCTAGCGCGGTGTGGTCGCCGTCTTCGATCTACTCGATGCCCTCTTTGAAGATTGTGGTGTTGTGCATGTTGGGGGTGCAAAGAAGGACAAGCGAGAATGGTCGCCGTATAACCTTGGATGGGGATGAATTGGTCTGCTCAGGGGAGGGTGTGTGTGTGTGTTTGTTGTGCTATGTGTGCCTCTGTGTGTGTGTGTGTGTGTGTCAGATATTGAGAGAAAACAAATCTAAGGAGAGAAATGGGTATTCACGAAGATATTGTGTGGGCCTTGAGGTGGGCAGGGGCCGGGTGAGGGTGTCAAAATGTGCGTGTTGATGCATGTGTTGCATGTGATCGTGCGAGAGACGGACGAATAGAGGGATATGGTTGTTGTGTTACGGATGCTCCTCTCTCTCTATATCTCTCTCTCACACACACATATACACACACATATACACACACACACAAGTAAATTAGAAGACTGTTCTGTCATGCATACAGAACGTATCGGCATCTGTCTATGTCTCACTCATGCATGATCATTTGAACATTCACACCTCTCTATGTCTGTATCACATGCACACCATCTCCACATTGCCCTTCCTACACAACACACATATGGACACATACACACGTTCTCTCTCAGTCACACACAAAAAATCAGTATTAAAAAAAACTAGGGCGCACCTAAAACGTCCGAATCCAAATAAACACGAACTGGAGCTAAATTCAAATATATGGAAATATTGCAGCGTCAAGAACTTTCCCATGAAAAAAAAGTTGAGTAATATTCAAGGATTTCTTTCACACACAGAAAAAGGTTCAGTGGATGTCCTTCGAGTGCGACACGGTGACGCGCCGTTCGATCGACCGCACGGCCGCAGTTCACGCGCTTGCACAGGATTCTGTATCGTGGCTGTGGTACTAACTAATAAAAGCGCTGCCTAAGTCTAATGTTTACGTGTACTAGTACGGTTTTCTTTTAAGTTTGACCAACCTTATATAAAACTAAAGTAAGCTCCCACATGTGCACTCATCAATATGCCACCGCCGCCGTTGCGCATACCGGCGCCCGCCTGCTCTGGCCAACAATTTCTCGCCCATCACCGCCATTTCACTGCCATCCCTGTGCCATGAAGCTGAAGATTCGCCCACTCACGTTGTCTGCAGTCCCTTCTCGCGATGCCGCCGCGCTGCCAAGCACGCGAGCAGCTGGTGGAGCCGCCTCTATGCACGTAGCGTATGAAGAGGAGGAGGAGCGCGTGCTCTAGCACGCCGGCGAGGAGGAACTAGCGTGTCATTGTCGCCTCCACCCGCGCCGAGGAGGTGCGCATGGTGGCTGTTGCGGCGGAAGCCAGTCGCGCGCGCGTCGATCCCGCAAACTGGGTGCGGACGCAGAATCTACCTTCGAGACCTTGAATACCACGTGGATCCTGCAATCTGAAGGAGCAATTTGGGTCAGTCGACTCTTGTGAGCCGTTTGATGCAACATGGATGGCTAGAAGGGCTTCTTCCACCTCTTCTACCGTCTTCTTCCTTCGCTCCGTCGAACTTCTTTCACAAATTGACTGACCCAAATTATACTACTAGTACGAACGTATTAAGTACAGTGGGAACACAAAGATACGCACAGTAGTACCAACTGCAAGAAGAATATTATTAAGACATAGTACTAGTACTACTATACGTACTAAAGAGTTCAAATAACAAGAAATAACATAAACATAGTTCTGCTGGGGACTCAGCACAACACATCCTTGAAAATAAACTAAGCAACTAGTCCGCTTGACACTGCGGTAGAACCAGCATGAGTGACGACACTGCCACCTACTCGGAGTCCAAGTCCACGTCCCCGACTTCGTCCTCGTCCCTCTTCCTCTTCCTCTTCGCCGACGCTTCCTTGCTTGAACCGGACACTCGGCTCTGCTTCTTCATCCAACCCTTGTAGATATTTAAACAAAGGTAGGCATCCATTGCTACGTACAAGATGTGATCTTCATCTAATGTCTTCGACTCCCATGCATGATGAAACTCGTGACGAGGTTTCTTCAGTTTAGCGTACGAAGGATCAATCATGGCTGCTGCCAGGGTCAACATTGAAGGTTGAGAGGAGGACACCAGGCTTGCCTTCTGCAGATCGAAGGGCTGGCCTACAACGAGACCTATCCGATGTAGGACATCCCTATCGTTGTTAAAGCCTACAGTAACGAATTTCAGTCTTTTGTCCTTGAGGAAGTTTAAAATCCTGGCACTCAACGTCGGCATGGCATATGTGGTAGACCAAGCAAACGTTATGTACGCAAACCTGGATCACGGCGGGCATCTTCCTCTCTTCTTCCTTTATATCCTTCTCTCGTCCCAGGACTGTGGTGTACTCAACATCTAGCCCAGCGACCCACTCATCCGTTGAACTATTGAACATGCGTAGGAAGCGAGCAAGCCATGGTTTCACCGTCATGGATCCACGTGTGTAGATGACGATGAACTGATCGCCGGTGATGGCTCTAACCTGGTACTTAGCGGCGACCATGGAGATTTGGGAGGCTATGTATTTTGGAGGAGGGTTAGGAGAAGTTGAACTGTTGTACCCCGCAAAAAAAACTGGGAGCAAACTAATGTGAAAGGACGGGACGACTGGGAGCGAACTGTTGTAAGGTAGAAGACGGGGACGAGTAGGGCGTGCGAACTGCATGGGGTTGCTGGCTTTCCCGGTGGATAAACGGCTGCAAGCCCCCAAAAAGTTCTCGAGAACTATGCGGGACCCACTAGATGTCATGTCTAGTAAACCCATATCATAGGCCTGACGATATAGCTTCTGCCTGTTCACACGCCATGCCGGCGCGTGGATGTAACTTCACTTAATTCCGTCAACCACCGCGCCTACCACGACCTTCGCCTCCCTCACGCGGTCGCGCCGTTTGAGACTTCGACTGGCTATAAATGAGCAATTTTTTTGCCTACTCCACATGCATGATACTCCCTCTGGTCCTTTTTACTCCCATAAACCATTTGCAAAGTGTTTGACCAAATTTATACTAAAAATATCAATATCTACAATAATGATTATAATGACTATAAGAACTACATTTTATAATGAGTGTAAAAATATTGATTTGAAATTGTGAATGTTGATACATTTTTCTGTAAGTCTGGTGAAAGTAGAGGTACATTGACTTCAGACAAAACTCAAATGCATAATGCAGACTAGTTCCTCCGTCCAGGTGCATGCCATGTCCAATCTTGTCATCACAACAAGGTTAGCTATTAGAGTACCACTACCTATCTTCTAGTTTAAAGGGCTCGATTCAAAAATTTCACCTACTCTTAGCAAGATAGTAGAGGCGGTGGAATAGTTTTTGAAGTTTGCAAAAGTACTCAACTAATGTTGTCATTCTTCACAAAAAAATGTGTTTACCAATGCATGCATGAACACTAGTTACTCTAACCCCCCCTCTCTTCTTTAATTCTTTGCCACATCAGCATGTTTGCTATCCTGTGTGCATGATACCAGCTAAGATACCACCATTATGGCCAGCCTTAATCATCACATGCAATAATTTAGTGACCTTGAAATATGAACATGTGTGGGGCGTGTATGTTTTTAATGACTTGAGACTATACCTAGCCTTGCATGCAAGATGATTTATTATGCACAGTTCCCCATACCTGCAGGAAGCCCGTTGGTCTCCAAATCTTTTCCTCTCCATGTGTGGAAACAATATGCCTGCCAAACTCTCCTTCTCCCTCTGGCGGTCCCACCACTCCACCCGTGTGAAAAAATCTGCATGCATGACTCTCCCACCCCCCACGCTCGTCCAGCCCGTTGTGACCAGCAATATTTCCACCCCTTCCCTCCCCCGTAATTTACTCCAACAAATATGCCCACGTAGCTATTACTTAACTGCAGGTGCATTGGGTCACTGACATATGGGCCCAGCAGTGCAGCCCACATGTCGGTGGCGCAACTGAACCTGCAGATTAAGCTCGATCTTTCGATCCATATCTTACGTGGGTGTGCCATTGCTCGCTATAAATACTGCGCCTCCCACGACATCGCTATCTCCTCCCCCTCATGTTCATGTTCATCGCTATCTCCCCCCCTCCCTCTTACGTCGACCACCATGGCATCGCCCCTCCCAAGCCCTAGGAGCCCCTCGCTGCACCGCGTGGATGGTCACGTGTCGCTGTTCTACTCCTCGCCGCCACTAGTCAAGGAGGACGCGTTGGTTTTTCGCTCCTCGCCGCTACGCGACGCGTCGCCATTCCGTTCCTCGCCGCCACTAGTCGAGGAGGAAGCGTCGGCGTTCCGCTCTTCGCCATTCCATTCCTCGCCGCCACTAGTCGAGGAGGACGCGTCGATGTTCTGCTCCTCGCCGCGATGCGTCGACGTGGACGCATCGGCGTTCCCAATCTCGCCAGCACGCGCGTCGGAGGATGCGTCGGCTCCCCACTCCGAGGAGAATGCGGCGCCGCCCGCCGAGCCCCCCAGCCTTGAGGAGCTTTGGAAAGAAATGGATGTCGCATTGTGGGAGGCTTTGCCTCCAGCAAAGCGCGCCAAAATAGAGGCAGAGAAGAAGGCCGAGGAAGAGAAGCGTAGAGCAGAACAAGCTGCCTAGGAGGCGTATGTCGCGTCCGAGAGAGTCAGGCAATTGGCTCTTGGGCAGAAGGCTCGTGCGAGGGCCGTGAGGGTGGCGGAGGATGCCCGTGCCGACGCCCTGAGTGCAGTCAGGCCCAAGTGGCTCATCTACACTTGGCGGTACATGGACCGGGTGCACGCTTCCAGCGAGGAGGAGTACCTGTTGGCGCCGGATCACCACACCGGTGAGATCGCGCTCGCCCGCCGGCAAGCCGCCAATTAGGACTTCGCGATTGCGAGGCTGAGGAAGAGGGGTTGTCTCGGCGCGCCGGGAAACAGCCGCGCACCAGGGCAGTCGTAGCGCGCCGCAAGAACTCTTGAGAGTGCCGTGGCTTGTAGGAGGGGTATAATTTTTGTTTCGTAAGGCGATCTCGTTAGTTTTGGGACGCAAATGATAAATCCCGAATGTTCAGGAATTTTTAGCGTCCTTAATTAAGTATGTGAAAGGGAAAGTTTGGAAACCTTGAGTATTCGTACGCATTTTGCAAGTACGTTCATATAGCACAAACTTTACTATATACTATCGCACTACATGTCTCCCTCGATATATGCTTGCAGACTGTGCTACTCCCTCCGTCCAGGTCAATAAGTCATCTTTCATTGTGCACCGTGACCAAGAAGGAGGGAAGACTTATACACCCAGACGGAGGGAGTACCACTATTATTTATGTACGTGTAAATGCACGTTTTAACATTACGATGCGGTTTTTGTAAAAGTAGAAAAACATCACTTGTCAAGCTTGTGAAATGATTCAATGCAAAACAAATGCAAGAATGCTCGTTTGATTGTTTACTTTTAGCTTCCTTCTCTGTGGTTATTTCTCTGTTGTACTTTGTATGGAGTATCTCACTGTGGCTGGAAAGGTATGCCAATTCCCAAACCGCTTCGTACAACCTGTATCGAATTTTTTGCCTAACAAGTTGTGCCGTGCAATTGGAATTCCAACTTGAGTACTACTACTAGTAGGAGTACCAGGGGCCAGTTCTTTGAGGATTCTAGATTAGTAATCCCATAACTACTACCTCCGTCCTGGTTTATTGGTCCCCATTATAATCTGTGTCAAATTTTGATCATAAATTTAACTAATGAAATGTTAGTGCATGTCACATGCGCTAATCCCTCCGTCTAGGTGAGTAAGTCATCTTAGGTTGTGCACCGTGACCAAGGAGGAGGGGAAAACAAGAAACGTTATTGTTTATTTGCTAATTAATAGTATTGCATGCAATGAAGTAACCACTGCATGTCGTGTTTGATATCTCTAGTCATTAAAAGCATGCACACTCTTTATCTCTTATTGGTTGATATGTCAAGAAACAAGAAACGAGGTAGAAGTTAATGCACCGTGCCTAAGTGTATTGGGATTATTTGGTTTTCTTAAGATGACTTACACACCTAGACAAAGGGAGTAACATTTTATCAGTTAAATCTTTGGTCAAAATTTAGCACAAATTACAATGGTGAGGAATAAACTAGGACGGAGTAGTAGTTTAGAAGCCCAAATAAATGAGTGAGGCGCCTTATTGTTACTCTCCATTGTGACTAGTCTTATGGGAAAAGCTGGGGAAGCCGCCGAAAGAACTGGCCCTAGGAGTAGTAGCTAGGGACCGAGTGTGCGAGATGAACCAGAGAAAGTAAATGCAGAGAGATGAAATGCAAAAAAGACGGAGGGATGTGATGGTTGCTTGTCCGTTTATTTTGCCAGGCCACTTATTACTTGGAGTGGTTGGGTTTTGTGATATGACGGCTTTACTGCCGCGCCACGAGCAGGGTGAGAGGTGAGACTCACGTGCATCGCCGTCCCCTACACTTGTACTACATCGGTCGTGGTTTATTAGTCACCCATTGAATTTGACTGAAGATTTAACTCACAAAATGTTAGTGCATGTCAACAAAAACTATATCGTTGGATTCGTATTTGAAAATAGTTTTGAATGATACAATTTTACGTGACATGCATCAGCATTTATCGTACAATAAATAATGTTAGTTCAATTTTTGGTCGTACTAATCTATAGTAGTAAGTTGCCCGTGCGTTGCACCGAAGAGTGAAATGCATTGATCGGGGAGTTGTTTATTTTGACAAAGGATGTGGGGGTCATCTCATGTGTAACGGGTATCGATAGGTTTCTTCGGATATTATTTCATCTCTAGAGTTCACAAACATCTGAGTGAAATAGATAAAAAGGTGTCTTTTGCAAACAAAAGCGTTCAACTGTTCAACCCGCATCCAAAACTTGTGAAGAAATAACACTTATTGTGCTTTGCAAGAAATGAGCTTTAAGAATAAGTTTTTGAGTATCTATTGTTATACACGTTGGCTACAGATGACATGGCACTTTCTTATAGTCAACAGTTGGATATACTATTAAGTAATATTAACCATGCCTTTATACACATAGACGGAGGGATTAAATCAGGATGACTTGCAAGGGGGCAGAGGAGATGTAAGAAATGGTTCACATAAGTCTTTCACCAAGATCTTGTAGTAAAATTCATACATGGAAGATTCTAGACTAAACCATAAACGGAAACACTTTTATTCATGCGCGATACTCCAATAGAGCGAGATCCTGCATGGAAGTCTCCACATGCTTAGACAGCGAATTACATTGAGCGAAGACTAATGATCAACAATTAACTTGATAACGCGTATGTCCAGGTGAACCTCGTTGGAGTCCCCGTGCACCGCGTCGGCAGGTAAAGGATGCCATGGGTTTTCCAAGTCCACATCGGCGGGAAAGTCCCATCTCCCCAGAGTCCAAGTCCGTTCGATGAGGCCGGTGTCGCCGCCCACGTGACCCGGAGGGGTAGTAACACTGACCATGCACCCGTACATTGGCCTCGTGTCAGTGTCAGCGTTAGCGGCGTCGCCCCTGATGCACACTACAGAGACGGGGTGGCAACCTGCGCGGGCCTCGCCTGTAACGCCCCAAGACCGGAGCTCCAGAAGACTTCCAGCTACTCCGAGTTTCGTCGTGTGATTTATTTGTTTGATGCATTCATCTTTGCATCATTTGCATTACATCATGCCATCATGTCATTTAATTTTAAAAAAAACCTCAACTAAATAAATTGCATAGATCTTTTGATCTACTTAAATCGAGGGAATTCACGATGGTGATTTCTCTTTATAATATATCCTCCCGATATTAGTGGAGCTATTATAAAATAATTCCATTCTCTGGAGTTCACCCATTAACACACATGCAAAATCCCAATGCCTTTATTATTTCAATTCTTAGCCTCTAACTTTGCTATATATTCTTTCTTGTTTTTCCGGAGCTTCCCCAAAAGTTCTCAACATTTTTGGACCTTCCAAGCTCCCACTTCCTATTTAAACTCTTTTGAATGTAATTCAAATGAGGTTGTATTCAAACCCTTTGACACGTATCTTTGCAATTTTTCTGGATCAAGACCATTTTGGTGAGCCCAGAAAAATTAACTCCATTCCCTAATTGCTTCTCTAACATCTTCTTTTCTCTCTTTTTCTTTCCTTCTAATTTTTTTCCTTCTGTTTTTGGAAGAGAGCCTTGCAGCCTAGCTGGGCCTCCCAGCCCAGCTGCTCCCAGGCTCCCCCACCGGCCTCTTTAGGCCCAGCCCGCAGCCTACCTCCTAACCCTAGCCGCAGGGAGACCCCGACCTGATCGCTCTCCCCCTCGTCCTCCCCCTGCGCCACCACTCACACGCACCCGCACGCATCGAGCGCCAGGAAGGGCTTCGCCCCGACCCCATCACCACGCTCCTCGTTCCTCCTGTCGATCCCATCTCCTCCTCTTCGTCCCTCCAGCGCTGCCAGCGCTCGGCCTCCTCTCCATCTTCCTCGCGCCTCCACCCTCTCCCGCGCCCCAGCGACCCCCCCTGCAGCGACCTTGGCCGTCGCCGGCGTGCCCTCTGCGACCTCCTTCGGCCCCCTCCGTCAGCTCCTCCGCCCATGCTGCCGTTCAGCCGTTCCCGGCCGGATCCCGCCGGCAGGGCCCCGTCGCCACCTCCGGCGCGCCAAGCCAACCGCTTCTGCCCGTCCGCGCGAGCACCACCACCTCCTCGGCGGCGCGGCCTCGCCCTTCCTCCTCCTGCATCAGCGCCAGCTCGCCCGCCTCGTTCCGGTTGGAATCGGCGTTCCCTTTTCTGCCCGAGCTCCAAGCGCCGCCCATGATGCCCAAGGCCCCCTGCTCCGGTGAAGCCTAGCTCCACGGCCACAGCCTCCTCGTCATGCCCGGCGCCAGCCATGTTCGCCTCGCTGCAGTTGCTCCCTGCGTCGCTCAAGTCCCAAAGAGCCCCTTTGCTGCTCGTCACCATCGACTGGCGGAGCTCCGCCTCCACTTCCGTCAAGGCGAAATCGCCCCTTCTTCCGGTCGCTATCCTCGCGGCGGCTCTGTTCGGCGAGCTCCTCCAAATTGGTCAATGCCTTTGTTTGACCCGTGTTCGACTACTGATGCAAATGCCAAGTTTCACTATGACATGCACCACTCTCGCGCCGAGGGTTTCGTCAAGTTCAACTACATTGACTACGAATGGTGGCGACCCGAACATCTACGGAGAGTGTACAACTACCGTCGCCGTGTACCACTACTTCCACTACCGCCCGACATATGCGACTCACGAAGCGAGCGACTACTTTCCACGTCGACCGTGAACAACTACTTCCTCTACGACCGCTACGAGAACGTCTACTTCCTCTACACCGTACCGAACTCGTTCTGCCCGAGAACGCACGCTTTGAAGGTATAACCCGAGTCGACCGCGATGAGATGCTCAAGTTTTGCACCGTGCCCGTTTGCTTCATGCTCGTTCCTCCTTGTTGGCCATGCCGTCGTCCTGTGGGACACCCGGAATCCGGGATCACCCCACCATCCATGCACGCATCCGCACGCCTCCTTTTGCACCGGTATCTCTGTGAGCTACCGGAACCGATATGTTGCCGTGGCATCATTTTCGGATATGTTGCCGTGGCACCATTTTTTGTTTCGCCGCCGTGGCACCTTTTTGTTCCGCCATGGTGAACAAATGCCTCTTATCATGCTCATGTCAACATTTTCATAAAAATTGCATAAACTTGTATATGTCATCCGCATCATGATAATAACAATTAAATGTTTCAAATTGTTGTTTCATTAATTTGCTAAATGACATGTGGGGATTTTCCGGAAATGTTGTTTGTTGTTCCGGCCTCATTTAAATTTGCCTAAATAGTTAGTTTATTTATGCCTCACCCTTTGCCATGTTAATCAACATTTAACATTGTTGTGTACCTAAACGAGAGCGAACTAAATAACTCGGATGTGGTGTTTCATCAATATGCAACTCGTTGCATATTGAGCTCCACTAATTTGTAGGATTGTTTGTGCACTTTGCCATGCCATGCATATTTAAACGGACATGCATCATACTTGGTTGTGCATCATGCCATGATTATCGATGGTTGTTTACTATATTGTTTGTTTCTTTCGGGTTGCCTCTCTCGTTAGCCGGTTTCGTTCGGAGTTGTGAGGATCCGTTCGACTTCGCCGTTCGTCTTCTTCATGGACTCGTTCTTCTTCCTTGCGGGATCTCAGGCAAGATGACCGCTACCTTGGATCTCACTACTATCATTGCTATGCTAGTTGCCTCGTTCTTTCGCTATGCTGCGCTACCTATTACCTGTTTGTCCAGCCATCCCATATTTCCATGAACCTCTAACCTTTGACACCTTTCCTATGCAAACCGTTGTTTGGATATGTTACCGCTTTCGCTCAGCACCTCTTATAGCGTTGCTAGTTGCAGGTGAAGTTGAAGATTTCTCCATGGTGGACAGGATTTTGGTTGGGATATCACAATATCTCTTATATTATTAATGCATCTATATACTTGGTAAAGGGTGGAAGGCTCGGCCTTATGCAGTGTTTTGTTCCTCTTGCCACCTAGTTTCCGTCATACGGTGTTATGTTCCCGGATTTTGCGTTCCTAACGCGGTCGGGTGATTTATGGGACCCCCCTGACAGTTCGCTTTGAATAAAACTCCTCCAGCAAGGCCCAACATTGCTTTTACCATTTGCCTCACCACCACCTATTTTTTCCCTTGGGAGTCGCGCATCCCAAGGGTCATCTTTATTTTAGCCCCCCCGGGCCAATGCTTGTCTAAGTGTTGGTCCAAACTAGAGCCACTTGCAGCGCCACCTCGGGAAACTTGAGGGCTGGTTCTGGTTATGCGTAGTGCTCATCCGGTCGTGGCACGAGGCGAGATCTGTGCGGCTACTATCGGGATGTCGGCGCGCTGGGAGGTCTTGCTGGTCTTGTTTTACCATTGTCGAAATTTCTTGATGTACCGAGATACCGAGTCGATCGGAGTGTCTCGGGTGAAGGTCTATTCGCCGATGATCGCGAGAGCTTGTCATGGGCTAAGTTGGGACACCCTGCAGGGTTTAAACTTTCGAGAGCCGTGCCCACGGTTATGTGGCAGATGGGAATTTGTTAATGTCGGTTGTAGACAACTTGACACGGATCCGAATTAAAACGCATCAACCGAGTGTGTAGCCGTGATGGTCTCTTCTCGTGGTCCGGAAGTGAACACGGTTTACGGGTTATGTTTGGCGTAAGTAGGTGTTCAGGATCACCTCTTGATCATTGCTAACTTCACGACCGTTCTGCTTGTTCTCTTCTCGCTCTTAATTATTTGCGTTGGTTAGCCACCATACTTGCTTAGCCGCTGCTGCAACCTCACCACTTTACCCCTTCCTTTCCCATTAATCTTTGCTAGTCTTGATACCCATGGTAATGGGATTGCTGAGTCCTCGTGGCTCACGGATACTTCAAAACCAGTTTGCGGTGCCTATGTTACCCGGCGGTGGCGCAACCAATCTCAAGGAGGAGCTCGATGAAGATCTTGCCCTTTGTGTTGTTTCGTTCTAGTTGATCAGTAGTGGAGCCCAGTTGGGGTCGATCGGGGACCTTTTGTCGCATTTGGGGTTCTTCTTTTATTTCGGTTCCGTAGTCGGACCTTGTTTGTATCTGGATGATGTAATGATTTATTCATTTGTGTGAAGTGGCGATTGTAAGCCAACTATGTATCTCTGTCCCTTATGTAATACATGGGTTGTGTGAAGATTACCTCACTTGCGACATTGCTTTCAATGCGGTTATGCCTCTAAGTCGTGCTTCGACACGTGGGAGATATAGCAGCATCGAGGGCGTTACAAGTTGGTAATCAGAGCCTTCCCCGACCTTAGGAGCCCCACTGCTTGATCGTTTTTAGCGGCCGAGTTGTGTCTAGAAAAATGTTTTGAGTCATTTAGGATTATATATATCGGAGAGTAGGATTCTTTTTACTCCCGGTCCTTCGACCTTCCGGTGAGGTATCTGACGTAGAGTTTTGACTCTTCTCTTCTTAAATTTCACTAAAAATTTTTTTAGGATCACGGGTATCTTGGGATCGTTCGATATTCTTATAGCGAGAACATTGTTCTTGGTGCCTCTGTCATTTAGGGGTTGTGGCGGTGTCCGGGAGTTGAGCTACGAGGTGTTGTCGTCATAATTTTATCGTTGCAGTTCGGAATACGAGTTTAATGCGCCGACATCGAAAATCTCTTTTATGCAGTTGTTGGTGAGATAACCCCGCTAACCCAATCTTGAGGTGAGTACGGAGTATTGCCATGACTCGTATAACGATGCTTTTGAAGGTTGAGGTACCACGATTTCGAAGGTTTCTTGGTTATGTGTTGACGGATGGATACAGCTTGGATGTAGGTATTGTTAGTTTGGGTGAGATATATTGCTTCCTGTATCCCCAACACCGATTGCATAACCGTAAAGTTTGGGGAGTTTATAGGTGGGAATTCAAGTAGCTCCTAGAATATCTTTCCGACAGATGCATGATATGGGATTGGGTAAATCTCTATCATATGTTTGTTTCCGGCTTATTCTGCAAGCCAAATCCTTTGTTTTGTTTTATTTGTGGTATTCGAGTTGCTTCGAAGTCAAATGTTGAATCCATACCTTTCCTAAACGGTGTTCTCATATTGCTATGTGAATACTAATCCTTTTGATCATCGAGATTGTCATGTCAATCCTTTTCAACCGGCGTGTTTCTCTTCAAGTGGATTCGATCACTTCAACAATAGCAAGACCAATTATCATTTCTTCTCAACGGTGTTTGTTTCATCCGTTTCCAAGTTGCCTTTGTTTTCCGCCCTCCACCCTTTTTCTTCAAGGACACAGTTTTCTTAATCAAGTATCCATTTATTCATGTGAAGTCTCTTCATTCTTTTCAATCAATGTTCTGATCCGGTGATTTCCCATGAAGATGCTCAATAGTTTCAAGTTCATCATCCTTCATAATTTTTCTTCTTTTCCGGTGGATCCAACTCAAGCTTTCGGTGTTGATCATATATCTTCCTTTTGTTTCACATATTTTCCCATGTGAATTTCTTATCCAAGTCTCTCTTATTCACCTATCCTAGTTCATATCCGGAGTGTTGAAGATATCTTAGAAGACTTGTGTTTCCATTCTCAATCCGTTCAAGATATTTCGAGATTGATATCTCATTCAAGTCATTTAACTCAACCGGTGCAACATCTCTTTTAAATCTTTTCAACGGTGTTCTTTTGAGTGGGCCCTAACCCACAGGTCTTTTCCCAGGATCTTACCTGACTCTTCCATTTTCCCAGAGCTATCCTAAATTCTTCTCCAAGTTGATGTAAGAATGAGTTATCATCAGTCAAATGCTTTTCTCCAAGATCTTTCAAATTCTTTTCATAGTTGGCTCAACCTCTTCGCTTTTGATTCTTCTGGTGTGCCTCAATAATTCTTGGTGGTGTTTCTCGTTGTCATTCTCATCATTTGAAGACCGAAGAAGAGTTTCTCTTTAATCTTGCTCTATTCTCTTCAAGATTCATGGTGCTAGCTTGTTGCCATCCTCTCATAATTGTTTTCGATTGTGAGAATCTTTTTCACCCATGAGGAGATATTCAAGAGTCTTCTCAGTTTGTCATCCGGAGTCCATCAATTCAGTTTGTCTGTGGGTCAGTTATCATTCTCCTATCTTGCCGGTGCATCAATCGAATATCCACTAATCAGTTCTTGATCTCTTAGTTCTCATGTATCTAGTTTGTCTCAAGAACCTTCGTTCATTTGCTAATTCTTACCGGTGATGCACCCCTACTTCGATCATTTTCAATTCTTATGGTGGCTCGTTCAAGATTTCTCTTCCTTCGTTATCATATCAATTCATTCGTTGTTTCCAAATCCCACCGGTGGTTCGTTGAAGACCTTCTCAAGTTTTGATATATCTCTTTTAATCCTTTCTACGAGAATAAGTAGTATGCAAAATCCATTGATTGTCATCAATTTAATTGGTGAAGGATAAGCATAACATAATTCTTATTCTTGTTCATCCAAGTGATTGATTCATTCTTCCGGAGTTCGTAATGGTATCAATTTCTCAGTTCTAAGTTGTTCATCTCTTCTTTCCGCAGTTTGTTCATCATATCACATTCTCGGTCCGAGATGCTTCATCTTTTCTTTCCGGAGTTCAAAGTTTTCTCGGTTATATCATTTCAAAGCTTCATCTTATCACTGCAAGGCTTCACCTTGTGTTTTCAACTTCTCTTTCTTTCTATCATCCTTTTCTTACCGGAATTCTTCATGGAGGCTCTAAATGGTGGTTCGTCAAGGATTCTTTTCATTCTTCAATTGTTCTTCAAGATTTCGCTCGAAGTTATGATCCGTAAGCTATACTCAAAATTAAACAGGTGCCCAACACTTGTTTTGTTTTGAGAAGCTCAAGTATTCTCCGTCTTGCATTCCATAGTGCAATTCCTTCTATCTTATCTTTTGAGATGGTGTTATGTCACTCTTGACAATTTCCATTCATGTTTCATGATTCATATGTTGTCAAGAATGAGGTATTTTAAATCCATCATTTTCTCTTCATTCAAGAGATCTTTTCGACCAATCAACTTCTTCGTTGGAGTTATCTTGTGTCAGATTTCACCTAAAGCCTTCCCTAAGGAATGTTGCTATTTTGGTGCTTATTAATGACCCAATTTATCTCTTTTCCATCTTGATGGAACAAGTTTTCATCTCTTCGTTAATCTCAAGCAAGTAATTGTTTTTTCGTTAGTGGCGAATTTCACCTCAAGTGTTGAGATGTTCCCATAAGCCCACTACAAGTTTATTCTTTTCGTTGTTGGTTTCCAACAACTCCGTTCTAACATTTCTGTAGCGTTCTCTTCAACATCAAGTTTTCCTCCGTTTATTCCATTCCATTCTTTCATTTCTTCCGGAGGCTTTGTGATGTTGTGCTCTTCACCCATCACCTCGTTTTGTCAAGTTCATGTTCTATTCCTTCCATGTTCAATGGAGTCTTGCCTTGAATTCTTCCTCTCTCATCTTGTTTTAACGGAGTGGTTTGAATTCTATCTTGTCCATTAAACTCTTGATTCATGTCTTTGCAACCTTCAAGTTCCCATAATGTTCCTTGTTCCTTTTTTTTCTGACGGATTGTTTGCAATCTCGTTCATCTCTGTTGTACTCTTTCTTTTAAATTGCTCAACCTCTCAAGGTTCATGGTTTCACTCGTTGGTCAAAGAAGCAATTAGTTTTACCTCTTATCTTCCTTCTTTTCTATTCCCTCTGGTGCCATTCTAGATCTCGGGACGAGATCCTCTCGTAGTGGTGGAGTGTTGTAACGCCCCAAGACCGGAGCTCCAGAAGACTTCCAGCTACTCCGAGTTTCGTCGTGTGATTTATTTGTTTGATGCATTCATCTTTGCATCATTTGCATTGCATCATGCCATCATGTCATTTAATTTTTTAAAAAACCTCAACTAAATAAATTGCATAGATCTTTTGATCTATTTAAATCGAGGGAATTCACGATGGTGATTTCTCTTTATAATATATCCTCCCGATATTAGTGGAGCTATTATAAAATAATTCCATTCTCTGGAGTTCACCCATTAACACACATGCAAAATCCCAATGCCTTTATTATTTCAATTCTTGGCCTCTAACTTTGCCATATATTCTTTCTAGTTTTTCCGGAGCTTCCCCAAAAGTTCTCAACATTTTTGGACCTTCCAAACTCCCACTTCCTATTTAAACTCTGTTGAATGTAATTCAAATGAGGTTGTATTCAAACCCTTTGACACGTATCTTTGCAATTTTTCTGGATCAAGACCATTTTGGTGAGCCCAGAAAAATTAACTCCATTCCCTAATTGCTTCTCTAACATCTTCTTTTCTCTCTTTTTCTTTCCTTCTAATTTTTTTCCTTCTGTTTTTGGAAGAGAGCCTTGCAGCCTAGCTGGGCCTCCCAGCCCAGCTGCTCCCGAGCTCCCCACCGCCTCTTTAGGCCCAGCCCGCAGCCTACCTCCTAACCCTAGCCGCAGGAGACCCGACCCGATCGCTCTCCCCCTTGTCCTCCCCCTGCGCCGCCACTCACACGCACCGCATGCATCGAGCGCCAGGAAGGGCTTCGCCCCGATCCCATCACCATGCTCCTCGTTCCTCCCGTCGATCCCATCTCCTCCTCTTTGTCCCTCCAGCCCTTGCCCGCGGCCTCCTCTCCATCTTCCTCACGCCTCCACCCTCTCCCCCGCCGACCCCCTGCAGCGACCTTGGCCGTCGCCGGCGTGCCCTCTGCGACCTCCTTCGGCCCCCTCCGTCAGCTCCTCCGCCCACGCTGCCGTTCGGCCGTTCCCGGCCGGATCCCGCCGGCAGGGCCCCGTCGCCACCTCCGGCGCGCCAAGCCAACCGCCTGCCCGTCCCCGCCATGAGCACCACCACCTCCTCGGCGCCAGCGCCTCGCCTCGTCCTCCTGCATCAGCGCCCAGCTTCGCCCGCCTCGTTCGGTTGGAATCGGCGTTCCCTTTTCTGCCCGAGCTCCAGCGCCGCCCCATGACGCCCGGCCCCCCTGCTCCGGTGAAGCCTAGCTCCACGGCCTGGCCTCCTCCTCATGCCCGCGCCAGCCATGTTCGCCTCACTGCAGTTGCTCCCTGCGTCGCTCAAGTCCCAGCAGCCCCTTTGCCTGCTTCGTCACCATCGACCGGCGGAGCTCCGCCTCCACTTCCCGTCAAGGCGAAGTCGCCCCTTCTTCCGATCGCTATCCTCGCGGCGGCTCTGTTGACGAGCTCCCCTCCAAATTGGTCAATGCCTTTGTTTGACCCGTGTTCGACTCTGATGCAAATGCCAAGTTTCACTATGACATGCACCACTACGCCGCGAGGTTTCGTCAAGTTCAACTACGCCGACTACGAATGGTGGCGACCCGAACATCTACGGAGTGTGTACAACTACCGTCGCCGTGTACCACTACTTCCACTACCGCCGACATGTACGACTACGAAACGAGAACGACTACTTCCCACGTCGACACGTGAACAACTACTTCCTCTACGACCGCTATGAGAACGTCTACTTCCTCTACACCGTACCGAACTTGTTCTGTCCGAGAACGCACGCTTTGAAGGTATAACCCGAGACGACCGCGATGAGATGCTCGAGTTTTGCACCGTGCCCGTTTGCTTCATGCTCGTTCCGCCTTGTTGGCCATGCCGTCATCTGTGGGACACCGGAATCGGGATCACCCACCATCCATGCACGCATCCGCCGCCTCCTTTTGCACGGTATCTCCGTGAGCTACGGAACCGATATGTTGCCATGGCATCATTTTCGGATATGTTGCCGTGGCACCATTTTTGTTTACGCCGCCGTGGCACCTTTTCGTTCGCCATGGTGAACAAATGCCTCTTATCATGCTCATGTCAACATTTTCATAAAAATTGCATAAACTTGTATATGTCATCCGCATCATGATAATAACAATTAAATGTTTAAAATTGTTGTTGCATTAATTTGCTAAATGACATGTGGGGATTTTCCGGAAATGTTGTTTGTTGTTCCGGCCTCATTTAAATTTGCCTAAATAGTTAGTTTACTTATGCCTCACCCTTTGCCATGTTAATCAACATTTAACATTGTTGTGTACCTAAACGAGAGCGAACTAAATAACTCGGATGTGGTGTTTCGTCAATATGCAACTCATTGCATATTGAGCTCCACTTAATTTGTAGGATTGTTTGTGCACTTTGCCATGCCATGCATATTTAAACCGGACATGCATCATACTTGGTTGTGCATCATGCCATGATTATGCGATGGTTGTTTACTATGTTGTTTGTTTCTTTCCGGGTTGCCTCTCTCGTTAGCTTCGGTTTCGTTCCGGAGTTGTGAGGATCCGTTCGACTTCGCCCGTTCGTCTTCTTCATGGACTCGTTCTTCTTCCTTGCGGGATCTCAGGCAAGATGACCGCTACCTTGGATCTCACTACTATCATTGCTATGCTAGTTGCCTCGTTCTTTCGCTATGCTGCGCTACCTATTACCTGTTTGTCCAGCCATCCCATATTGCCATGAACCTCTAACCTTTGACACCTTTCCTATGCAAACCGTTGTTTGGCTATGTTACCGCTTTCGCTCAGCCCCTCTTATAGCGTTGCTAGTTGCAGGTGAAGTTGAAGATTTCTCCATGGTGGACAGGATTTTTGTTGGGATATCACAATATCTCTTATATTATTAATGCATCTATATACTTGGTAAAGGGTGGAAGGCTCGGCCTTATGCAGTGTTTTGTTCCTCTTGCCGCCCTAGTTTCCGTCATACCGGTGTTATGTTCCCGGATTTTGCGTTCCTAACGCGGTCGGGTGATTTATGGGACCCCCCTGACAGTTCGCTTTGAATAAAACTCCTCCAGCAAGGCCCAACATTGCTTTTACCATTTGCCTCATCACCACCTATTTTTTCCCTTGGGAGTCACGCATCCCAAGGGTCATCTTTATTTTAGCCCCCCCGGGCCAATGCTTGTCTAAGTGTTGGTCCAAACTAGAAACCACTTGCAGCGCCACCTCGGGAAACTTGAGGGCTGGTTCTAGTTATGCGTAGTGCTCATCCGGTCGTGGCTCGAGGCGAGATCTGTGCGGCTACTATCGGGATGTCGGCACGCCGGGAGGTCTTGCTGGTCTTGTTTTACCATTGTCGAAATGTCTTGATGTACCAAGATACGAGTCGATCGGAGTGTCTCGGGTGAAGGTCTATTCGCCGATGATCGCGAGAGCTTGTCATGGGCTAAGTTGGGACACCCCGCAGGGTTTAAACTTTCGAGAGCCGTGCCCACGGTTATGTGGAAGATGGGAATTTGTTAATGTCGGTTGTAGACAACTTGACACGGATCCGAATTAAAGCGCATCAACCGAGTGTGTAGCCGTGATGGTCTCTTCTCGGCGGAGTCCGGGAAGTGAACACGGTTTCTGGGTTATGTTTGACGTAAGTAGGTGTTCAGGATCACCTCTTGATCATTGCTAACTTCACGACCGTTCTGCTTGTTCTCTTCTCGCTCTTAATTATTTGCGTTGGTTAGCCACCACACTTGCTTAGCCGCTGCTGCAACCTCACCACTTTACCCCTTCCTTTCCCATTAAGCTTTGCTAGTCTTGATACCCATGGTAATGGGATTCTTTGAGTCCTCGTGGCTCACGGATACTTCAAAACCAGTTTGCGGTGCCTATGTTACCGGCGGTGGCGCAACCAATCTCAAGGAGGAGCTCGATGAAGATCTTGCCCTTTGTGTTGTTTCGTTCTAGTTGATCGATGAGTGGAGCCCGTTGGGGTCGATCGGGGACCTTTTGTCGCATTTGGGGTTCTTCTTTTATTTCGGTTCCGTAGTCGGACCTTGTTTGTATCTGGATGATGTAATGATTTATTCATTTGTGTGAAGTGGCGATTGTAAGCCAACTATGTATCTCTGTCCCTTATGTAATACATGGGTTGTGTGAAGATTACCTCACTTGCGACATTGCTTTCAATGCGGTTATGCCTCTAAGTCGTGCTTCGACACGTGGGAGATATAGCAGCATCGAGGGCGTTACAAGTTGGTAATCAGAGCCTTCCCCGACCTTAGGAGCCCCACCGCTTGATCGTTTTAGCGGCGAGTTGTGTCTAGAAAAATGTTTTGAGTCATTTAGGATTATATATATCGGAGAGTAGGATTCTTTTTACTCCCCAGTCCCTTCGACCTTCTGGTGAGGTATCCTGACGTAGAGTTTTGACTCTTCTCTTCTTAAATTTCACTAAAAAAATTTTTTAGGATCACGCGGGTATCTTGGGATCGTTCCGATATTCTTATGATGAGAACATTGTTCTTGGTGCCTCCTGTCATTTAGGGGTTGTGGCAATGTCCCGGGGAGTTGAGCTCTGAGGTGTTGTCGTCATAATTTTATCGTTGCAGTTCTGGAATACCTGAGTTTAGTACCGACATCGAAAATCTCTTTTATGCGAGTTGTTGGTGAGATAACCCTTAACCCAATCTTGAGGTGAGTGCGGGAGTATTGCCATGACTCATATAACGATGCTTTTGAAGGTTGAGGTACCACGATTTCGAAGGTTTCTTGGTTATGTGTTGACGGATGGATCTGCTTGGATGTAGGTATTGTTAGTTTGGGTGAGATATATTGCTTCCCTGTATCCCCAACACAGATTGCATAACCGAGAAAGTTTCGGGAGTTTATAGGTGGGAATTCAAGTAGCTCCTAGAATATCTTTCCGACGGATGCATGATATGGGATTGGGTAAATCTCTATCATATGTTTGTTTCGGCTTATTCGCAAGCCAAATCCTTTGTTTTGTTTTATTTGTGGTATTCGAGTTGCTTCGAAGTCAAATGTTGAATCCATACCTTTCCTAAACGGTGTTCTCATATTGCTATGTGAATACTAATCCTTTTGATCATCGAGATTGTCATGTCAATCCTTTTCAACTGGCGTGTTTCTCTTCAAGTGGATTCGATCACTTCAACAATAGCAAGACCAATTATCATTTCTTCTCAACGGTGTTTGTTTCATCCGTTTCCAAGTTGCCTTTGTTTTTCCCGCCCTCCCACCCTTTTTCTTCAAGGACACAGTTTTCTTAATCAAGTATCCATTTATTCATGTGAAGTCTCTTCATTCTTTTCAATCAATGTTCTGATCCGGTGATTTCCCATGAAGATGCTCAACAGTTTCAAGTTCATCATCCTTCATAATTTTTCTTCTTTTCCGGTGGATCCAACTCAAGCTTTCGGTGTTGATCATATATCTTCCTTTTGTTTCACATATTTTCCCATGTGAATTTCTTATCCAAGTCTCTCTTATTCACCTATCCTAGTTCATATCCGGAGTGTTGAAGATATCTTAGAAGACTTGTGTTTCCATTCTCAATCCGTTCAAGATATTTCGAGATTGATATCTCATTCAAGTCATTTAACTCAACCGGTGCAACATCTCTTTTAAATCTTTTCAACGGTGTTCTTTTGAGTGGGCCCTAACCCACAGGTCTTTTCCCAGGATCTTACCTGACTCTTCCATTTTCCCAGAGCTATCCTAAATTCTTCTCCAAGTTGATGTAAGAATGAGTTATCATCGACCAAATGCTTTTCTCCAAGATCTTTCAAATTCTTTTCATAGTTGGCTCAACCTCTTCGCTTTTGATTCTTCGGTGTGCCTCAATAATTCTTGGTGGTGTTTCTCGTTGTCATTCTCATCATTTGAAGACCGAAGAAGAGTTTCTCTTTAATCTTGCTCTATTCTCTTCAAGATTCATGGTGCTAGCTTGTTGCCATCCTCTCATAATTGTTTTCGATTGTGAGAATCTTTTTCACCCATCAGGAGATATTCAAGAGTCTTCTCAGTTTGTCATCCGGAGTCCATCAATTCAGTTTGTCTGTGGGTCAGTTATCATTCTCCTATCTTGCCGGTGCATCAATCGAATATCCTCTAATCAGTTCTTGATCTCTTAGTTCTCATGTATCTAGTTTGTCTCAAGAACCTTCGTTCATTTGCTAATTCTTACCGGTGATGCACCCCTACTTCGATCATTTTCAATTCTTATGGTGGCTCGTTCAAGATTTCTCTTCCTTCGTTATCATATCAATTCATTCGTTGTTTCCAAATCCCACCAGTGGTTCGTTGAAGACCTTCTCAAGTTTTGATATATCTCTTTTAATCCTTTCTACGAGAATAAGTAGTATGCAAAATCCGTTGATTGTCATCAATTTAATTGGTGAAGGATAAGCATAACATAATTCGTATTCTTGTTCATCCAAGTGATTGATTCATTCTTCCGGAGTTCGTAATGGTATCAATTTCTCAGTTCTAAGTTGTTCATCTCTTCTTTCCGCAGTTTGTTCATCATATCACATTCTCGGTCTGAGATGCTTCATCTTTTCTTTCCGGAGTTCAAAGTTTTCTCGGTTATATCATTTCAAAGCTTCATCTTATCACTGCAAGGCTTCACCTTGTGTTTTCAACTTCTCTTTCTTTCTATCATCCTTTTCTTACCGGAATTCTTCATGGAGGCTCTAAATGGTGGTTCGTCAAGGATTCTTTTCATTCTTCAATTGTTCTTCAAGATTTCGCTCGAAGTTATGATCCGCCAAGCTATACTCAAAATTAAACAGGGTGCCCAACACTTGTTTTGTTTTGAGAAGCTCAAGTATTCTCCGTCTTGCATTCCATAGTGCAATTCCTTCTATCTTATCTTTTGAGATGGTGTTATGTCACTCTTGACAATTTCCATTCATGTTTCATGATTCATATGTTGTCAAGAATGAGGTATTTTAAATCCATCATTTTCTCTTCATTCAAGAGATCTTTTCGACCAATCAACTTCTTCGTTGGAGTTATCTTGTGTCAGATTTCACCTAAAGCCTTCCCTAAGGAATGTTGCTATTTTGGTGCTTATTAATGACCCAATTTATCTCTTTTCCATCTTGATGGAACAAGTTTTCATCTCTTCGTTAATCTCAAGCAAGTAATTGTTTTTCGTTAGTGGCAGAATTTCACCTCAAGTGTTGAGATGTTCCCATAAGCCCACTACAAGTTTATTCTTTTCGTTGTTGGTTTTCCAACAACTCCGTTCTAGCATTTCCTGTAAGCGTTCTCTTCAACATCAAGTTTTCCTCCGTTTATTCCATTCCATTCTTTCATTTCTTCCGGAGGCTTTGTGATGTTGTGCTCTTCACCCATCACCTCGTTTTGTCAAGTTCATGTTCTATTCCTTCCATGTTCAACTGGAGTATTGCCCGAATTCTTCCTCTCTCATCTTGTTTTAACCGGAGTGGTTTCGAATTCTATCTTGTCCATTAAACTCTTGATTCATGTCTTTGCAACCTTCAAGTTCCCATAATGTTCCTTGTTCCTTTTTTTTCTGACGGATTGTTTGCAATCTCGTTCATCTCTGTTGTACTCTTTCTTTTAAATTGCTCAACCTCTCAAGGTTCATGGTTTCACTCGTTGGTCAAAGAAGCAATTAGTTTTACCTCTTATCTTCCTTCTTTTCTTTTCCCTCTGGTGCCATTCTAGATCTCGGGACGAGATCCTCTCGTAGTGGTGGAGTGTTGTAACGCCCCAAGACCGGAGCTCCAGAAGACTTCCAGCTACTCCGAGTTTCGTCGTGTGACTTATTTGTTTGATGCATTCATCTTTGCATCATTTGCATTGCATCATGCCATCATGTCATTTAATTTTTAAAAAAACCTCAACTAAATAAATTGCATAGATCTTTTGATCTATTTAAATCGAGGGAATTCACGATGGTGATTTCTCTTTATAATATATCCTCCCGATATTAGTGGAGCTATTATAAAATAATTCCATCCTCTGGAGTTCACCCATTAACACACATGCAAAATCCCAATGCCTTTATTATTTCAATTCTTGGCCTCTAACTTTACCATATATTCTTTCTAGTTTTTCCGGAGCGTCCCCAAAAGTTCTCAACATTTTTGGACCTTCCAAACTCCCACTTCCTATTTAAACTCTGTTGAATGTAATTCAAATGAGGTTGTATTCAAACCCTTTGACACGTATCTTTGCAATTTTTCTGGATCAAGACCATTTTGGTGAGCCCAGAAAAATTAACTCCATTCCCTAATTGCTTCTCTAACATCTTCTTTTCTCTCTTTTTCTTTCCTTCTAATTTTTTTCCTTCTGTTTTTGGAAGAGAGCCTTGCAGCCTAGCTGGGCCTCCCAGCCCAGCTGCTCCCAGGCTCCCCCACCGGCCTCTTTAGGCCCAGCCCGCAGCCTACCTCCTAACCCGAGCCGCAGGGAGACCCCGACCCGATCGCTCTCCCCCTTGTCCTCCCCCTGCGCCGCCACTCACACGCACCCGCACGCATCGAGCGCCAGGAAGGGCTTCGCCCCGATCCCATCACCATGCTCCTCGTTCCTCCCGTCGATCCCATCTCCTCCTCTTTGTCCCTCCAGCGCCGCCAGCGCTCGGCCTCCTCTCCATCTTCCTCGCGCCTCCACCCTCTCCCGCGCCCCAGCGACCCCCCCTGCAGCGACCTTGGCCGTCGCCGGCGTGCCCTCTGCGACCTCCTTCGGCCCCCTCCGTCAGCTCCTCCGCCCACGCTGCCGTTCGGCCGTTCCCGGCCGGATCCCGCCGGCGAGGCCCGTCGCCACCTCCGCGGCGCCAAGCCAACCGCCACTGCCCGTCGCCCGCGAGCACCACCACCTCCTCGGCGCGCGCCTCGCCCTTCCTCCTCCTGCATCAGCGCCCAGCTTCGCCCGCCTCGTTCGATTGGAATCGGCGTTCCCTTTTCTGCCCGAGCTCCAGCGCCGCCCCATGACGCCCGAGGCCCCCTGCTCCGGTGAAGCCTAGCTCCACGGCCCTGGCCTCCTCCTCATGCCCGGCGCCAGCCATGTTCGCCTCGCTGCAGTTGCTCCCCTGCGTCGCTCAAGTCCCAGCAGCCCCTTTGCCTGCTCGTCACCATCGACCCGGCAGGAGCTCCGCCTCCCTGCTTCCCGTCAAGGCCGAAGTCGCCCCTTCTTCCAGTCGCTATCCTCGCGAGCGGCTCTGTTCGGCAGGCTCCCCTCCAAATTGGTCAATGCCTTTGTTTGACCCGTGTTCGACTACAGTGCAAATGCCAAGTTTCACTATGACATGCACCACTACTGCCGCTGAGGGTTTCGTCAAGTTCAACTACATCGACTACGAATGGTGACGACCCCGAACATCTACGGAGTGTGTACAACTACCGTCGCCGTGTACCACTACTTCCACTACTGCCGACATGTACGACTACGAAACGAGAACGACTACTTCCCACATCGACACGTGAACAACTACTTCCTCTACGACCGCTATGAGAACGTCTACTTCCTCTACACCGTACCGAACTTGTTCTGCCCGAGAACGCACGCTTTGAAGGTATAACCCGAGACGACCGCGATGAGATGCTCGAGTTTTGCACCGTGCCCGTTTGCTTCATGCTCGTTCCGCCTTGTTGGCCATGCCGTCATCCTGTGGGACACCCGGAATCCGGGATCACCCCACCATCCATGCACGCATCCGCACGCCTCCTTTTGCACCGGTATCTCCGTGAGCTACCGGAACCGATATGTTGCCATGGCATCATTTTCGGATATGTTGCCGTGGCACCATTTTTTGTTTCGCCGCCGTGGCACCTTTTCGTTCCGCCATGGTGAACAAATGCCTCTTATCATGCTCATGTCAACATTTTCATAAAAATTGCATAAACTTGTATATGTCATCCGCATCATGATAATAACAATTAAATGTTTAAAATTGTTGTTGCATTAATTTGCTAAATGACATGTGGGGATTTTCCGGAAATGTTGTTTGTTGTTCCGGCCTCATTTAAATTTGCCTAAATAGTTAGTTTACTTATGCCTCACCCTTTGCCATGTTAATCAACATTTAACATTGTTGTGTACCTAAACGAGAGCGAACTAAATAACTTCCGGATGTGGTGTTTAATCAATATGCAACTCATTGCATATTGAGCTCCACTAATTTGTAGGATTGTTTGTGCACTTTGCCATGCCATGCATATTTAAACCGGACATGCATCATACTTGGTTGTGCATCATGCCATGATTATCACGATGGTTGTTTACTATGTTGTTTGTTTCTTTCGGGTTGCCTCTCTCGTTAGCCGGTTTCGTTCGGAGTTGTGAGGATCCGTTCGACTTCGCCCGTTCGTCTTCTTCATGGACTCGTTCTTCTTCCTTGCGGGATCTCAGGCAAGATGACCGCTACCTTGGATCTCACTACTATCATTGCTATGCTAGTTGCCTCGTTCTTTCGCTATGCTGCGCTACCTATTACCTGTTTGTCTAGCCATCCCATATTGCCATGAACCTCTAACCTTTGACACCTTTCCTATGCAAACCGTTGTTTGGCTATGTTACCGCTTTCGCTCAGCCCCTCTTATAGCGTTGCTAGTTGCAGGTGAAGTTGAAGATTTCTCCATGGTGGACAGGATTTTGGTTCGGATATCACAATATCTCTTATAGTATTAATGCATCTATATACTTGGTAAAGGGTGGAAGGCTCGGCCTTATGCCTGGTGTTTTGTTCCACTCTTGCTGCCCTAGTTTCCGTCATACCGGTGTTATGTTCCTGGATTTTGCGTTCCTAACGCGGTCGGGTGATTTATGGGACCCCCCTGACAGTTCGCTTTGAATAAAACTCCTCCAGCAAGGCCCAACATTGCTTTTACCATTTGCCTCACCACCACCTATTTTTTCCCTTGGGAGTCGCGCATCCCAAGGGTCATCTTTATTTTAGCCCCCCCGGGCCAATGCTTGTCTAAGTGTTGGTCCAAACTAGAAACCACTTGCGGCGCCACCTCGGGAAACTTGAGGGCTGGTTCTAGTTATGCGTAGTGCTCATCCGGTCGTGGCTTTGAGGCGAGATCTGCGCAGCTACTATCGGGATGTCGACGCCGGGAGGTCTTCTGGTCTTGTTTTACCATTGTCGAAATGTCTTGATGTACCGGGATACCGAGTCTGATCGGAGTGTCTCGGGTGAAGGTCTATTCCTTCGATGATCGCGAGAGCTTGTCATGGGCTAAGTTGGGACACCCCTGCAGGGTTTAAACTTTCGAGAGCCGTGCCCACGATTATGTGGCAGATGGGAATTTGTTAATGTCCGGTTGTAGACAACTTGACACCAGATCCAAATTAAAACGCATCAACCGAGTGTGTAGCCGTGATGGTCTCTTCTCGGCGGAGTCCGGGAAGTGAACACGGTTTCTGGGTTATGTTTGACGTAAGTAGGTGTTCAGGATCACCTCTTGATACCCATGGTTAGCCACCATACTTGCTTAGCCGCTGCTGCAACCTCACCACTTTACCCCTTCCTTTCCCATTAAGCTTTGCTAGTCTTGATACCCATGGTAATGGGATTCTGAGTCCTCGTGGCTCACGGATACTTCAAAACCAGTTTGCGGTGCCTATGTTACCCGGCGGTGGCGCAACCAAGCTCAAGGAGGAGCTCGATGAAGATCTTGCCCTTTGTGTTGTTTCGTTTTAGTTGATCAGTAGTGGAGCCCAGTTGGGGTCGATCGGGGACCTTTTGTCGCATTTGGGGTTCTTCTTTTATATCGGTTCCGTAGTCGGACCTTGTTTGTATCTGGATGATGTAATGCTTTATTCATTTGTGTGAAGTGGCGATTGTAAGCCAACTATGTATCTCTGTCCCTTATGTAATACATGGGTTGTGTGAAGATTACCTCACTTGCGACATTGCTTTCAATGCGGTTATGCCTCTAAGTCGTGCTTCGACACGTGGGAGATATAGCCGCATCGAGGGCGTTACATCGCCGGTTCCCACGATCAAGAGGAAGACGCTGCCGTCCTCCTGCGATACTAGCAGGCGGCGGTGATCCTCCAGTGACTCCGGCATGGTGAATGGGTAGCACATCTCATACTTGATGTTCTCCGCCAAGGGCCAGTAGTGACCGTTGCATGCATCCGTGAGGTGATGCACCATGTCCGTCGGCGAGCCCCAAAACGGCATCGGGCACTCATAGCAGTAGACGAAGGCCTCCTTGGAGGCATCGACCAGGCCGTCCATGAAATGGGAGTGGCTGTAGGGGACGTCGCACCAGTTGAATATATCAGCAAGTAACTACGAGATTTAATCCGAATAAGCACAAAATAAATCATGACGGCTATAACAGAGATGAAACTAATCATGTGGACTAGGATAGTAGTAGGATGCAAAGTAGAAACATGAATTCTACCACAATTTCGAACAAGAAGGACAAAAACACATACGGTGCAATGGGAGCAGCACCGTTGGCGTTGAGATTGTCGCCCATGTCATTGAGGAAGAGGTTGTCGAGGTCGCAGAAGAAGTCGTCATCGGTGAAGTCGTGGCTACCAGCAGTCGCGAGAGTGCGCTCCCCAAATTTCAACAGTGCCCGCCGAATGGAGCGCAGGAGGGAGTGGCTGTAGGGGACGTTGCGGCCGCCGAATGGAGCGCAGGGGTAGCACACGAAGCAGTAGATGGTGTCCTTACTAGTACTCCCTAGTCTCTATCTATCTATATCAACTCTTATAGAAAACCGAGTTGGTGATGATGGTATGCCTGCCATCTTGTAATATAGACCGTCTGATCTATATCTAATGGATAGAAAGCCAACTATGAGAATTTTACAAAAGATACCCGCATGTCTCTCCACATTTACAGATAAGGCATTGCCTCGTTCATCCTTATCTCCCACAACCTCGTGCTCCTCCCTAAGTCTCTATCTCTACTACTCTTATTTTTTTTTATAACAAATCGAATAGTACTGCATCGTCCGCTGCACACCCGGCTGAACATGCCTCCTCGCCTCCATCATCGCCAACTGAGTCTTTTATAGGAGTAGGAGTAGAGAAAAAACCGAGTTGGTGATGATGGTGTGCCGTGCAATGCACGGGCATCTTGCTTTTTTTTTGCATATAATTCCAAACACCACGTAGACAAGGTCTTTGAGCATGGTTCATAGTCGTTCCACGCTCGGGCATTGAAGTTTGTAACTATTTTAGATTAGAATATACTACTCCTCCGGTGCTAGTAGCAGAGCAGAGTCCTACTCTACTACTCTACTCAAGCAAGTTAGGGCATAGTATTGTAGTAGGTACTGTAGGGAGTACCAGATCTTGTGATCACTCAAGCAAGTTATGCAGCATCGATATGACCCTCGCGCTGCTGGTATGTGTCTCGTAAGTCAAGTGGCATCTGTAGTCATCATCACTGTCCACTTCCCGCAGACATATTAAGCTTCTCTATCTTTGTTTGCACATAATCTCATCAATCTTCCATCCCGCTAAGGTGCCTCCCCTCGTCCGAAACCCAAGCACTAACAATGGCGAGAACCGGCGTTATGCGCGAAAGAGTGGCTGGAATTCGCTCCTCATAGAGGTAATCAAGCTCATTGTTTCGCGTGTGGACAATCTCAGTACCATGCCGCTTGCCGCGTGCTCGTCGGGGCTGTACCGTTTACTCAAAGCCCTCAGGCCAGAACTTTTTAAGCCAGCTCCTTGCTTGCTGATGTCGCCTGATCTTCAGAAACGGCGTGTCACGCAGCATAACGATCGTACGGTGGCGAGCATCAACCCCCTTGACTGCGATCCGATCCCCATCAGCCTCAACTACATTAACGGTATGTACTGGGCTGGCATGAACACGTCTTGGATGGTGCTCGTTGACGGTCGCGGCAGCTGGATGCTCGTGGAGGTCTACACCCGGCGATTGATACCCCTTCCTTCGATTAACACTGCACTGCTTTGGCACAGCGGCCCAGAATACTCAGAATCTTACAGTGGATAAATCTGCACGTCCATCGCAGGATCATACATCCTCCATGGTTCTCTGATGCCATTGAACACAAGGGCTTCATTTACGCTATCGACTCCTATGGTTGGACATATTGCTGGCCTACTCCAGTCATCGCTACAAATGACTTTTACAGCAGTATGTTACTTTCCTAAGAATTCATGATGGCTTGCTTATATTACTGTCAACATTTACTGAAAAAATATTCATGCTGATAACATGCTGTTCTTAAGATTGACTAAATCAAGAGCCCTTTTTTATTTGACTCCAACTTGATATGATGCTGTAGGCCGCCTGGTGTCCCTACCTTTCCTAATCCCATAACCTTTCAAAGAAAAGTGACATGGCAGTTGCAGGTGGTTCCTGCCTCGATCAGACGAAGGCGAACGATTGATGATCGTTCGCACGTACTGGACGTGTTGTTTCGCAGAATGCAATCACAGTCACTTCAAGGTCTTTGATCAGGATCCCAGCTTCTCTGGGCCTTTAGGAATTTTTGACTGGAGGCTGGTAAGTAGCCTTGGTACACACTCTCTGTTTGTCGGACTGAATTATTCGATTAACCAGGAGATAACCGACGGCAAGGATCATGATGGCAGCGCAGTTTCGTTCATCAGGCAAAACTGTGTGTACACGGCGTACCATGCGTTTCTGCATGCACCATACCCTGATATGTCCCGCCACGCTCTATAGCCCAAAGTAGGAGAGAGGGTTGCAAGTATCATACTTCGACCTGCTGCCTAGAGTTTCCCCCGTCAGGCACCCATCTGGTTCAAGCCGTCAGCCAATCTCCACAGCTTAATGAATAGTAACGTCTAATTGAGCCAGTTAGTTAGATGCGTACACTTGGTGTAGTAGGATCTTTATTTAGTTTGATGCATACACTTGTTCTTTTTTGGTAGCCCTTTTGTAATGATGGCTGATGTTTGGTTTGGAAGAGAGAGCTGTGTCTTCACTCTTCTGGCCTGCTTACTGCTTCTGTTGCACCCCTAGCCCTGGTTGCTGCTGCTATTGTTTTCAATGTACAATCAGTAGTATATTTCGTCTGTTCGTTGAATAAATGTGTTGTTACAACGACAAACACAATGTTTTGGAAGTCTTTGCACGCTTCGATCCTTTAGTACCCCGTACCGTACGTAGCGCATACTATTTTTTGTACGGAACACATTTTCCACTTGTTGATAACATGCAGCCCACTAATGAAGGCCCAATAGAGAAGCCCATAATTAATTGGAAGGGAGGCTCTCATATGAATTCGGCCCAGGTACATGCTCATGGTCCCCTAAACATAAATAAGTAAGTAAATAAATAAAGCTAAATGCTCATGCACTAGTTCTTTGGGAAAATAGGTAGCCCAGTATTTCTTTTTGAAGAATACCCAAGCTAGGCCTATTTGTTTTCTCCGAATTACTGGGCTGCAAATCTTTCAAGACGAGGAGGGATGCATTCCGGCCTGGCCAAAGAGTATGGTTGAGGGAGTCCTGGATTAGGGGGTATCCGGACAGCCGGACTATATACTTTGGCAAGACTGTTGGAACGTGAAGATATAAAACTCAAGACTTCGTCTCGTGTCTGGGTAGGACTATCCTTTGCGTGGAAGGCAAGCTTGGCGATCCGGATATAAGATCTCCTTCTTTGTAACTGACTCTGTGTAAACCCTAGCCTCCTCCGATGTCTATATAAACCGGAGGGTTAGGTTCATAGAAAATCAATCATAATCATCATAGGCTAGCTTCTAGGGTTGAGCCTCTACGATCCCGTGGTAGATCAACTCTTATAATACTCATATCATCAAGATCAATCAAGCAGGAAGTAGGGTTTTACCTCCATCGAGAGTGCCCGAACCTGGGTAAAACATCGTGTCCCTTGCCTCCTATTACCATTAGCCTTAGACACACAGATCGGGACCCCCTACCCGAAATCCGCCGGTTTTGACACCGACAATGGTGCTTTCATTGAGAGTTCCTCTGTGTCGTTGTTGCAAGGCTCGATGCCTCCATCAATCATGAACAACAACACGGTCCAGGGTGAGACTTTTCTTCCTGGACAGATCTTCGTGTTTGGCGGCCGCTTTTCTGGGCCAATTAAGCAGGCCATCTGGAGCATATCGGCAGCTATGCCCCGCCGTCGAGTCGAGTTGAAACTATGAACTACATGGCTGATATCCACGGAGACTTGATCTTCGACGGATTCGGGCCTACGCTAGGAGCGTCGAACAGTCACGATGAGCACGGCTTAGACCTGCTGTCGGACCATACTCGAGATATCACACCTGCAGGAGCTCCGGACCTAAATCCAGGGCAGATTGTGTCGTCCGAGGATGGGTGGATGGACCCCGCCCCGAAGGCCGCACACTCATCAGCGGTAGAGCCGAGCACAAACTTCATCCCCCCAAGGAAGCCTGTGTCTCCGGACCCCCGGACTTGTGTCCGGCTGTAGGTTCCAGACCGCGCGCCCCCGAGCCTGCCGATTCTTGATGGGCTCCGGTAATGGAATTCACCGCTACGGATATCTTCCAGCACTCGCCCCTCAGCGACATGCTGAATTCACTAAGGTCTCTCTCTTTGTCAGGAGACGCTTGGCCGAACTATGTCCGGCTTGAGGTGGAAGAAGGCGACGAAGAAATTCGTTCCGCACCCACCACCCACTTCATAGCCACTGTCGACGACGTAACAGACATGGTTGACTTCGACTCCGATGACACCAACATTACGGACGTCGGCGCAGGGGACGATTCTGAACCACCGCTCACGGGGCGCTGGACCGCCACCTCATCATATGATATATACATGGTGGACATTCCTAATGAGGACGATGGTGACAAAACAGAGGATAAAACCCCCGGACAAAAGCCAAAAACGGCGGAGACGGCGCTCTAAGTCCAACCACAGTAAAAACAACGATAACAGTGCTAGAAAGATCGACACCCCAATCACCTCCAAAGGCAACAACGACCATATGGACCCAGCGGTGGAGCAGGATGAGCCAGGTCATGCCAAACACTGCCTGGAGCAGACGCCCGATCACAGTGAACCCAAGGGCCGAACTCATCAACCTGCCCTGGGAGAGGAGCACAGTCCGGACGACGATGCATTCATCTTCCCGGAAAGACGTTTGGAACGAGATAACCTCCACAGAAGGCTTATGGCCACTGCGAGAAGTCTAAAGAAGCAGAAGCAAAGGCTTAAGGCCGCACAGGAAATGCTCAATCGCAGATGGAATAAAGTTCTAGACACTGAAGAAAAATACGGCGATGATCGCCACACAAAGAGCTGTCCAAAGCGCAAGCTGCTACCAGAATTCGATGATGAGGCCATTCCACCGAAGAACAATACGACCAGTAGGCCGGACCAACCACTTCATGACTGTAATAGAGCAGCTACTGATGCCACACACGATTTACGTGAGCTCCTGGATAAGAAAGCCGGCGTGACCAGGTCCATCTATGGATATAGAGGAGACGCTCCGGTGCAGGATTATGGTCACCAAAATGATAAGACTAATCGAGTACCAGTTCGGAATCAGCACCGGACACAACAACAGTCGACAGCACGCCACAACATGTCCAGATACAAAGGGGCCGCTCACCCTCTGTGCTTCACCGAAGAGGTACTGGACCACGAATTTCCACAAGGCTTCAACCCCATGATAATAGAGGCATATGACGGAACGACACACCCCGGGGCTGGATTGAGGATTTTATCCTTCACATCCACATGGCTCGTGGGGACGACCTCCATGCCATCAAATACCTCCCCCTCAAGTTGAAGGGACCAGCGCGACACTGGTTGAAAAGCCTCCCCGAAAACTCAATCGGAAGTTGGGAGGAACTTGAGGATGCTTTCAGGGCCAATTTTCAAGGAACCTATGTCCGACCTCCGGACGCTGACGATTTAAGTCACATAATTCAACAGCCTGGAGAGTCCGCCCGCAAGCTTTGGAATAGATTCCTCACTAAGAAGAATCAAATTGTCGATTGTTCGGACGCCGAAGCCCTAGCGGCCTTCACGCATAGTATCTGGGATGAGTGGCTCGCCAGACACCTCGGCCAAGAAAAGCCGAGGACAATAGCAGCCTTAACAAGCCTTATGACCCGCTTTTGCGTGGTTGAACACAGCTGGTTGGCCCGTAGAGGCACCAGCGACCCAGGCACATCCGAAATCAGGGATGGCAAAGGGAAGCAACGGCGCAATAAAAACAAACATCAAAACAAGGAAGAAAGTCCGGACAACACAACGGTCAACGCCGAATTCAGGGGCTCTCGACCCGGTCAACAAAAGAAGCCATTTAAAGGCAGTAAAGAGGGACCGTCCAGCCTAAACAAAGTCCTGGATAGACTGTGCCAAATTCATGGCAGCCCCAAAAAACCTGTGAACCACACTCACAGAGAATGCTGGGTCTTTAAGCAGGCCGGCAAGTTAAATGCCGAACACAAGGGAAGGGAAACACCAAGTGAAGACGAGGATGAGCCTCGCCAGCCGAACACTAAGGACAGAAAAAATTCCCACCAGAGGTAAAAACAGTAAACATGATCCACGCAGCTCACATACCCAAGAGAAGATGCAAACGCGCGCTCAGAGACGCATACGGTGTAGAGCCCGTCGCCCCCAAATTTAACCACTAGTCGGCCTGCCCGATCACCTTCAATCACAGGGACTACCTGTCGTGGAATAGTCACGTCAGATGTCCTCGTGAAAGGACTTAGTTGTGGAGCCATCGCAACTAGGAAGCTTGAAGGGGTTAAATCGGGACAAAGGACAAGAGAGAGTTTATACTAGTTCGGACCCTTACGGTGAAGGTAAGGCCTACGTCTAGTTGGGTTGGTATTGATGTTTCCATGACCAGGGGTCCAGATATGGTATGCCCGGCTCTCGGTGAGTTGTTTCTTGCCCTAAGCCGCCAGCAGGTCGTCCCCTTATATACACGGGTTGACGCCCTGCGGCTTACATAGTCCCGGCCGGCTTATAAACAGTGTCCAGCTCGGTGACTAGTTAAATCTACCTTATGTTACAAGTCATGCCATCATGGCGGTTTACTACAACGGGCCTTAAGCCGCCTGTGGGCCTTAAGCCTTTTATTGAACCACCATCTTCATGCTTGGTCTTGGGGTTCCTCTGATGAGTCCTCTTTGCGTAACCCGGCCCCTCCTGGGCGGCTTACACAAATAGTCATATCCCCAACATTAGGCCCCAGATTGATTTGAACCTGTTCATGTTAATCTTAAAATATACTTCTAAAGAATAAATCTTCAGTCTTCTGACTGTACAGAGGGCTTTCTTTTAAGCTGTCGTGACGTCATCTTCTGGATCCATCTTAACCCGGCATGACATCATCCTTTCTTTAATTCATTTTCTATTCCGTCGTATTCTTCAACGGATCTCTGCCTTATTAAGTGTTCCGAAAATCGAGGCTTCGGGGCCACTGGATAATAATTCTTATCTCCTCCTTTCCCGCGCCGTCTCAGTTATCCTCTCCCTATAAATAGGTGTGACCTTAGGTCTTTCATTCTTCTCCTTCCAGTCGTCTTCTTCCTCTCCTTTCTACCACTCGAGCTCCGCCGCCGCCACCGTCGACCCCCTCGTATGCATCGACTCAGGCCGCTGCATCGACCTGACTCTGACCAGAATACGTCGGTGAATCTCCGTAGCTCGTCTTCATCCATGAGTTCCTCTCCTCCCCTTTCTCAGATCTGCATTGGACCACCGTTGAGTTCGTCGGCGTTCATCACTGCCCGACACAAACCCTCGCTAGTTCTCACTTTCAACGCCCCGTTTAGGTCATTAAAACTGTACAGAACTCTCGCGGTAGTTGTTTGTATTGATCTTGCATAAAAACATATCTCAATTTCCTTGCTTAGAAACCCTCTTCGAATGTATGAACTTCTCTGCTCTGTTTCTAGGTCTAGAAATTTTTTCTTTCAGAACAATAATTTGATCCATGATAATAACTGTTGTCTGTGAAACTTGTTTTTATCACCCGGAAAGCTTTCTTCTAGAAAATGCCTTTTAATACCACTGTCCAGATGTCCGGCTTAAATAAATGATACTGGACTGCAAACCTTGCCTTCTTCTCTTGGCCTTTAAAATTCTTGAACTGCTGTTGACACTGGTAGCGGCTTAAATATTTCAGCACAATCACTCTTATATCATTAGGCCCCTTTCTTAAGCCGCCACTTTAAATAATTTAAATGTTTCCCCCGGGTTAAAATTGAACCGGAACTTTCTTATTTTGTCATAGGCCTTCTGTTGTCATGGCTCCTAAGGCAGCCAAAGCCCCTGTAACTTGCAATTGGGTTCCATCCACAGTAACCAAAAGCAAACTTGCCGAGTTTGTGAAGTCTGGCCATCTGCCAAAGAAGGAGGCCATGTCTTATTGTGCCCCTCACCCGTCTGAGAAGATACCTCAACCCAAAGATGGGGAGGTAATAGTTTTCAAAGATCATATGAACCGGGGATTTGCCCCTCCCGGCTCAAAATTCTTCAGGGAAGTTTTGGATTTCTTTGACTTGAAGCCTCAGGACATTGGACCCAATTCCATCTCAAGTCTGTGTAATTTCCAAGTCTTCTGCGAGGTATAACTAGGAGAGGAACCAAGTCTGCTGCTGTTCAGAGAACTTCTTTACTTGAACCGACAGAATGAACATGCCAACGGGCCTAGTCTTGAGCTTGGCGGCATCTCAATCCAGCGGCGGAGAGATTGTCTTTTTCCTTACGCTGAGCTGCCGAGTCACCCAAAAGTCTGGAACCAGACATGGTTCTACTGTCAAGACACCTCTCCGGCTATTGAGAAGCCTCTGCCCGGCTTTCGTGCCCTGCGTCTTGAATCCAACCATCATCTGGCGGACAGGTTGACTGCTGTTGAGCGCCTGCCTCTTAATCCCACCATCAAGAAGATCAAAGCCCTTTTAGCCAACAGGTTAAGTGGCATCAACTTGGTCCGGGTCTTGGTTACTTGGTGGATATTACCATTAAGCCGTCGTTCCAGCTTAATGTGTACTTACACAGGCGAGAAAGAAGACCCAATGCGTCATAGCCCTGAGGACTTACCAGATGATGTGGTAGATGCTACAGTCCAGTCGCTATTGAAGGAAGGCACTGTAACCAGCAATACCTTCCGTTTACTTCCCTTTTGCAAGAAGAACCCGGCTCCTGCGGTAAGTTACTAATCTTCATCAATACTCTTTCATATGTTACCTTCTTTTACTTATGATTCTTCATCTCTTTCCACAGGCCGGTGATAATGGAAGGTCATGTATGACAATGAGGCTGCCAAACAGGCCAGGGTGGCCAAGAAGACTGAAAGGAAAGCCGCCAGGATGGGCACCTTTAAGAAGAAGAAACCTAGCACCTCTGATATGTTTAAACTGGATGACTCTTCCTCAGACGAAGAAGAGGTAAGCTTTTTTGATCTTCCTTGATTCCTTTGTCATTACCTTACTGACATTTCATCCTTTCAGGAGGATACTGGGAACTGTCAAGCAGTTGGCGAAGAGGTAACTATAATTTCCTCCGACTCAGAGCCTTTGCCAACACAAAAAATCCGAAGAGTGACCCGGAAAGTAAGGTTTTCACACCCTCTAGCTTACCAAGATCCTCAATTTCTTTTGAAGCAACAACAGTTTGAAAATTGGCGGAAGACTCGGGCCAACCAGGACGCAGAGCTCTCCTCCGGCTTACCCGACGTAACCAGGAAGCGTCGGACCGAGGTTATCTCTGACATACATTTTGTTTTACCTTTGACGGGTTTGATTCGCCAACCTCTCAATTCATTTGACTCCAACTATCAGGATACCTCCCCTTCTTTTGATGAATCAATGCAATCAAACATGCCGGCTTTCAAAACGGCTCCCGGGTAATATAACCTTTCTTACTTTAAGTTTTTTCATACTTATACTTTGATGCTTATCCTTCCACTTTGATTGACAGCTTGCAAGTAAAGCCCAGCAAGAGAGCAAAGAAGGATAAGCCCTCCCGAGACCCGGTGGTTACTGAACCGGTGCTTGACTCCTCCGTTCCTGATAGCTCCACTTATCAGCCACCGCCTGAACCGGCTTCTGACATTCCGATGCCAACCTCTGACCCGCCTGCAGAAGATGTTATCCGCAACCCGGATGACCCGGAAACTGCTAGCCCGGTCAAGACAACTGACCCGGAAGTTGAAAACGTGAAGAGCCAATATGTTGAACCGGGCCGGCCTACCGCTCTTGCCCAATGTACTGCCAAGGAGGAGTTTGCCCAGCGCCGGAAAGCCAAATAGGACATCACTGATTATTCTCACCTAAGTATTGGTGATATAGTCTCGGGCTATCTGAACCAAGTGCACAATAGTCGTGACCTGGAAATTGACATGGTGAAGCAAATACAACATAAATCTAAGGTATAATTTATCCTTTTATTCTAAACTTTACTTACTATACTAGCCCCCAAGTCTATTGCTTATGAATGAATATGCTGTAGACTTAATAATTGACTTACTGTTAGTTTTGTCTGGTTTAAATTGAATATGTTTAACCCGGTGATAGCATGAAACTTTGAATTTGGTTTACACATTAGCCCCCAAGTGTCAAGTACCTTTACTTGTAAAGTGCTTGAGACTTAATATGTATGACTCGGTAAAATAGGTTAAAAATTCTTTAAGCATACATTAGCTCCCTAGTGCCAAATATCTTTACTTGTAAAGTATTCGGGACTTGAATGTTATCTTACCAAGATTCTTACCATAATCTGATGTCAATGCAGGCCAGCAATAAGTCAATTTGGGGCGGAGATTGCTGATCTGAAGAGCCAGTTGAAAACCCAAGAGCTCGAAACTCAGAAAGCCAACTCCAAGTTCGAATTCAGTGTCTCCGAACAAGAGAAACTGAAGAAAAAATTTGAATCGGAGAAGAAAACTTGGGTTGATGAGAGGGCTTCACTGGTGACTCGGGCTGAAATAGCAGAAGCATCTCTTGCCGAGGCAACAAACAAGCTGTCCGACTTAAAATGGCAGATATCCCGAATGGTCTCAGCCATCTTCGGTAAGTCACTCATAAATATTGTAACCTTTCAAAAGTTATCGTAATAGTTACCTCCGCCTTACTGTTATACCTGTGAACATACAGGCCCCAGGAGTACCAATCTGAAGGAAAATATGCTGATCAAGCTTAAGACGGTGTATACCTTAGTGGAGCAGCTGTACTCCGGGTCACAACGTGCATTGGCCGTTGTGGGCTTATCAAATACCACTCGTCGGCTTTTTCAAGATGTGTTGAGACATATTTCGGAGCTACCTCAACGAATTCAGGATTTAAGGTGGGCATCTGCAAGAGCCGGAGCCGTGGCTGCATTAAGTCGGGGCAAGAGCATGGGTGCCGGAACTTGACTTTGCTGATCTCTCTCTCGGATATCCAAGCCTTAAAGAGGACGGCACTGCTTTTGACGACCAAGACTTCATTGCTTGTGTTAAAGTCGTACGTCCCCTGGCGACTCTCATTGCGAATGATACTGATCTTACTAAGTATTCGTCGGGCTACGATAGTGAGAACCGGAGAATCCCAAACGCCCCATTTCATCAATTCCGCCTGATCCATCCAACGCGTAAGCATACCTTTTCCCCTGAAGTGGACCCGGACACCTTAATAGATGATGAAGCTGAATTTGAAGTCTTAAGTGGCATTGACTGGGCCTCGTCCACCTTCCAGGACAAAACAACCGAAGGAGGAGCGGGGAAGGATAAGCCGGAGTCGTCAAGCCAGCCGGAGGAATGAACCACTAGGCGTGTTACCACCTTTGCCAAAAAACAATGCTTCACCTTATTTAGACTCGGGGAGTCTTGTAATAGGATAGAAAAACTCCTTAATGCTGGTCATGCCCTTGCACATGTTTACGGTGCTTATTACTTTTGTAAGCCGCCATTCCTATATTTTGCTGGCTTATGTGAACCATATATTTCCTTGATGTTTTAACTTGCTTTACCTTACCCTGCACATAAACAAATAAAGACTTCCTGGGCGGTTTACTGCACCAGGAGGTTATAGAATATTGATAACCCGGAACATGATCAAAAGACCACATGTATAAGCCGGTTCATGATTAGTTAAAATATAATCAGAACAGCATACCTGCGACCCTTTTAATAGCCTCTCCGGCTCATATAAGTTTTTACCTAGCACTTTTTAGAACCTGAGGTACTCAATATAAAACCGGAAGGATCAAGAACCATCTCCTCAAGAAGGTTTCAATGATAGTTAAAGTAATCATACTTATAAGAAATGTTCACAGGCTCCTGATTCGAATACGATCAGAGAACCGTTCCAAAGGGGTTAAGCTAAGATTCGGATATGATCATATAGCCCCTAGTGGCTTTGGCGATGCCGATCAAGTGGGTATCGACAGCTATGTTCTCTTTGGTTCGAATACGTCCTATGTTTGAACAGGAAGCCCCCAAGTGAACATAAGAGTTGTTTAATGACGCTGATTCGAATACTATCCACGTCAGACCCAAAGGGGTTAAGCTATGATTCAAATATGATCAAGAAGCCCCCAAGTGGGTTTGGCAGTATGCCGATCAAGTGGGTATCGACAGCTATGTTCTCTTTGGTTCGAATACGACCTATATTTGAAAAGGAAGCCCCCAAGTGACCATGGCTAGATTCAGATATGATCATAAGCCGGACCAAAGGGAAAGCCAGATTCAGACATTATCCGTCCCCTATTGGCAGTGTCCATCACCTGATAAAGAAGACATAAAACATTCTTTATGGGAAAAAAGGACAGAGGTCCTGCTTTATTGCTTTATACAATATGTACATCATAAAAAGTATCTTAAAAACTGGTAACTTAAGTATAGTAAGGCCGGAGATGAGCTATATTCCACGGCCGGCGGGTCTCCTCCTCCGATTTAAGTGAGTCCTTGTGCTCTTGAATATCGATGAGGTAATATGACCCGTTGTGTAGATTCTTGCTGACCACAAAGGGCCCTTCCCAAGGCGGGGATAGCTTGTGCATGTTAGACTGATCCTGGATGAGCCGGAGCACCAAGTCGCCTTCCTGAAAGGTTCTGCTCTTAACCCGACGGCTGTGATAGCGGTGCAGGTCTTGCTGGTAGATCGTCGAGCGGGCTATTGCCAAGTCTCGCTCCTCGTCCAACAAGTCAAGTGCATCCTGACGAGCCTTTTCATTATCCGTCTCAACATAAGCCGCCACACGGGGTGAGTCGTGCCGGATGTCACTTGGTAGGACCGCCTCTGCTCCATAAACCATGAAGAAAGGTGTGTATCCCATAGATCTGTTAGGCGTAGTGTTGATGCTCCATAACACAGAGGGTAACTCCTCCACCCAACAACCCGGAGTCCGTTGTAAGGGGACTAAGAGCCAGGGCTTGATACCTTTCAGGATCTCTTGATTAGCTCTCTCTGCTTGACCATTGGATTGAGGATGAGCAATGGCCGAAACATCAAGCCGGATGTGTTCTCTTTGACAGAACACTTCCATGGGACCCTTAGAGAGATTAGTGCCATTATCAGTTATGATGCTATGTGCAAAAACAAAACGAAAGATCACCTTTTTCATGAACTGAACCACTGTGGCTGCATCACACTTACTGACCGGCTCTACCTCAACCCACTTGGTAAACTTGTCCACTGCCACCAGTAGTTGTGTCTTTTTGTCTTTAGACCTTTTGAAAGGTCCAACCATGTCAAGCCCCCAGACTGCAAACGGCCAAGTGATTGGGATCATCCTCAATTCTTGAGCCGGCACATGTGCTCATCGTGAGAACTTTTGACAGCCATCACATTTACTGACCAGATCCTCCGCATCAGCATGAGCCGTCAGCCAATAGAAACCATGACGGAAAGCCTTGGCTACGAGAGATTTTGACCCGACATGATGGCCACAATCTCCTTCATGGATCTCACGAAGTATTTCTTGGCCTTCTGTAGGTGACACACAGCGTTGAAACGCCCCCGTGACGCTTATGTGATGTAATTCACCGTCAATAATCGTCATGGATTTGGAGCGCCTGATAATTTGTCTTGCCAATGTCTCATCCTATGGCAATGCACCCCGGGTCATATAAGCCAAGTAAGGCACCGTCTAATCCGAGATAACATGAAGAGCCGCCACTAGCTGTGCCTCCGGGTCTGGCACTGCTAGTTCTTCCTCGGTAGGCACCTTGACAAAAGGGTGATGTAATACATCGAGAAAGGTATAGGGCGACACCGATTTACATTGGGATCCCAACCGGCTTAAGGCATCAGCCGCCTCATTCTTCCTTCGATCGATGTGCTCTACTTGATAACTCGTGAAGTGACCAGCCACAGCATCGACCTCACGACGATAAGCCGCCATAAGGGGGTCCTTGGAATCCCACTTGCCTGACACTTGTTGAGCCACAAGATCTGAGTCGCCCAAGCATCGTACCCGGCTTAAGTTCATCTCCTTAGCCATCCGGAGACCATGGAGTAAGGCCTCATATTCAGCTGCATTGTTAGTACATGGAAACATAAGTCGGAGTACATAACGAAATTTGTCACCTCGAGGGGAAGTTAACACCACTCCAGCCCCCGAGCCTTCTAGCTGCCTGGATCCATCAAAGTGAATCGTCCAATATGTGTTATCCAGCTTCTCCTCAGGGGCCTGTAACTCTGTCCAATCATTGATAAAGTCCACCAAGGCCTGAGACTTCATAGCAGTATGTGGCATGTACTGCTAATCGTGAGGCCCAAGCTCAATGGCCCACTTGGCGACTCATCCTGTGGCCTCCCTGTTCTGAATGATATCCCCCAAAGGGGCAGAACTTACCACAGTTATAGGGTGGCTTTGAAAGTACTGCTTCAATTTCCGGTTGGCCATGAACACCTCATAAAGAAGCTTCTGCCAATGCGGGTACCTTTGCTTGCATTCAATGAGCACCTCACTGATGTAGTAAACCGGCCGTTGAACCGGATGCTCCTTGCCGGCTTCCTTACGCTCCACCACGATGGCAACGCTGACGGCTCGTGAATAGGCAGCCACATATAACAGCAAAGGCTCTTTGTCAATTGGAGCCACGAGAACCGGCGGCTCAGACAATTGTCTCTTTAAGTCTTCAAAAGCAGCATCAGCGGCCTCATTCCAGACAAAAGTGTCAGTTTTCTTCATCATCTGATAGAATGGGAGGGCCTTCTCACCGAGCCGACTTATGAACCGACTTAAGGTGGGAACATGACCCACCAGTCGTTGAACATCATTGATGCACGCCGGTTTAGCCAGGGAGGTAATCGCCTTAATCTTCTCCGGGTTAGCTTCGATGCCTCTGTTGGACACCAGAAAGCCCAAGAGCTTGCCCGCAGGAACGCTAAACACACACTTGGCCGGGTTAAGCATCATCTTGTAAACCCGAAAATTATCAAAGGTCTCGTTTAAGTCAGATATCAAGGTCTCCTTTTCTCTGGACTTCACCACAATGTCATCCACATAAGCATGAACTTTACGCCCAATTTGATCGTGCAAACAGTTCTGCACACACCGCTGATAAGTCGCCTGGGCACTCTTGAGCCCAAACGGCATAGATACATAGCAGAAGGCTCCAAACGGAGTGATGAAAGTCGTCTTCTCCTGGTACTTAAGTGCCATCTTAATCTGATGATAACCGGATTAAGCATCCAGAAAACTCAAACGCTCACAACCCGCCGTAGCATCAATGATTTGATCAATACGGGGAAGAGCAAAGGGATCAGCCGGACAAGCCTTGTTTAAGTCCGTGTAGTCCACACACATCCGCCAGGTGCCGTTCTTTTTTAGGACAAGCACCGGGTTAGCCAACCACTCCGGGTGAAAAACTTCAATGATAAACCCGGCCGCTAAGAGCTGGGCGACTTCTTCCATAATAACTTTCTGCCGCTCTTCGTTAAAACGCCGAAGAAACTGCCTAACCGGCTTATACTTTGGATCAATGTTGAGAGTGTTCTTAGCGAGTTCCCTCCGTACACCCGGCATGTCAGAAGGTTTGCATGCAAAGATGTCCCGGTTCTCACGGATGAACTCGATGAGCGCGCTTTCCTATTTGGGATCAAGTTCTTTGCGATCTTGAACTGTTTAGAAGAATCACCCGGGGTAAAATCAACAAGCTTTGTCTCAGCTGCCGACTTAAATTTCAACGCCGGGTCGTGCTCTGTAGTTGGCTTCTTCAGGGATGTCATATCCGCCGGGTCAACATTATCTTGGTAAAATTTGAGATCTTCTGCTGCGCAGGCCGACTCAGCATAAGCGCGTCACCTTCTTCACACTCGGTGCTACCTTCGACCGCCATATGCGGTGATGGTGCACTTGTGACCCGGCATCTTGAGCTGCAAATAAACATAACATGGCCGGGCCATAAAATTAGCATAAGCCGGCCGCCCAAATAGAGCGTGGTATGGGCTCCTGATTTTGACCACCTCAAACATCAACTTCTCAGCTCTGGAGTCATGTTCATCTCCAAAGGCCACTTCCAGCTCAATCGTGCCAACTGGGTAAGCCGACTTACCAGGGACAACTCCATGGAAAACGGTGTTGGATGTTCTCAGATATTTATCAGTTAATCCCATGCGTCGAAAGGTCTCATAGTAGAGGATATTGATGCTACTACCCCTGTCCATGAGCACCTTAGTGAACTTATACCCACCAACTTGAGGTGCCACTACCAAGGCCAACTGACCAGGATTATCGACCCGCTGAGAATGATCTTCCCTGCTCCATATGATGGGCTGCTCTGACCACCTCAAATAACGAGGGATGGCCAGCTCAACAGCATTAACGGCCCTCTTATGCACCTTCTGGTCACGTCTGCATAAGCTAGTTGTAAATACGTGATACTGCCCACTATTCAATTGCTTCGGGTTGCTCTGATAACCTGACTGCTGCTGCTGCTGCTCCCCTTGACCAGACTGCTGTTGGCTATAGCCCCCTCCTTGGCGTCCTGAAAGCCGGATCTGAGCGCCACAGGCCATGGAAACCGCCACTCTGAACCACCACGGACCCATTATGGCCATCATAGGTGTTGGAATTCTTAAACGCCTTCATGATTGCGCAATCCTTCCACAGGTGCATGGCAGGCCGCTCCCTGGTGCCGTGTCTCCGGCAGGGCTCATTGAGTAGTTGTTCAAGAGATGGGCCTAACCTGCCAGATCGAGGCGGTTTACCCTTACGTCTCGGATTGTTACCCTGCGAGCTGGCATTGGCTACGAACTCCGGGTTATCGTCCGCCTTACACTTATTGCCGTTTTGATTTCCCGGGTTATGCTGTTGACTCTTTCCATTGTCGTTCCTTCTTCCCTTCCCTGTCTTCTCATCGTCAGACGCGGGATCCTTGGTACTATCAGAATCGGCATATTTGACTAAAGCCGCCATCAGCGTACCCATATCCTTGCAGCCACGTTTAAGGCGCCCCAGCTTCTGCCTCAGCGGCTCAAAGCTACAATTCTTCTCCAAGATAAGGACTGCAGAGCCGGCATCCATATTGTCGGATGAATGAATTATCTCCTTAACCCGGCGCACCCAATGAGTGGTAGATTCGCCCCCCCCTGCTTACAATTAGTTAAGTCCACAATTGACATGGATTGCTTGCAGGTGTCCTTGAAGTTCTGAATGAACCGGGCCTTTAACTCTTCCCATGAGCTAATGGAATTGGGTGGCAACCCCTTCAGCCAAGAGCGGGTTGTTCCATCTAACATCATGGTGAAGTATTTAGCCATCGCTGCGTCACTGACCTCTAGCAGTTCCATGGCCATCTCATAACTCTCGATCCACGCCCCGGGCTGTAAGTCGGCCGTGTAATTCAGTATCTTTCGAGGTCCCTTGATGTCCTTGGGCAGACGTACATTGCGCAGAGCAGGTACCAGGCAAGGAACACTGCTGGTTCTCGTGGCTACCCCCGCCTCAACAGACGTCGTTGGATACTCCGGGTGATCTTGATAAGCTGCTGCCTGAGCCGCTCGTTTGTTCTCCTGACGTATCCGGCCCTGTACCGGGTGATAGCCACCGGGCTGGTTATGGCATTGGGCGTTGCTTGACAAAGCTTCAGACTCCATGTGCTTGCTGTAACTCGGGCTCCGGTTTTGGCGAGGCAGCGCTAACCAAGGCGGGGGAGTTGAATGGATTTTGTCCCGACTATAAGAATAGGTCTCTTGCTGAGCCAAGGCTGTCTGAAGAAGTTCTCTGACTCTCCGGGTATCCACTGCCGTTGTTTTATCACCGTCCATGGGAAGAGCCGCCAAACGTGTTGAAGCTGCAATTAAGTTCTCCATAGGGTTGGAAAAGTGACCCGGGGGATTGGCACATAACGCGGCGGCGGCATGCTCACGTGAGGCGGCACTGTCTCCCGGGGCTGAGTCGGCCCTCCTGTTCCGGCCGTCATAAGCTGATTGGTCTCTGGCGGTTTACTTGGGCCGGCTTCGGGTGTCGCAAAAAGAACCCGAGGATCGTAATTCGGAGGCAAACGGGATTGAGTTTTCTGATGTCTCCTCCTCATTACCTCATTAGACGCATTTAGGCTCATCATGAACTGATAAGCTTCTGACTGCAAGCGCTGCGCCCGGGCGTCGAGAGCCGCCCGCTCCGTAGCTAGTCTAGTATCCTCAGCTGCCAAGGCCTCCTTGGCCTGAGCTATCTCCTCATGCACCTGTGCTACCGCTGCGTCATGCTCATCTTTATCTGCAGGAATAACTGTGGCGGTTAGCAGGGCCGTAAGCTTGTCCATGAGGTCTATCAGCACCTGAGCCGGTGGGCGCACGGGGCCGCCTGCCCCGGCTGCTCCTGAACCAGACGTTACCGCTACAGCGGCTGTAGAGTTTGAGCCGAACCGAGTCCCAGCCATGAAGATTCCGGCCCATCTTTGCGGCTCGAAGGGGTCCGGAATACTGATGCCATCGGAACAGCCCCCGAGACCGCCGTCTTGCACTTGGTACAATGAATCTTTTGAACCGGCGGACGAATCATCGTACGAGAGGACGGCTGTCTCACCCCTATCTTCAGATCCTTCAGAAAAAGCCTCTCCGTGGACGCAACCCACGAAGGCACGCCTCATGACCGGTTGAGTCCGGGTCTTTCCCTCACACTGAGCCGTCTCGACGAGGTCGGTGCAGTTGTCCGCCTCAGGGCCCGGCTCACCGATCCGGCCGATGAAGACGTGGATTCCGCCAAAGGGGACCCGGTACCCGTACTCGATTGAGCCGGCGTCGGGACCCCAGCCTTCGTCGTCGATGTAGATCTTGCTGCGACGACTCTTTGTCATCCGGCCCACTACGTATCCCTTGAGCCCTTCGAAGTTGCACTTCAAGAACTCAATTCCACCATGCGCTGGCCCCACGGTGGGCGCCAACTGTCGTGGAATAGTCATGTCAGATGTCCTCGTGAAAGGAGTTAGTTGTGGAGCCATCGCAACTAGGAAGCTTGAAGGGGTTAAATCGGGACAAAGGACACGAGAGAGTTTCTACTAGTTTAGCCCATTACGGTGAAGGTAAGGCCTACGTCTAGTTGGGTTTGTATTGATGTTTCGATGACCAGGGGGCGAGATACGCTCTGCCCGGCTCTCGATGAGTTGTTTCTTGCCCTAAGCGCCAAGACAGTCGTCCCTTATATACGGGTTGGCATACATGGCTTATAGATTCCCGGCCGGCTTATAAACAGTGTCCGGCTCGGTGACTAGTTAAATCTACCTTATGTTACAAGTCATGCCATCATGGCGGTTTACTAAAACGGACCTTAAGCCGCCTGTGGGCCTTAAGCCTTTTATTGAACCACCATCTTCATGCTTGGTCTTGGGCTTCCTCTGATGAGTCCTCTTTGCGTAACCCGGCCCCTCCTGGGCGGCTTACACAAATAGTCATATCCCCAACACTACCCGACTAGTATGCGACACAGAGGATCAGCTACCTTGGTGCTTGACCCAATAATTGACGGATACCATCTCACTCGCATCCTCATGGACGGCGGCAGTAGTCTCAATCTAATATACCAGGACACTGTTCGCAGGATGGGGATAGACCCATCCAGAATCAGCCAAAGTTACACCACCTTTGAAGGGGTGATACCAGGCATTGAAGCCCACTGCAGGGGATCCCTCGTACTAGAGGTGACATTCGGTTCCCGAGACAACTTCAGAATCGAAGAACTACTCTTCACCATCGCTGTCACGCCCAAGATGCGACCCTATCCTAAAGGAACTCGAAGGTCCCACCAAGGATAGAAGCGCATCTTGAAGACGCTTTTGCAAGGTGGATATCATTACATCAACATTACATAATAGATAGGGATACATACATAAGGCATACAGTGCCACACGAATACAACATCATCTTACATAAGAGCACCATCCGTCTACGGATGAAACACAAATAGAAACTCAAACGACATCCACCCTGCTAGCCCAGGCTGCCGACCTGGAACCTATCCCCTGATCGAAGAAGAAGCAGAAGAAGAACTCCAAAACAAACAAACGTCGCTCTCGCGTCATGGTCATCGCCAAACCTGTTCCTGCAACTGTTGTAGTAATCTGTGAGCCATGAGGACTCAGCAATCCCATTACCATGGGTATCAAGACTAGCAAAGCTTACACGGAAAGGAAGGGGTAAAGTGGTGAAGTTGCCGCAGCGACTAAGCATGATATGGTGGCTAACATACGCAAATGAGAGCGAGAAGAGAAGCAAATGGAACGGTCATGAAGCTAGCAATGATCAAGAGGTGATCATGAACTCCTACTTACGTCAAACATAACCCAAAAACCGTGTTCACTTCCCGGACTCCGCCGAAAAGAGACCATCACGGCTACACACATAGTTGATGCGTTTTAATTTGAATCTGGTGTCAAGTTATCTACAACCGGACATTAACAAAATTCCCATCTGCCACATAACCGCGGGCACGGCTCTCGAAAGTTTATACCCTACAGGGGTGTCCCAACTTAGCCCATCACAAGCTCTCACGGTCAATGAAGGATATTCCTTCTACCAGGAAGTGCCGATCAATCTCGGAATCCCGGTTTACAAGACATTTTGACAATGGTAAAACAAGACAAGCAAAGCCACTCGATGCACCGACAATCCCGATAGGAGCTGCACATATCTCGTTCTCAGGGCAACACCGGATGAGACAGGCTACGAGTAAAACCAGACCTCGAGTTTCCCCGAGGGGGCCCTGCAGGTGGCTCGGTTCGGACCAGCACTTGGAGAAGCACTGGCCCGGGGGGGCTAAAATAAAGATGACCCTCGGGTTGGCCGACCCAAGGGAAGGGTATAGGTGGTGGTGAGGCAAATGGTAAAACCAAGGTTGGGCCTTGCTTGAGGAGTTTTATTTAAAGCGAACTGTCAAGGGGGTCCCATAAATCACCCAACCGTGTAAGGCACGCAAAATCCAGGAACATAATACCGATATGACAGAAACTAGGGCGGCAAGATTGGGACAAAACACCAGGCATAAGGCCGAGTCTTCCACCCTTTACCAAGTATATAGATGCAATAATGAAATAAGAGATATTGTGATATCCCAACATAATCCTATCCACCATGGAGCGAACTTCAACTTCACTTGCAACTAACAACGCTATAAGAGGGGCTGAGAAAAGCGGTAACATAGCCAAGGAACGGTTTGCTAGGAAGGGTGAAAAAGGTTAGAGGCTGACATGGCAAATTGGGAGGCTTGAGGAACAAGTGATAGGTAGCATCATAGCGATAGAACGAAGCAACTAGCATCGGAATGATAGTAGTGAGATCCAAGGTGACGGTCATCTTGCGTGAAATCCCGCTAGGAAGAAGAATGAGTCCATGAAGAAGATGAAGCCATAAAGATGAACCAAGCATAGACGAACGAATCCTCACGATCGCAACGAAATGGGAACTATCGAGAAGAAGCACACAACATGGTAAACAAACCATACCTAGACATGACATGATGCTCAACCAAGTATGATGCATGACAAAGGCTACATGAAGCTACTCATGGCAAGAGATGATGCAAACAAGAACACATCAAAGCAAGTTTAAATGAGGTCGGAAACAACATATAACAATTTCGGTAAGTCCTCATGCAAAATTTCGAAGTTGGTCTAGATCTGAACAAACATTAAGTTGAAGTTTTTAAATAGTAAGTTAAGGAGCACCAAGAGGATCTACATGAAATTCTAGTCAAGTTACATATAAAGTTCATTTTGTTCGGAGCTACGGCCTAGAAGATATGAGCAAAACAATTTAAACATGACATTGATGCAAAATGCATACAAACATCAAGCAAACACTCTCAAAACATGGATGCAACATTATAATATGAAACTTCATGCAAAATCAAGCAATTTTCATATAGAGCACACTCAAAACGGAGGAAGGCTGCAACACATGCACTCTATTCAAGATACAACAACAATCTGCCCAAAACAACATCTAGCAAGCATTAAAACAATATGCTACAGCACCTCAACATAATAACAAAAGGCATGGGCATGAAGTACAGGTAAAGAATGGCAAAACATGAACATGAGATATCTCCAGAAATCACTAGAACATGCTCAAAAGGACATGGCAAGATTGCAAATAATAACAGTTTCAGACTCGGCAGAAATAACATCAGGTTGCAATGTCTAGAGCTATCAAACAACATGTTGCAGGAAGCTATCATGGCAACCCAAGGAATTGATTCTAGTACTAAAGACAAAGAACAAAAGTCCCTTACTTAACTAATTCTAAAGATCAACACAAAAGATGGTATCATCCATGCAAACATGGCAAAAGATATGACAGATTCATACATGGCAGGAAGAACAAGAAGTAGGCATGTTGGTGAGCTTGTACCACTCACCACCGAGAAATACATGGCATGACAAGGTAACCAACAGTAAGAATACATGTTTATGAAGCTAAGCGTGGCAATAGCAAGTTCATAGCATGCTTGGATCACAAACAACAATCATGGCAACATTGAACTTAATGTTAACAGGATGACAGCAACATTATTTAACAAGTTTGGAGCAAGATAACAACAACTTACAGCAGGCTATAAATTCAACCAGGGCATTAATGGATAGAGCATAATATGTACAACAAAACATCCTTAGTTAACTTCTCCAGATTATGCATAGAACGACTTGTAGCAGCAGGTTTACATAGCATCATCATATAGCAAAAACAGTCTAGTAAAACAGTAACAACAAGTACCCTACTTCACGAGCTCGATGCACTCACTAAAAGACTCAAAAAAAATACAGGGATTGCACCACTGTAAATATGGCATGATGTAGTACAAATCACATGTGGAGCTCATGCTCATAGAATGCACACACAAAATGCAATGAAAAAGACAAAACAACAAGTTATAACAGTTTCAGCAGGTTAACAACATATAGCACTCTTGCAATGATAATTTGGGCAACAAGATGGACTCGAATAGACATGGCGCAATGGAACAAAAATGGAGAGCACATCATGATTAACATTTCGATATATTATGCATGCAAATGGGAGCAGCGAACGCGAAGTTACAACAGGTAAAAATTAGCACCAGAATGTTGGGAATCAGGGACTTGGCAGTTTTCTCACCCCGGGAAAAATGGACGGAGGGGTTCCGGGACGAAGAGATCCGGGATCGGGGGCGCTGTTTAGTTCGGTGAGGTGGTGGATCTGGTCCACCCGACCAGATCCGGATCGGTGGCGGCAGCCGGCGATGACGGCGATCGCCGGAGATGGCAGGGACGGCGGGTCTGGCGGAGGAGGCGAGGGACGGCGCGGGACCGGGAGGCGCGGGGCGGAGGGGGCGGTTGCTAAGGCCAGCGGAGGAGCGGCGAAGGGCGGTGGGGTGGAGCTCACCGGCGGCGGGTCGCGCCCACCGGAGGGAGGCGCGGGCCACGGGCGGCGGCGATCGAACGGACTCGTCTTGGTGCGTGGGCCTCGACATGATGGCGGCGCGCCCGCGGAGGACGGGTGGCGGGAAGGACGGCGACACCGGCGGGATCCGCGGGCGGTGGAGACGGCGCTCCCGGCGACAAGGCGGCGGAGGGCGGCGGCAGCGCGCCTGGCGGCGGCGGCGGCGGCTGCACGGGAGGCGGCGCGGCGGCGGCGACGCTTCGGGCCCGATGGGCTCGGGCGGGCCCCGCTTGGGCCTGGGCGGGCCGATGGCGGTGGGAGGAGAGAGAGGAGGCGTGGGGACAGGTGGCAGGCCATGATTGGGTGTGGGCAGCGGCGGGATTCATCTGGCTGCGGGCGGACATGTCCGACGCGGAGAGGGGGGATTTTTAGGGTTTGGACTGCGGGATTTCGGGGAGGAAGACATATTTATAGGTAGAGGGATCTAGGAGAGTCCAAATAAGGAGCAGTTTTCGGCCACGCGATCGTGATCAAATGACCGAGAGCATGGAGGGGTTTGGATGGGTTATATGGCCACTTTGGAGGGTTGTTGGGCTGCACACAAAAGTGGGCTTTACGGTTACCCGGTTAACCGTTGGAGTATCAAACGGACTCCAAATGGCACGAAACTTGACAGGCGGTCTACCGGTGGTGTACCAAGGCCGCTTGGAAAATCACGGTCCATTCCGAGAATGTTTAACATCCGCTCACAACAAGAGACAAAAGGGGGACGCCGGAGGACAGAGGAGTGCCGGATTGCAAAACGGACAACGGGGAAAATGCTCGGATGCATGAGACGAACATGTATGCAAAATGATATGCACATGATGACATGATAAAATGCAACACGCAAGCAAATGACATGGAAAAATGCAACACGCAAGCAGCTGACATGGCAACGACGGCGAATAACTGGAAGACACCTGGCGCATCGAATCCGGGGCGTTACAACTCTCCTCTACTAACAAGAGATCTCGTCCCGAGATCTTAGGACCGAGACGGAAGAGAAAAAGGGATGAGGTGAAATAAGAACGCAAGAGAAGAAGCAAAGAATCGAGAGCACTCGAGAAGAAGAGGGGAACAACGAAAATGACGAGAATCGAAAACTCACGGAATCAGATAGACTCTAAAATCACTCCGGTTAGAACGAGATAAGAAATGAATAAGACTGAAAAGGATTCAGGCAGCACTCCGGCTGAAACATGGATGAATAGAACACGAGCTTGAGAGGATGGAATGATAGTTGATGAAGACATGACACAAAACCTCCGGGAAAAATTGAAAGAGTTGAATGAAAAGAACGGAGAAGAAAATGACAACTTGTGCCACGAATGAAATTGAAAGCATTTTTGGAAGGAAGGTTTAAACGGAGTTGTTGAGAAAATCAACAACGAAAAGAATAAGCTTGTTGTGGTCTTATAGGTAACATCTCAAGATCATAAAGTGATAACCGGCCACAAACGGAAATGATTGGATAGCTGAGAAGAACGAAGAAATGCAAAACTCCACTTCAAAAGAATATGGCTAATTAATTACACTTCGAAACACGAGAAGAAAGATAATTGAACTCCACCAACAAGAATCTTGATGAACTCTCGAAGAATGAATTAAATCATGAAGAACCACCATGAAGAACTCCGGTGACAAAAGGATGATGAGATAGAATGAAGGATGAAAGAATAAGATGAGCCTTGCGATGATTTAGATGGAGGTTTCGATGAAATGGCCGAGGGAATTTGAAAACTCCAGAAAAAAAAAGATGGAAACACTTGGAACTAGAATTTATTCCTCACGAACAAACTCCGAAGGAAGGGATTAATCACTTGGATGAAATAATAATAAGATTTATTGTATGCTTATCCTTCATCAAATTAAATTGATGACAAGCAATGGATTTTGCATACTACTTATTCTTCTTGAAAAGGATTAAGGGGGAATATGGCGCAAAACTTGAGAAAGTCTTCATGAACCACCGGTAGGATTTGGAAAGAACGAATGAATTGATATGATAACAAAGGAAAGAGAATATGAAGGAACCACCGTAAGAATTTGAAAATGACTGATGAAAGAGAATGAATCACCGGGAAGAATTAGAAAAGCACAAAGATACTTGAGGGAATTAAGAGACAGCATAACGAAGGGATTGCGAACTGATTGAAGAATAATTGAACGAAGCACCGGAAGAATACTGAGATCAACGAAGGGGCACGGATATAGAATAATTGGAGAACGAATCTGAAACTAGGAACGAAGAAATATTCCAACAGGATGACCTTCGGATGATCCAGATGGAAAAAACAACTCTTGACATACTCCGGATGGATGAAAAGAATATCTGACAAATGGAATAATTCGCGAGGATAACATGAAGCTAGAACCACGAAACTTCGAGAGAATGGGCAAGATTTAGAGGAAAAACTCTTCTTCGGTCTTCAAATGACGACGAGAAACACCACCAAAAATAACCGAGATACTCCGGTAGAATGAAAAACAAAGAGGTTGAGCAATCAAATAAATGATTAAGAAACGATCTTGGAAAAGGCATGTGACTGATGGGATCCATTCTTACGTCACAATTGAAAAGAATTGAGAATAACTCCGGGGAAATTAGAAGAGTCAGGTAAGATCCTGGGAAAAGACCTCTGGGTTAGGGCCCACTGAAGAGAAAAACATCGTTGGAAAGGGATGTTGAACAGATAGATGATACAGTGGAACAATTAAAATATTAGAATGAGGTGACAACCTCGAATTAATTCGAACACATGCGAATCTCCTGAGATGTCTTGAACTGCGAGAGGCAAACGAGTAAGGAAAGACTTTAACCAAGGAAAAGAATATGATCAACCCGAAAAACTTGAATTGAATCCACCGGAAAAGAAAAAGAGATGAAGAATGTCGAACAAAATGAGAATTCACCGGTTGAAATAATTGAGGGAAGACTGAAGAGACTCCACATGAATGAAATTGATGCTCGAAACAGACTCAGACTCCGGGAAGAAAAAGGGTGGGAGGGCGGGAAAAACAAAGGCAACTTGGAAGAGGGAACCGACGAATGTCTTGAAGAGAAAACACCGGTTGAAATCATAGAGGAAAGAAAGCAAAGACTTCGCAAGAGTAGGACGGATACTCGATTACAGGATTCGGCTCCGAGGAGAAAAAGGGGTGGGCGGGTGGGAAAAAGAAAACAACTGAGGATTGAACTTGGCAAAGATGAAGCGGCTTGAGTCAACTTGACAAGAAATGCACCGGATAAAAAGAGCTGAGAACCAATGATCGGAAAACTAACCGCGTGATCCTAAAGAAAATTTTGAAGGGAAAGAGGCGTAATTCAAAACACCTACGTCAAGATTCCTCACCAGAGCGACGAAGGGGCTGAGGAGTAAAAAGAATTTCTACTCTCTGATATAGCTAGACTTCGAAAACAGTTTTTCTTCTAGACTCGACAATGGCCAAACTACACGATCAATCAAGGGGGCTCCTATGGTCGGTCGAGGCTCTGATACCAACTTGTCACGCCCAAGATGTGACCCTATCCTAAAGGAACTCGAAGGTCCCACCAAGGATAGAAGCGCATCTTGAAGACGCTTTTGCAAGGTGGATATCATTACATCAACATTACATAATAGATAGGGATACATACATAAGGCATACAATGCCACACGTATACAACATCATCTTACATAAGAGCACCATCTGTCTACGGATGAAACACAAATAGAAACTCATATGACATCCACCCTGCTAGCCCAGGCTGCCGACCTGGAACCAATCCCCTGATCGAAGAAGAAGCAGAAGAAGAACTCTAAAACAAACAAACATCGCTCTCGCGTCATGGTCATCGCCAAACCTGTACCTGCAACTGTTGTAGTAATATGTGAGCCACGAGGACTCAGCAATCCCATTACCATGGGTATCAAGACTAGCAAAGCTTAATGTGAAAGTAAGGGGTAAAGTGGTGAGGTTGCAGCAGCGACTAAGCATGATATGGTGGCTAACATACGCAAATGAGAGCGAGAAGAGAAGCAAATGGAATGGTCGTGAAGCTAGCAATGATCAAGAGGTCATCCTGAACTCCTACTTATGTCAAACATAACCTAAAAACCGTGTTCACTTCCCGGACTCCGCCAAAAAGAGACCATCACGGCTACACACACGGTTGATGCGTTTTAATTTGAATCTAGTGTCAAGTTATCTACAACCGGACATTAAAAAAATTCCCATCTGCCACACAACCACGGGCACGGCTCTCGAAAGTTTATACCCTGCAGGGGTGTCCCAACTTAGCCCATCACAAGCTGTCACGGTCAACGAAGGATATTCCTTCTCCTAGGAAGTCCCGATCAATCTCGGAATCCCGGTTTACAAGACATTTTGACAATGGTAAAACAAGACCAGCAGAGCCACCCGATGCACCGACAATCCCGATAGGAGCTGCACATATCTCGTTCTCAGGGCAACACCGGATGAGACATGCTATGAGTAAAACCAGACCTCGAGTTTCCCCGAGGGGGCCCTGCAGGCAGCTCGGTTCGGACCAGCACTTATAGAAGCACTGGCCTAGGGGGGGGCTAAAATAAAGATGACCCTTGGGTTGGCCGACCAAAGGGAAGGGTTTAGGTGGTGGTGAGGCAAATGATAAAACCAAGGTTGGGCCTTGCTGGAGGAGTTTTATTCAAAGCGAACTGTCAAGGGGGTCCCATAAATCACCCAACCGTGTAAGGAACGCAAATTCCGGGAATATAATACCGATATGACGGATACTAGGGCGGCAAGAGTGGAACAAAACACCAGGCATAAGGCCGAGTCTTCCACCCTTTACCAAGTATATAGATGCATTAATTAAATTAGAGATATTGTGATATCCCAACATAATCATGTCCACCATGGAGCAAACTTCAACTTCACCTGCAACTAACAACGCTATAAGAGGGGTTGAGCAAAGTGGGAACATAGCCAAGCAACGGTTTGCTAGGAAGGGTGAAAAAGGTTAGAGGCTGACATGGCAAACTGGGAGGCTTGAGGAACAAGTGATAGGTAGCACAACATAGCGATAGAACGAAGCAACTAGCATAGCAATGATAGTAGTGAGATCCAAGGTGACGGTCATCTTGCCTGAAATCCCGCTAGGAAGAAGAACGAGTCCATGAAGAAGATGAAGCCACGAAAACGAACCAAGCGTAGACCAACGAATCCTCACGATCGCAATGAAGCGAGAACTATCGAGAAGAAGCACACAACATGGTAAACACACCACACCTAGACATGACATGATGCTCAACCAAGTATGATGCATGACAAAGGCTACATGAACCTACTCATGGCAAGAGATGACGCAAACAAGAACAACACATCAAAGCAACTGTAAATGAGGCCGTAAACAACATATAACAATTCCGGTAAGTCCTCATATGCAAAATTTCGAAGTTGGTCCAGATCTGAACAAACATTAAGTTGAAGTTGTTAAACATTAAGTTAAAGAGCACCAAGAGGATCTACACGAAATTCTAGTCAAGTAACATATAAAGTTCATTTAGTTCGGAGCTACGGCCTAGAAGATATGAGCAAAACAAGTTAAACATGGCATTGATGCAAAATGCATACAAACATCAAGCAAACACTCTCAAAACATGGATACAACATGATAATATAAAACTACATGCAAAATCAAGCAAGTTTCATATAGAGCACACTCAAAACGGAGCAAGGGTGCAACATATACACTATTCAAGTTACAACAACAATCTGCCCAAAACAACAACTAGGCATCTAGCCAGCATCAAAACAATATGCTACAACACCTCAACATGATAACAAAAGGTATGCGAATGAAGTACAGGTAAAGCATGGAAAAACATGAACACTTAGCTATCTCCAGAAATCACTAGAACATGCTCAAAAGGACATGGCAAGATTGCAAATAATAACAGTTTCAGACTCGGCAGAAATAACATCAGGTTGCAATGTCTAGAGCTATCAAACAACATGTTACAGGAAGCTATCATGGCAACCCAAGGAATTGAATTCTAGTACTAAAGACAAATAACAAAAGTCCCTTACTTAACTATTTCTAAAGATCAACACAAAAGATGGTATCCTCCATGCAAACATGGCAAAAGATGACAGATTCATACATGGCAGGAACAACAATAAGTAGGCATGTTGGTGAGCTTGTACCACTCACCACCGGGAAATACATGGCATGACAAGGTAACCAACAGTAAGAATACATATATATGAAGCTAAGCATGGCAATAGCAAGTTCATAGCGTGCTTGGATCACAAACAACAAACATGGCAACATTGAACTTAATGTTAACAGGATGACAACAACATTATTTAGCAAGTTTGGAGCAAGATAACAATAAGTTACAGCAGGCTATAAATTCAACTAGGGGCATTAATGGATAGAGCATAACATGTACAACAAAACATCCTTAGTGAACATCTCCAGATTATGCATAGAACGACTTGTAGCAGCAGGTTTACATAGCATCATCATATAGCAGAAACAGTCTAGCAAAACAGTAACAGCAAGTGCCCTATTTCACGAGCTCGATGCACTCACTACAAGACTCGCAAAAATACATGGATTGCACCAATATAAAGATGGCATGATGTAGTACAAAACACATGTAAAGCTCATGCTCATAGGATGCACACACCAAATGCAATGAAAAAGACAAAACAACAAGTTATAACAGTTTCAGCAGGTTAACAACATATAGCACTCTTGCAACAATGATTTGGGAACCAAGATGAACTCAATGAACATGTCACAATGGAACAAAATGAAGATCACATCATGATGAACATTCTGATATGTTATGCATGCAAATCGGAGCAGCGAGCTCGAAGTTACAACAGGTCAAAGTTAGCACCAGAATGTTGGGAATCAGGGACTTGGAGTTTTCTCACCCAGGGAAAAATGGACGGAGGGGTTCCGGGATGAGGAGATCAGGGATCGGGGGCGCCGTTTGGTTCGGTGAGGTGGTGGATCTGGTCCACCCGACCAGATCCGAATCGGTGGCGGTGGCCGGTGACGACGGCGATCGCCGGAGATGGCAGGGACGGTGGGTCTGACGGAGGAGGCGAGGGATGGCGCGGGACCGAGAGGCGCGGGGCGGCGGGCGTGGTTGCTGAGGCCGGCAGAGGAGCGGCGAAGGGCGGCGGGCGGAGATCACCGGCGGCAGGTCACGCTGCCACCGGAGTGAGGCGCAGGGCCACGGCGGCGGCGACGGCGAGATTCGTCGGCGCGTGCAGCCTCGGCAGCGGCGGCGAAAAGGGCGCGGAGGACGGGCGGCGGCGGAGGACGGCTGCGGCCGGCGGGATTCGGGCGGGCGGCGGAGAAGGCGCGCCCGCGACGAGGTGGCGGAGGGCGGCGGCGGCGAGGCGCCCGGCGGCAGCGGCGCTGCACGGAAGGCAGGGCGCGGCGGCAGCAAGCCTTCGAACCACGATGGGCTCAGGCGGGACCCGCTGGGCTGGGGCGGCCGACGGCAGTGGGAGGCGCGGGGACAGGTGGCAGGCCATGATTGGGCGCGGGCGGCGGCGGGATTTGTCCGGTGGCGGGCGGACATGTTCGACGCGGAGATGGGCGATTTTTAGGGTTTGGACTGCGGGATTTCAGGGAGGAAGACATATTTATTGGTAGAGGGAGCTGGGAGAGTCCAAATGAGGAGCGGTTTTCGGCCACGCGATCGTGATCGAACGACCGAGGGGTTTGGATGGGTTATAGGGCCACTTTGGAGGGGTGTTGGGCTGCACACAAAAGAGGGCTTCACAGTTACCCGGTTAACCATTGGAGTATCAAACGGACTCCAAATGGCACGAAACTTGACAGACGGTCTACCGGTGGTGTACCAAGGCCGCTTGGCAAATCACGGTCCATTCCGAGAATGTTTAACATCCGCTCACAACAAGAGACAAAAGGGGGACGCCGGAGGACATAGGAGTGTCGGATTGCAAAACGGACAATGGGGAAAATGCTCAGATGCATGATACGAACATGTATGCAAAATGAGACGCACATGATGATATGATAAAATGCAACACGCAAGCAAATGACATGGAAAAATGCAACACGCAAGCAGCTGACATGCCAATGACGGCGAATAACTAGAAGACACCTGGCGCATCGAATCCGGGGCGTTACAATCACCCCCCTCCAAAGTGGTTATCAAGCATTGCTCAGGAGAACGGCCTTCGCCCGCTTCAATGCAGTACCGCACTATGCCTACCTTAAACTCAAGATGCCCGGCCCACGTGGCGTCATCACCGTTAATGGAAATACAGAGCGTTCCTTACGCGCAGAAGAGTATGCGACGGCTCTAGCAACCGGACACTAAGCGGCCTCTAATATCAAAACACATGATCGGTCACTAAGACCACGGACACGGTTAGAGGAGTCCGACAGCCCAGATAAACCTGAGCTGGGCGTTATACGTGTAATCCCATAGAGGACACCATGGGCTACAGATATTTAATAAAGCCCACCTTTTGGCTTGACCTTATTAACAGGCCAATGTCTTACACTTCTACTATCCATTGATAATAGCCAACTCTTCGCACGCTTACGTCATACTCTTCTACATGAGGTTTCCTTTTTACAGACACCATTCGTGCGATACCCTCCCAGGACACGGCACAATGGAGACAAAGGCGCAGACGTGGAGCAGGGCCCCGCTCAAAGGTTTCTCTTTAGATTAAGCCCCTGTGTAAACCTTCTTTATTGTCTCTTGTTGCTTACACATCCCATGGGTACTACACCCACAGGGGATACTGCCGTTATTGGCATTTCGCCACGACAGACTAATGCATGTACCTGGAAATACATGGTTCATAATAAAGGGTGTTATTCAACCTAGATTAAGTTCTAAAGTCCGAATACCTTTGGGAGTGTTCGGCTTAGCGAGTTTGGCCTTATATGCATCAACTCTGAATCATGTCTTTGGTGAAATGTTGGGTTTTCCCGGCTCCTGGATTTGCCGCCTTACGTTCCGTTCTTATCGGCTAAGGCAGCCAAAGGAGAACTACTACGATTGTGGCCTGGTTATTCTGGATGAGCACCTCAGTAGAGAAAGCTGAAAACTGACTGTCATGATATAGCAAGAGATTGGTCAACCACTCGAGGAGTCATCGGAATCTTTAGGATTCCTCCGCATTAACGAAGGACCGTTTCTCGGTCATGTAAACACGCGCCCGTATTCGGATACACGCAAAGGTACCAGGGGCTACATAGTAGCCCCCCGTCAAACTCCTATGGCTAAGTGAAAGTTTTAAAGCTATATAGTCCGGTTGCCTAGTTCGACGTGCGATCACCTCTTTAATGGACCAAGACGTTGGATCAAGTGTGATTACGCATATTCTTGTGAACACCCCCGCATTGTATGCGTGGGGGCTGGAGCCAATGACTGCTAACTTTCAGATTTCATACATACATCAAACGGCCGCACAGGAGGCACAATAGCACTTTCGGGTGAAAAGTATAAACATAGCCTCCATAATTAAAATAAAATTATTTTTACAATGAAACAATTTGTCACTCGAACATGACACTCTTCGAGCACTGAGCCTCTATTAAACGAGCACCTTCTGTTACCTGCTCCAAGTAGTGCTCGGCTGGATCCTGGCTTCCCGCCGGATTCTGGGTCGCCATGATGGTGGCCTCCATATCTGTCCAATATGCTTTAACACGGGTAAGAGCCATCCGTGCACCCTCTATGGATGCCGACCTTTTCATGGCATCAATTCACGATACGGCACCAAGGAATTGTTGCACTAAACCAAAATAACTATTCGGCTTCGGCCCCTTCGGCCATAGATGGTCTATTACAGACCTCATTGCAAGACCAGACAACCTATGGAGCTCGGCCACAGCAGCCATCCTCTCACTCAATGGCAACGGACGCGTTGGAGCACTGAATTGCGACGAGAACAGCTTTTCCACTTCATTATCTTTTTGACCCTCGAAAAACATGGCCACATCAGCCGTACTCTTCGCCAGATCCGCATACACATCTGTAGGGCTCCAGCGTCGATCCAAAGGTGCGTACTTTGGATCTAAGGACTTCATCCGCAACAAATAGGGGTTTCCACCCGCGATTTCTTCGGCCTATCGAAGCTACCCCCGCGCATCCCTAATTTCGGAACGCGTCTCCTTGGCCGCATCAAGGGCCTTCTTCAGGTCAGCCGAATTAGCCTGGTTCTCTTTTTCAAGGAGCTCATACCAGTTTGCGGTGTTTTTCTGCTCCACAGCCATCTCGGCTATTTTATCCGCCTTTAGGGCAGCCGCATTGCTAGCCCGGGCTTGTTCCTTGGCTAGGGCAAGTTCCGCCCTCAGGGCCTCCACGGTAGCAGCTCCGCCTACAGTCCAAGCATATCACATTAACATTATGCTCCTCTTAATATTTCTTATAAAAATTAAGGAAAGTAGAGCACATACTTTGTGACTCGTTAAGCCGCTCGTTCACAAGTGTGATATCGGCATCCACAACTTCAATCTGTCGCCTCAGTTCGGTGACTTCAACGGACCGGTCGGCTTTCGGACCCTTAGCCACCTGCGCATGAATACAGTGCAATCATTACTCAACAATGTGATCCTCCGTTTGCCGCCTAGGGCTGGCAACCGGAGTCTCAGGGGCTACTATCCATATGGAGCACACCTAGCGCGTGCGCCACAATCAAAAAATCACGTATTTCATTACATACCTCAAGGCCTCTCAGCAGGCTCGTAAAAGCTTCATTCAACCCACTTCTGGCGGATGAAATCTTCTCAAGCACCATGCTCATTAATGAACGGTGATCCTCCGAGAGAGCAGCTTGCTCCAGAAGGCCCGTCAGCGTGTCTGGCCGGTAGCCGAATTGTGCCGGACCCTTTTTATCACCCCCCGTGGGAGCCGAACGCTCCGGGCTCAAGGCGGCCGAAGTACTAGCTTCTAGCCCCGGCAAATCTGGACTCCTCCGTGAAGACACCTCGGAGTCGCCCACCCCATGAGGTGGAGAGGCTGGTGGGGTTTCACTCTCCATGATCTCCGGAAGGAGATCCCCCAAAGACGAACTCTATAGAGAAGAGCTGCTAGCCGGACTGCAAAGAATGGATCCTGGTTATTGTTCTTGGAGAAAGGAGGAGTAGCTTTGTATTTACGATTAACTTATAGCTCGACTGAGGGCTGGCCCGTTTGCGGGCATGGCGCGGTGAGGACACCCTTCGGGGCAGGGCCACCTGGTGAAGTTTTCTTCCCTTGTCTGGGCACCTCCATCTCCAACTCTTCGGAGGCAGCCCTCTTCTTCCTGCGGGGGGAGGGAGGAGACCCTAGATTCCCCTCCCCGACTGTCCTCCTTCATGGAGGTAGTAATTCCCCCGGTTTGGATGTGCAATGTGTGAAGTTCTGCTTCTCTGTTCTTCCCTTCGTCTTTCCCCGAAGGCACTTGAATTAGCACACGACTAAGCATCTTGGCTATGACAGGACTAGGAGAGCCTTCGGGAAGTGGCGCTGGACACCTGATTCTCTCCGCCTTGCTGAGCCATTCCTGGCCACGGATGGTCTTCAGAATAATATTATGATAAATATAAATGAAGTGTTTGGTTTCTGGGTTACTTACTCGGGTATCTGGGCGGTTGCAGCTCAGGCCTGCTCGGTGTTGTCCGGACACTTTCCTTGTGGTCCGAAGAATAACTTACACATCCCTTTGAGCGTCATGCCGAAGAAGTGCAGAATAGTCCACGGACCTTCCGGATTGAATTCCCACATCTGGAGAGGCCGGCATTTGCACGGCAAGATCCGTCGGACTAGCATTACCTGAATTACGCTGACAAGGCTAATGTCCCTCTCAAGAAGCTCCCAAATGCGGCTCTACAATGTTGGTACATCATTAGCAGGCCCCCACTCCAGTCCCACATTGGCCCATGACACCAGTTGAGGTGGAGGGCCCGAACGGAAGTCGGGGGCAGCCACCCACTTTGTGCCTCTGGGAGCCGTGACGTAAAACCACCTCCGTTGCCATAGATCGGACACCTCCGGGAAGAAGCCCTCTGGCCATGGGGCGTTGGCGTTCCTGCTTATTACAGCACCTCCGCACTCCGCATGTCGCCCCTCAATCATCTTCGGCTTCACATTGAAGGTCTTGAGCCATAAGCCGAAGTGCGGGGTGATGTGGAGGAAGGCTTTGCACATGACGACGACGAGATGTGAAGGACGGCGTCCGGAGCTAGATCATGAAAATCTAGCCTATAATAGAACATGAGCCCTCTCACAAAGGGATCAAGGGTGAAGCCTAAACCGCGGCGGAAGTGAGAAACAAATACGACGCTCTCGTTGGGCTCGGGAGTAGGGATGACCTGCCCTAGAGCAGGAAGCTTGTGCTTGATGTCGGTGGTCAGATATCTGACCTCCCAAAGCTTTGCAATGTCCTCCTATGTGACAGAGGAGGCCATCCACCAGCCTTGAAGGTTGGATCCGGACATGATTGAAGATTCGAAGTGCTTAAGCTTGGGCTTCGGGTGTTGGAACTCGAGATGTGAAAAGGCACAAGCATGGTAGAAAAGAGGGATATGCCTCGACCCCTCTATAAAGACGGTGAATATCAAGCGTCCTCAGCGTAACCGCTTGGGACTTACCTAAAAACACGGAGTCATGCCAACAGGCGTCGTGGGGTTGCACGCGGCCGCATTGATGGAGGATCCTGCGATAAGGGGAACACGATCTCTGCTTTGGCAAGGCGTGCCAATAGAACAGCCCCGCAACGCGTATCGAGGCAGGCCAAGAAAAACCGGTTCGTGTTGGGCCAGGCCCCGGCGTAAGGGCACACCGTACAATTAAATTGTCAGCAGATCAGATTTGTGAAGTGTTATGCTCTCTACGGTGGTGTGCGGAAATTATCTCGCAGAGCCGGACACAATCCATAATATGCTTTGGAATATTCGGATATGGAACCCGCCTTGCAATGTCGAAGACAATCTACGCGTCGGACTCATCGTCATTGAAGCCTGGTTTAGGGGCTACTGAGGGAGTCCAGGATTAGGGGGCATCCGGACAGCCGGACTATATACTTTGGCCGGACTATTGGACCGTGAAGATACAAGACTCAAGACTTCGTCTCGTGTCCGGGTGGGACTCTCCTTTGCGTCAAAGGCACGCTTGGCGATCTGGATATTAGATCTCCTTCTTTGTAACCGACTCTATGTAAACCCTAGCCTCCTCTAGTGTCTATATAAACCGGAGGGTTAGGTCCATAGAAAATCAATCATAATCATCATAGGCTAGCTTCTAGGGTTTAGCCTCTACGATCTCGTGGTAGATCAACTCTTGTAATACTCATATCATCAAGATCAAACAAGCAGGAAGTAGGGTTTTACCTCCATCGAGAGGGCCAGGACCTGGGTTAAACATCATGTCCCTTGCCTCCTGTTACCATTAGCCTTAGACGCACAGATCAGGACCTCCTACCCGAGATCCGCCGGTTTTGACACCGACAATGGTCAGTGTCTGTTAAAAGTAATATCAAAAGGAGTTGAAAATTCCAAAACATTATAGCAAATGGGATATTAGTTTCTTTTTTGTTTTTGTTCTTCACTGATATCATATACGTATTTCATTGGATTTAACATGACATAGTACTAATTTACTTTTAAATTTCTTTTAGTATGGCTATTAATTTTTGGATTAAGAATATTTCCTTCCCCAGCAAAAATTTGCGAATTTTCAAAATTTCCCACATATTTAGTTAATTTTTTGACCCTGCTTTGACAAGAAAATAGCCAACAATTCTAAAAATGGAAAATGGGCTGCAATAAATTCCATATGAATTAGAAAATGAGTAAAAATTATAAAAATAATAGCAAATGGTCTGTACACGCCACAGATTTTGAGGCTGACTTGTTTATGCAAGGCTTTGTCAGTGAACACACGATTCTAGTAACAGTGACTATTGGATGTCAGTCCAACAGCCGACATGCTTCTTCAATCTCTGATCTTCCTGCTCCAGCCGCCTAAACTAGCGCCCGCGGGACTGCCTGATCCCTCCTCTTGTGGCCCGCTGTGATGCCGCGCAGCCTTCCCCGACCCACCCTACTCCCTCCGCTGGCCTGGCCGCACGCAATAAATTGCCTTCTTATTATGCAAAAAAATGATTCCTCCCACTAACATCTGGGGCGCACCGGTTGGGAGGCTAACCTGTGGGCCTACTAAGTTGAAGCATACGCAGTGCTTGTCAACTTAGTCAATAAATGATTCTAGCAGCAGTAACCGTTGGATTTGAATTGAACGGTCCTGCTGCTTCTTCAATATCGCTGCTCTTCTTGCACCAGCCGCCCAAACTAGCGTCGGGAGACCGCTGCTCACGGCCTCCAAAGGCGGGTCTTTGCCGCTGAGGCCTCATCGCCTCTACTACTCCCACCGCTAGCCAGGCCCTGCGGCGACGGCAGCCTCACACTGCAGCCGAACCAGTGAACCCTCGTACTCCTCTCCGCGTGGGCATCCACTGCCGCGTCTCCCTCGGCTCTGTGTCGTCCCCTTCCTAGGCCTTGCCGTCATCCACCACATTGGTGCTCTTGGCGTGGCATGGTAAATGTGGTCAACGACATTCCATTCCATCGGAAGAGTACTGTACGTGGAGAGGTTGACAGCTGGGTCCACGGCCACAACCCAGTTTTTTTGTGATTTGCCAAGTCGCTTTGTCAAGCCTGTTGGGCTGCAAATCTTTCAAGACGAGGAGAGTTTTTCATTTAGTTGGCCAAATATCTTTTTTTTTCATTTTGAGATTTTAAATTACATTAATTTTTATGCATGGAGAATTTGTTGGATTTTATATTGATATGCATTTATTTTTAAAATCAGTTTGAATGTGATTCGAAATTTCGGGATTAAAAACAGTCGGACCGCACCGAAATATGCAAAATTTTGTGTAATTTTTTAACCGTGGCCACAATATGGGCTGTAATGCTAACAAAAAGAATATGGGCTAAAAACCTTAAGAATTAGCAAATGGGCTGTAAATTATTAGAAATAATGGCAGATGGGCTGTATGCTGTTTTCCACATATTTGAGGCTTTCCTAAAAAAATGTTGACTATCAGATCCCTAGTCCTGGTATGCACTAGGCTAGCCCTTCAAATGAACTTGAAATGGGGGATGTTCAAACCCTAGCATAAAAAGGAATCCACCAGGTTCAACTAAAATATTTTTCAATAAATCCAAATGGCTTTCAAAAATGTTCATCGTTTCTGGAAAATGCTAGATACAATAACCAGAGCTGTTGAACATTTTTCCATGACATATTTGGGCTCTGATTTAAATCATATGGTATTTGCATTTGGGCATTTAAATGCTATTAAATATTTTAAATGCTCAAATAATCATAAACTAAAATGTTTGATGTTGGTTATATTTCTAACAGTGGCATTGAGATATGATTTTTGGATCTGTCTAGGTATTTTTAATAAAGCCCTAAAGACTACAGAATAATAGAAAATAGAATTAAAGAAAGGAGAGAGAAGGACTTACCTGGCAGCCCAACCGGCCCACCCCTATAGCAGCCCAGTTGGGCAAAGCCAGCCCAGCCCACCAGGGGCAAGGTTGTCTTCAACCTTGCGCCAGTAGGACGCCGAGCGTGTGCTCGCCGCACGCGCGCCCTCCGAGTGCCACCTCCTCTCTGCCTGCTCGCCCGGATGCTTCTGGACGACGCCACGCAGCTCACCCAACTTCCTCTCACTCTCCCTCGCCCTCATCCCATCCTCTGCTCCCTTCCTTATATCTGCCCGTGGGCGCCGGGACCGCCGACGAGCACGACCGCGACCACAGCCTCCCCTTCTCCTCTCCGACGGGCCCCCAAGCTCCGCAGTGCCTCCCTCATCCTCTCCGCCGGCTCACGCGACCGGAAGAGCCCCGACGCATCATCCTCGACCTCATCTTCTCCCTCGGCCACATGAGATCGCCACTGGCATTCCGACGCCGTCAAGCCTCCCCCGAGCCCCCGACCTTCTCTTCGACTTCGCTGTGAGCCCCTCCGTCGTTCCCCCCTACTTCCCGTGTCGATTTCTCACTCTAGCTAGCTTCGCCATCACGGCCGAGAGCTTTGCTCCACCGGCCACGTAGCCGCCGCGGCCACAGTTGCTTCTGCTCATGTTTGAGCGTGTATCTTTGCTCAGTGCGGTCCCAGGAGCCCAGAACAAGCATCCATTTGTCCTCCCGTCCACCATAGCTTCATTTCTGTCGAGGTCCGAACTCCGGGGGCCGCCCGGCTCGTCGCCGCCGCTGCTACTCAAACCCCCAGGACACCATGCGCCACCACCGGATGCGACGCACTGCCAGCAACTCATAGCCGCAAACCGCGCTCAAAACCGTCCCCTGTAGCGCCTTCCCGCAGCGTCTCCGTCGTGGGTTTTGGTCGCCGTCGGCTGAACTCCGGCGATGTCGACGTGGCCCATCATTAGCCTCTAATGACCCTGCTAATTAACCCTAGAGCCACTTACAGACAGGCCCCACAGTCTAACTAAACATAGCTTAGTTTCTGCTTAGTTTTAATTAACCTTAGTGGGCCCACGCGTCAGCTTTGACCAAGCTGACGTGGCCGTTGACTGGGCCCACATGACAGCGACCGTGACACTGACCTGTGGGACCCATGGTCAGGTTTGACCTGGGGAAGCCCTTCGACCATGCTGATGTCATGCTTACTCAATGCTGACACAATATTTATTTTCTAGAATTAAAATAAATTAGAAATGATTTATAAATTTCAGAAAATGCCCAAAACTTCTAAAATCCATAGAAAATCAACCGTAACTCCAAATGAAATAATTTATATACAAAAATGATCAGAAAAATCCAGTCTATCCATCTATACTAGTTTCGTGCATGTTAGAACAACTTGTGGCTACTGTTTAGGACAAATGAAATGAATGGAATTTAAATAACTACATGTGGAGTTTGAATTTGAATCTTGGATTCAAACCAACTTCATTTAACTTGCTGCTAGTTGCATTAGCTCAAATCACATCATATTTCCGTGCCACATCCATGCATCATATTGTCACATTGCATTGATTGTGTTCTTCCGTGTTTGCCGGTGTTTTTCCCCTCTTGATAGACGTGGTTCCAACGATGTGATCGATGACACCGATGAACATCTATACTATCTTCAGAAGTGCCAGGCAAGCAAAACCCCCTTGTTTACAATCCCACTCTCTCGCTCCTGCTCTCTTTTCCTGCATTAGGACAACAACGATTCAACTGTTACATGATGCGGTAGTTGAACCCCTTACCTCTGCATGACATGTCATTGCCACAGTAAATAAATGAAACCCACTAGCGTGAGTAGGAGTTGTTTGAGCCCTGATGTGCCTACTCATTCATCCTTGTTTGTCATGCCTGCTACTGCTTAGAGTTGAGTCAGGTCTGATTCATCGGGGATGAATTGGAATGTGGTGAACATGTCCTACAGTTGAGAGCTAAGTGTGTGAACACGATTTGGTAAAGGTAGCGGTGAGAGGCCATGTAGGAGTACATGGTGGGTTGTCTCATTGAAACCGTCCTCAAGAACTGAGTTCTGTGTTTGTGATCCATGAACAGTTACTACCACACATTGGGTTCCGGTAACTCGACCCCTCTCGGCTTATTAATCAACTCGATCTCTATCCAGGAGTTGCAACTAGTTTCTGGTGTTTGTAGGTAGTGTTAGTAGTCTACCAAGTGGCACCCAGTACAGGTGGGCTTGGGACATACTAGACATAGTGGCCCGATGTACCAAGTAGCACCCGGATGGTGGGCTTGGGAATCCTGCACACATCGTTTGGGGCCGTGAGCGACACCCCGGCCGGATCTCCTTGCGGATGGAACCCGAATAGGCGATAAACCTGGACGAGAGACTTGTGTGGTTAGTTAGGTCGTGGCCGACACCCTCACTGGGCTTCCGCTTGAAGGTTGCCGATTACATGTCATGTAAACGGCGATAAGTGGTGAGAGCGTGTGTGAAGAAGTACACCCCTGCAGTCTTAACATTATCTATTCGAATAGCCATGACCGCGGTAAAGGACTTCTGGGTTGCATGTACAGTTCATAGACAAGTGAAAGTGGATACTTTAAAATAAGCAAGATAAGCGCGAGTGCTATGGATGGCATTCTCGTAGGGAGACGGGAGCGGATCCATAGTGGTGTATTGATATGGTGAATATGTGGACTCGTGTGCTCCACCTCAAATGAGTTACTTGTAGTCGTAGTTCAGGATAGCCACCGAGTCAAAGCTGGCTTGCTGCAGTTAAACCCCACCATCCCTTTGTTGATAATGATGCATATGTAGTTTTAACTGATGTAAGTCTTGCTGGGTATATTTGTACTCACGTTTGCCTATTTTATGTTTTGCAGAGAGACTTAAGTCTCACTAGTAGTTCCGTGTGGACTTCGACGTTTAGCTTGTTACCTCAGCTACGATCTTGTGCCCTCGGCAGGATCTGGTAGATAGTCGGGCTTCTCAGCCTTTTTCATTTGTAGATGTCTGTACTCAAACATGTTAAGCTTCCGCTTGTGCTTTGACTTGTGTGCTCTGAATGTTGGGTCATGAGACCCAAGTTTGTAATATCTATTGAATAAAATACTTGAGTTGTAGAGTCATGTTGTGATGCCATGTTGTATTTGCACATATCGAGCATATTGTGTGTATGTTATTGAAATGCTTGGTATGTGTGGGATCTTGCTATCTAGTTGTTTATCCTTGGTAGCCTCTCTTACTGGGAAATGTCTCCTAGTGCTTCCACTGAGCCTTGGTAGCTTGCTACTGCTCCGGAACACTTAGGCTGGCCGGCATGTGTCCTTCTATGTTCCTGTGTCTGTCCCACCGGGGAAATGTCACGTGGTGTCTACCGGAGTCCTGTTAGCCTGCTACAGCCCGGTTTACCGGAGTCCTGCTAGCCCAGTTGCTACAGCCCGGATTCACTCGCTGATGACCGACACGTTCGTTGTTGGGTCATGTATGCCTGTCCCTGTAAGTTAGTGCCACTTTGGGTTCACGACTAGCCATGTCAACCCAAGCTCCTTGTCATATGGATGCTAGCGACACTATCATATACGTGTGCCAAAAGGCGCAAACGGTCCCAAGCCTGGTAAGGCGACACCCGTAGGAATACCGTGCATGAGACCGCAAAGTGATATGAGGTGTTACATACTAGAATGGTGTGCCATTGAGTCAGGGTCCTGATAGCTTTGGTATCAGAGCTTGACTGCCTGTAGGATTGCCAAGCCAAAATGGTCGAAGTTGAGTCTAGAAATTCTTTAGTTATATAAGGGAATTGATTGTGGGATGAATCGTCAGGCTCTTTTTACTCCTTTACCTTATGCCCTTCTGATCCGAGTCATACTATCTTTCCTACGGGGTTAAGAACTAGGCTTTCTCTTCATTATATCAAGATCACGTATTACTAATCCGTAGACTTATAGGATTGATAGCTTCAAGCCCCAGTTCAGTTCCTACTACTTCCGTGTGTTGACAATTGATCTCAGAACCTTGATATTGTGATGTTGAGTGGTTATGCCACCATTTTTTAGGGTGTCTAAAATTATTTTGAGCATTTACCGCCGTTATGCTATCCGAGTCATCCCAGGTTTCTGAACAGTCTGATGCATTTGCAAATCCCATCTTACCGTTCTGAAGTTTCTTTGTGCCAGATCAACCACACTAACTAGTGTGCTGAGGTACTTCATTGCCTCGGCATTTATGTTGGAGCTATTATTATGACCCTAGGTGTCTAGAGTATTACCTATTAATCTAGCCATGTTCCATGTTCCAGTGTGATGATTATGGCCATCATTCTCCAAAGCATCCTATGATGCCATTTAGTAGTAGGTATTCTACTCCTTGGGTTTTGAACCCGAGATTTACCCTACCTACTTCGTGTTGCTAGTGTTTGCTCGTTCCTTTAGGATATTAGTAACCTTTGCGATAGTCCTCGAGGTCCGTGGTATATCATTCTTCGAATACCATGAACCAATATGGCAGAAGTTTGTTGGATCAAAAGATCACAATAGGAGTATCCTTGAGGATTTCTCCATTCATAATTGTGACTCTGCCAGTCCTACCTTCTCCACATGGGTTATCCGGAAGAAATATGTTGAGCCTTGCTCGACATACTAATCTGTGCATCCACAGCTCAGAAAATCGTATGCTCCTTTGAGTTGTCTCTCTTTAGTTGTCTTCTGACCTTCATCTATCAATTGATAGTCAGGAGTAGTCAAGCATTCGTGTTCATGAATGCCTATTATTCATGTGGTCCGTCAAGTCATTCCAATGGAATGACTAGGAGAAACAAACTCCGGTAACTCATCCATATCCAGGAATGGGTCAAAGCAGTTGTATTCCGCAGATCAAGTTGCTAATCCAGCTTCTGGTCTGTTCTACCTTGAATATTACGATCTTTATATCAGGAATATCATCAGAATTGCACACCATCCTATGAACTCTTGATGCAGTGATACCTCTCACCATCGTTGTTCATTCCTTGGTTCCCGTGTTGTTGCAACCGGAATGCCAAAAAGTGAACCGTAATGTGTGAAATCAATACTCCTAACAACCTTGTTGCTTGGTAGTTAATGGACAACAATTTCATTCTTAGTGTGTTGGTTATTAAATTTCCATCCTAAGATTGATCGTGCTACCTAGACCTTATTTCTGGTGCACTCCTCGATCAATGAGTTAGGATTGTGTCAAATCCTCGCTCATTTGATCATATCGTCTTGCTCTGAAAGGCATGATTGTTCTCGAGCTTAATAACATATTGGTGGTTCGTGATTCTCTGATTGTCTTCTCAGAGGTATCACCAGGTTGTCACCTGACCGCTATGTTGAGCTCGTGATCAAGTTGGTTTCTTGTAAACCACCCATTCTCCAATATTCGGTGTTGGATACCCTGAGCTAGTTGGTTAAGCTAAACAACAACTTGGATAGTTGGAAGATAAAAGCTTGTCCAACTCAGTTCATTCCAAGGGATATCTTGTATGTGTGTTGAAGAAAGATGGTATTTTCATCTATTGACCCCCGTGATCAGTTTATGGACCTATCATCTTACCCAATCTTTTATTTGAGTATGGGCTATAGTCAAATCAATTCAGAACCAACGATGTTCATAATGTTGTCTTACTCGTGGTTGATCCCTTGAGCATACACCATTATATCTTTTGGATCTGACCAATGCTATCACCTGTTCAAATAATTATGGAATTCCATCTTCATGGAAACCTGGATGAATTTTTGTTGAGCCCATCGACAACATCCTTATCTCCTCCATGATTTTGTTGGACATTAAGCTGGTATTGGAAACTTTTATAAGCATTATCTTCATGTCCCGTGCATGAAGCATATGTTCGGATGAAAGAAGTGACCTCCTCTAATTCATGTGCATTTGGTGCAAGTTGTCGCTATGAGTTCGAGACAGATTGTTTTTTTCCTCTGGAACCATCCCAAGTCAGTCATGCATGTGCCAAGTATGCTATGGTTTGACAGGCTCGCTACCTCCATTCTATATGTGTCCCTAGCACACCAAGCCAGTGATTGACTTGTTCAAGGAAAAGAAGTCTATGCTGGGATCTAATCCATGGACTTGCGTAAAGATTTTGATATCCTTGATGATGGTTCCCCACCTGAACTCGGTAGTGTTTCATTATAAGACTACCATGTGGTCATGCTTGTCTGGGACAACGTGTTCACATGTTTGCACCAGAACCAACTCATGTTTTGGATCTTACTACCGTAGTCCATTTCCCGAGAATCTCGCAACGCCGTCTTGTTGATTTGTGTTGCAAACTTTCATTTTTCTTCCTAGACTTGATGAGTCTGAAATATCCTGACACCAACCAGATCTGAATCTCAGGAAGATATAATGATTGGAACATTTCCCAAGAACTATTATATTAGTCTCTCTGTAGCTAGGTAAAGTGGATGTCATGGCCACCACACCCAGCTGGAAGACCTATTATTGTAGTATCTTGATTGAGGAAGTTGGCCACTTCTCCATAAGGATCTCGTAGGATTTACTTCCATAATTGTTCCTTATGGATTCTTGTGCTCCTGAAGTCTGACCTTTTACTTGATGTTCTAGATACCAAACCATATCAATAAATGGGTTACGCTAGCACATCAAGGAAAACATTAGAAGCGGAGTGCCAAATGTCCCTCGGTCGATCATCCAGATTTTTTCCTTGGCCTCGCTAAGGTGAAATTTGAGAAGGTGTTATCTTCCCTCGCATCTGCATCGTCCATCATTATTCATCATGGTAGTTTGATGTGTCGCCAGGATCCTCGGCATGGATATTGGTAAAACCTTGATTAATATGGAAATGCTCAAGTTCTTGAGGGCATCCTCAGACACTAGTTTATATCCTCGGTATCAATTGGAATGTGCCTTCCTTTTTTCCGAGTTGTTATATAATCGTAGTTCCGTTCCAAACTGGGTATGACATTCTTTCGAATTCCTTCAATCGATCAATTTTGAATTGCCTCAGGCTGGTATGAAGAGTTTCAATGATCTATGGATCAAAGTAATTCTTTTTCCACTTCAGGGATGATTCTATGCGTCACCTCATCTAAGATGTCTCGTTACGGCATCATGGCAACTCAACTCCTCGCTACGTTGACAACCGTTGACCACCTTCTTAAAGTGTGGAATTGTTGCCTACCTAGTGAACCTTCGTCATCTGTCTTACTCCATCCCTCCAGTTGTTTGTTCCGTGTCTCAGCTCGAGAGATGTTGCTATGTCCTATTCCGTGAGTTGATCCTGAATTGTTTGATCTTCGAGAAGATCGATTCTTCTAAAGTTTTTCTTTTCCTCCCGCTGCCATGTTGGCTGGAGTTCTCAGAGCAACACTTCAAGACAAAGTTGGTAACCGAATCAACATTTTACGAAGTACTACCTAGATCGTGAAGATTGTGTTAGTTCGCGTTTCCCCCTTCATCTTACCCTACGGTTGAATCTCGGGACGAGATTCTTGTTTAGTGGGGGCGAGTTGTCACATCCCTAGTCCTGGTATGCACTAGGCTAGCCCTTCATGTGTGCATCATGTTTAAATTTTCAAATGAACTTGAAATGGGGGATGTTCAAACCCTAAAATAAAAAGGAATCCACCAGGTTCAACTAAAATATTTTTCACTAAATCCAAATGGCTTTCAAAAATGTTCATTATTTCTGGAAAATGCTAGATACAATAACCAGAGGTGTTGAACATTTTTCCATGACATATTTGGGCTCTGAATTAAATCATATAATATTTGCATTTGGGCATTTAAATGCTATTAAATATTCTAAATGCTCAAATAATCATAAACTAAAATGTTTGCTGTTGGTTATATTTCTAACAGTGGCATTGAGAAGTTTTATGAATTTTGGATCTGTCTAGGTATTTTTAATAAAGCCCTAAAGACTACAGAATAATAGAAAATATGATTAAAGAAAGGAGAGAGAATGACTTACCTGGCAGCCCAACCGGCCCACCCCTGTAGCAGCTCAGCTGGGAAAAGCCAGCCCAGCCCACCAGGGGCAAGGTTGTCTTCAACCTTGCGCCAGTAGGACGCCAAGCGTGTGCTCGCCGCACGCGCGCCCTCCGAGCGCCACCTCCTCTTTGCCTGCTCGCCAGGATGCTTCTGGACGACGCCACACAGCTCCCCCGACTTCCTCTCACTCTCCCTCGCCCTCATCCCATCCTCTGATCCCTCCCTTCTCTCTGCCCATGGGCGCCGGGACCGCCGACGAGCACCACCACGACCACATCCTCCCCCTCTCCTCTCCGACGCACCCCCGAGCTCCGCAGTGCCTCCCTCATCCTCTCCGCCGGCTCACGCAACCGGAAGAGCCCCAACGCATCGTCCTCAACCTCATCTTCTCCCTCGAACACAGGAGGTCGCCGCTGGGATTCTGACGCTGTCAAGCCTCCCCCGAGCCACCGACCTTCTCTTCTACTTCGCAGTGAGTCCCTCCGTCGTTCCCCTCTACTTCCCGTGTCGATTTCTCCCTCTAGCTAGCTTCGCCGTCGCGACCGAGAGCTTTGCTCTATGGCCACAGCTGCTGCCGCCCGCGTTTGAGCGTGTGTCTGTGCTCAGCGTGGTGCCAGGAGCCCAGAACAAGCATCCGTTCGTCCTTCCGTCCAACGTAGCTTCGTTACCGTCGAGGTCCGAACTCCGGCGGCCGCCCGACTCATCGCCGCCGCTGCTACTCACACCCCCAGCACACCACACGGCCAGCACCGGATGCGCCGCACTGCCAGCAACTCATAGCCGCAAACCGCACTCAAAACCGTTCCCTGTAGCGCCTTCCCGCAGCGTCTCCGTCGTCGGTTTTGGTCACCGCCGGCCGAACTCCGGCGATGTTGACGTGGCCCATCATTAGCCTCTAATGACCCTGCTAATTAACCCTAGAGACACTTACAGACGGGCCCCACTGTCTAACTAAACATAGCTTAGTTTCTATTTAGTTTTAATTAATCTTAGTGGGCCCACGCGTCAGCTTTGACCAAGCTGACGTGGCCGTTGACTGGGCCCACATGTCAGCGACACTAACCGGCCCCGTGACACCGACCAGTGGGACCCATGGTCAGGTTTGACCCGGGGAAGCCCTTTGACCCTACTGACGTCATGCTTACTCAATGATGATGCAGTATTTATTTTCTGGAATTAAAATAAACCAGAAATGATTTATGAATTTGAGAAAATTCCCAAAACTTCTAAAATCCATAGAATATAAACCATAACTCCAAATGAAATAATTTATATATGAAAAATGATCAGGAAAATCCAATCTATCCATCTATACTGGTTTCATGCATGTTAGAACAACTTATGGCTACTGTTTAGGACAAATGAAATGAATGGCATTTAAATGACTACATGTGGATTTTGCATTTGAATCTTGGATTCAAACCAACTTCATTTAACTTGCTGCTAGTTGCATTAGCTCAAATCACATTATATTGCCATGCCACATTCATGCATCATATTGTCGCATTGCATTGATTGTGTTCTTCCTTGTTTGCCAGTGTTTGTCCCCTCTCGATAGACGTGGTTCCGACGATGTGATCGATGACATCGATGAAGATCTATACTATCTTCAGAAGTGCCAGGCAAGCAAAACCCCCCTGTTCATTTTGATACAATCCCACTCTCTAGCTCCTGCTCTCTTTTGCTGCATTAGGACAACAACGATTCAAGTGTTACATGCTGCGGTAGTTGAACCCCTTTCCTCTGCATGACCTGTCATTGCCAAAGTCAATGGATGAAACCAACTAGCAAGAGTAGGAATTGGTTGAGCCCTGATGTGCCTACTCATTCATGCTTGTTTGTCATGCCTGCTACTGCTTAGAGTTGAGTCAGGTCTGATTCATCGGGGATGAATTGGAATGTGGTGAACATGTCCTACTGTTGAGAGCTAAGTGTGTGAACACGATATGGTTAAGGTAGCGGTGAGAGGCCATGTAGGAGTACATGGTGGGTTTTCTCATAGAAACCGTCCTCAGGAACTGAGTTCTGTGTTTGTGATCCATGAACAGTCACTACCACACATTGGGTTTCGGTAACTCGACCCCTCTCAGCTTATTAATCAAATCGATCTCTGTCCAGGAGTTGCAACTAGTTTCTGGTGTTTGTAGGTAGTGTTAGTAGTCTACCAAGTGGGCTTGGGACAGACTAGGCTTAGTGGCCCGGTGTACCAAGTAGCCCCCGGATGGTGGGCTTGGGAACCCTGCACACATCGTTTGGGGCCGTGAGCGACACCCCGGCCGGATCTCCTTGCGGATGGAACCCGAATAAGCTATAAACCTGGATGAGAGACTTGTGTGGTTAGTCAGGTCGTGGCCGACACCCTCACTGGGCTTCCGCTTGAAGGTTGCCAAGTACATGTCGTGTAAACGGTGATAAGTGGTGAGAGCGTGTGTGAAGAAGTACACCCCTGTAGGGTTAACATTATCTATTTGAATAGCCGTGTCCGCGGTAAAGGACTTCTGAGTTGCCTGTACAGTTCATAGACAAGTGAAAGTGGATACTCTAAAATACGCAAGATAAGCGTGAGTGCTATGGATGGCGTTCTCGTAGGAAGACGGGAGCGGATCCAATGTGGTGTATTGATATGGTGAATATGTGGACTGGTGTGCGCCACCTCAAATGAGTTACTTGCAGTCGTAGTTCAGGAAAGCCACCGAGTCAAAGCAGGCTTGCTGCAGTTAAACCCCACCATCTCTTTGTTGATAATGATGCATATGTAGTTAGTTCTGATGTAAGTCTTGCTGGGTACATTTGTACTCACGTTTTCCTATTTTATGTTTTACAGAGAGACTTCAGTCTCACTAGTAGTTCTGTGTGGACTTCGACGTTTAGCTTGTTACCTCAGCTATGATCTTGTGCCCTCGGCAGGATCTGGTAGATAGTCAGGCTTCTCAGCCTTTTTCATTTGTAGATGTCTGTACTCAGACATGTTAAGTTTCCGCTTGTGCTTTGACTTGTGTGCTCTGAATGTTGGGTCATGAGACCCATGTTTTTAATATCTATTGAATAAAATAATTTATTTGTAGAGTCATGTTGTGATGCCATGTTGTATTTGCACATATCGAGCATATTGTGTGTATGTTATTGAAATGCTTGGTATGTGTGGGATCTGACTATCTAGTTGTTTATCCTTGGTAGCCTCTCTTACCTGAAATGTCTCGTAGTGCTTCCATTGAGCCTTGGTAGCTTGCTACTGCTCCAGAACACTTAGGCTGGCCGGCATGTGTCCTTCTATGTTCCTGTGTCTGTCCCTCCGGGGAAATGTCACGCGGTGTCTAGCAAAGTCCTGTTAGCCTGCTACAGCCCGGTTTACTGTAGTCCTGCTAGCCCAGTTGCTACAGCCCGGATTCACTCGCTGATGACCGACACGTTCGTTGCTAGGTCATGTATGCCTGTCCCTGTAAGTTAGTGCCACTTTGGGTTCACGACTAGCCATGTCAGCCCGGGCTCCTTGTCATATGGATGCTAGCTACACTATCATATACGTGTGCCAAAAGGCGCAAACGGTCCCAGGCCTGGCAAGGCGACACCCGTGGGAATACCGTGCGTGAGGCTGAAAAGTGATATGAGGTGTTACATGCTAGATCGGTGTGCCAATGAGTCGGGGTCCTGACATTGACGCACATGCAGTGACTGTTGGATGTCCATCCAACGGCCGTCGTGCTTCTTCAATCTCAGCTCTTCCTGCTCCAGCCGCTCAAACAAGCGCCGGCGGGACTGCCTGCTCCCTCCTCCCCATGGCCGGTTGTGCTGCCGCGCAGGCCTCACCGCCCCATCGTACTCCTATCGCTGGCCTAGCCATCCCTGCTGTTATTCTCCGGCGACGGCAGACGAACCAGTAAACCCTCGTACAGTCATACTCCCCTCCGCGTGGGAAACAACTGCCGAGTCTTCCCTACCTCCGTGTCGTCCACTGCCATGGTGCTCTCGCCGACGTAGGGCTTTGTCAACTTAATTAATATGCACGATTCTAGCTCCACTGACCGTACGATGTCCATCCAACGGCCGTAGTGCTTCTTCAACCTCTGGTCTTCTTGCTCCAGCCGCCCAAACCAGTGTCGGTCGTGTCTCGTGCTCCTGCCTCCCGTGGCCGGCTGCGATGCGGCGGAGGCCTCACCGCCCCCTACTACTCCCACCGCTAGCCAGGCCATCCCTCTACTCATCCACACCCCCTGTTATTCTGCGGCGACGGCAGCCTCACACCGCAGCAATCCAGTGAACCCTCGTACTCCTCTACGCGTGGGCATCCACTGCCGCGTCTTCCCTGGCTCCGCATCGTCCCCTTCCTAGGCCTCACCATCGTCCACCGCCCTAGTGCTCTCGGCGCAGCGTGGTCATTATGGTCAAGGAACAGCTTCCATCGGACGTGGACTGTACATGGAGAGGCTGACAGCTGGGTCCACGACTGGAGCAAGGAAGTGCCTCCTTATTACGCGCAAAATAATTATACCTCCACCTGATAGTGGGGACCACTGGACGGCCCATCGTATTTCGCGAAAAAAATGTTTCCCCCTGACTGCTGGAACACACCAGCTACATCTTCGCATGCAAGGAAGTGCGTCCGGGCAAAAAAAACGATTCGCCCCCCTAACTGCTAGGACCCACTAGCTACATCTTCGCATGCAAGGAAGTGCGTCCGAAAAAAAAACGATTCGCCCCCCTGACTACTGGGACCTACCAGCTACATCTTCGCACGCAAGGAAGTGCCTGACAGTCGGGACCCACCTGGTCAAAGCGTACGTAGCATTGTCATTCTGGTCGAGAACGTGTACGAAGATACTGGTGGATGTAGAGGCGCGCACGTGTCGTAGTAGAGGCACGCACGTGTCATAGTAGAGGCGCGCATGTAACATGTACACGTACGTACAACGGCCAGGGTGCAAAAAAGAAAATATGGCCACGTACGTACATATGGGCGGGGTCTCGAACGCCTACTCGCGCATACGTACGGCCAAGGCTCGTGTACATGGCTGGGTCGGAATGGAGAAACAGCGTCGTCGTCGTGTTCATGGGGAGGCAATGGAATGCGTCGTCTTCATGGGGAGGCAACGAAATACGTCGTGTTCATCGGGAGGCAATGGAACGTGTGGGAGCTAACCGGCTTGGATGGAACAAGCGATGGAAACATGGCCTGGCGTACCGCAGAATGGAGGAAACAGCCTTGTGTTCAACCGGCCACGTTCGAAATAGGATCCTGTTCATCGGGAGGGGTCTGGCGTACCGCAAAACGAAGGAAACGGACCTCCTACGGTCGAAACGAGGGTCCTGTTGATCGGGAGGGGTGTGGTGTACCGCAAAACAGATGAAACGGGCTTGTGTTGGAGCGCTACGGTTGAAACGGGGGTCCTGTTCATCGGGAGGGGTGTGGCATACCGCAAAACGGGACTCCACGGGATACTATTCATCTCCACCGTCGACCTCCTCCAGCCTCCACGGGCTCCTGTTCATCCAGCCTCCACCGCATGCTACTCCACCGGCTACTGTTCAACCACCCCTCCATGGGCTCCCCTCCATCGTGTACTGTTCATCCAGCCCTCCACACCATGGGGTCCTGTTCATCCAGAGGCAACACCACCGCTCACTGTTCATCCAAACCTCCCCCCCTCGCAACACTCACTGTTCATCCAGAGAGGCAGCATCGATCGGCTTTAGTTAGCAGCATTAGCAAAGGAATCGCTTGATCGGGTTCAGTTAACAGCCATCGATTGATCGCTCGGGTTCAGTAACACGTAGCCTGCAGTGCAATCACTCGGGTTCAGTTAGAGCCCAACACCTCGCTCGGGTTCAGTTAGAGCCAACGCCTCGCACACACGCGCGTACGTGTACGAGAGAAACGTGCATCGCTCGGCCCCCGACCACCCACCGTAACCGAGAACTCCCCAAAATTTTCCTCGCCCTCGCTTCTACCATGGGTTTTTCCGTCATGGACGGCCCAAAGAATGTCATGTAGCTGCGTCTCCGGCCCACCCAAGACGAAAAGCCCATTTTCTGTCATGATTTTTTGTCATAGAAGTAGGAGCCCACCACATCTATGATGATACCGGGTTTTGTCACAATTATCATCATAGAAGTGTCATAAGTATGACGGAAAAAAAATTCGCTCGGCCCAAAATGTCACGGATGTGTCTTTTTTTTTGTAGTGCATCTCTTCGCTGAACTAGTGCACCTATACAATTTGCCACTGTATTGGGTGTGTTGGGGACATAAGAGATTTCTTTTATTTGATTGTAGGTTGTTTGAGAGACACTATCTTCATCCTACGCCTCCCATGGATTGATAAACCTTAGGTCTTTCACTTGAGGGAAAATTGCTACTGTCCTACAAAACTCTTCGCTTGGAGGCCGGACACGCATCTACAAGAATAAGTTGTGTAATAGACATCAAGCTCTTTTCTGGCGCTGTTGCCGGGGAGGAGTATGCTTGAAGGTATATCTATAGGTCTTGCGTTGAATCTTTTACTTGTTTATCACTAGTTTGGTTTATAAAAAGAAAACTACAAAAAAATTGAAATGATTTTGCCTCAAGTTCTTTGTCTTTATAATGTCTTTCTTGAAAATGATGGATCGGAAAATTGTGCCAAAGTGCTAGAAGAAGAATTCAATAAAATGTTTGTCATAAAATCTTTGAATGAAGAATGATTGCAATGTTCTTAGTATGCTTTCTTTGAATATCCATGATGCTAATGATACTCAAAGCCATAAGCTTGGGGATACTATGTTCGATGAAGATGATACTTTTAGTCCTCAAAGTTTTCATGAGAAAATTTATTATGATGACAGCATGCCTCCTATTTATGATGATTACAATGATGAAAGTGGGTTTGGAAGAGTGTCAACTCTAGGAAGTAATGGTCCCATTATGTTGGAGTGTGTTGAATGTTATTTTAATAATTATGGAAGTGGATTTGTAGAGGTTGTGACTTTATTTAATGATGATTTCACTATTTTGGAAGAGGTTTCAGTTGATTATGACAACAAAGTTGCTATCTATGATGATTACGGTGATGACATGCACATTATATAGAGTAATGATAACCATGAAACTTGTCATCATGATTTTAATGTTCAACTTGCTTATGTCGATCAAGTATCACATGATAGTTATTTTGTTGAGTTTGCTCCCACTATTATTGATGAGAAGAAATTTTCTTATGTGGAGAATAGTAAATGTTCTATCCTTGTGGATCATGATAGGAATGCATTATGTGATAGTTATATGGTTTAATTGATTCATTATGCTACTGAAAATTATTACAAGAGAGGACCATATGCTTTTACATATCTCAACAATATCAAGTTTCCTCTCTATGTCGTGAAAGTTTTGAAGTCATGCTTGTTTTGCCTTTCTATGCTAGTTGATTCTTGCTCGCATAAATTGTTTGCTCACAAAATCCCCATGGATAGGAAGTGGGTCAGGCTTAAATGTTCTAGTCATATTCTTCATGATGCTCTCATTGTGTTTCAATTCTTTACTTTTATGTGAGCATCATTGAAATCATCATGCCTAGCTAAAAGGCTATAAAGAAAAGTGCTTGTTGGGAGACAACACAATACTTATACCTACTGTAGTATCATGTTTTATATCTTTTGTTTCAATGAAGTGTCAAGTAAAGCCTTTGGGATAGCGTGGATGATAGTTGCCCTGATTCTGTGCAAAAACAAAAGCTTTTGCCGGCGGAGGCATGGCTGCGGCGCCAGCTCAAACGGACCTACCTGGGGCTCGCCTCCATCCACCGGTCCATTGCCCGCCAGCGCGTCCGCCTCTCCTGGCTGCGCGCAGGAGACACCGACATTGCCTACCTGCGCTTGCGTGCTGCCCACCGCAAGAATCGCAACCGCATCCACGAGCTGTGCGTTCATGACACCGTGATCACCGAATAGGCGGCCTTGGCCGAGGCCTCTTATAGCCACTTCTCTGCCCTCCATGGCACTGCCGATGACCGAGAGCACTCCCTTGCCCTCGAGGAGTTTGACGACCGCCACTTTGACCTCTCGGCGCTTGAACATCCCTTCTCGGCCGATGAGATCTGGGCTGCCATTCGGCAGCTCCCCCGCGGCAAGGCCCCCGGCCCCGATGGCTTCACCTCTGAGTTCTTGCTCGCCGCCTGGGACATCATTCGCGACGACTTCGTCGAGGCGTTCGGCAAGCTCTTCGAGTTGAACGGTCGAGGCTTCCACAAGCTTAACGAGGCGCTCCTCACGCTCATCCCCAAAGGACCGGATGCCTCCACGCTCTCAGAATACAGACCGATCAGTCTCATCCATCTCTTCGCCAAGCTTGTTGCCAAGGTCCTTTCGCTTCGGCTTGCTCCGCGTCTTAGCGAGCTCATTTCCGCCAACCAGAGCACGTTCATCACCGGCCGGACCATCCATGACAACTTCATGCTCGTGCAGCAAACCGCTAGACAGCTGCACAATCTCCGCCTTCCTCGCGTGCTACTCAAGCTCGACATCGCCCGCGCCTTCGACTCCATCTCCTGGCCATTCCTCCTTGAGGTGCTTCAACACTTGGGCCTTGGGCCGCGCTGGCGCAACTGGATCTCCATCCTCCTTTCCACGGCCAGCACCCGTGTGCTTATTAACGGTTCCCCAGGGCCGCCGATCCATCACTGCAAAGGGTTGCGGCAGGGCGATCCTGTGTCCCCTATGCTCTTCGTCATCGTCATCGACGTCCTGAACCGCCTCTTCCAACACGCCACTAGCTGCGGCCTGCTTCAGCGGATCACCCCTCGCCACATGTCCACGAGCCTTTCGCTCTACGCCGACGATGTTGTGCTGTTCTGCCATCCCGACGAGCATGACCTTACGGCGGCCCGCTGTATACTGCAGCTCTTCGGCACCGCCTCGGTACTCCACACCAATCTGGACAAGTGCGTTGCGCTTCCCATTAGGTGCAGCCCCGAGCTCCGTGACTCCCTCCCCGGCCTCTTCCCGTGCCCCCTTGGCGAGTTCCCCATCAAGTACCTCGGCCTCCCGCTCTCCATCCACAAGGTGCCTTCCTTCGCTTTGTAGCCTTTGTGGAGAGGTTGGAGAAGAAGCTCTCCCCCTGGTGGGCGTCCCTGCTCTCCCGCGGCGAGCGTCTGGCCCTCGTCCGCCATGTCTTCTGCGCGATGCCGACACACATCTTGACCGCCCTGTCGTTGCATGGCTCCATCCTACGTCAGGTGAACCGCCTCATCCGCGCTTTCCTCTGGCAGAGCCGTAAAACCGCCAATGGAGGTCACTGCCTTGTCAGCTGGGGCAGGGTCTGCCGGCCACTCGCCTATGGCGGCCTCGGCATCCCGGACCTCCAACGTTGCACGCACGCCCTCCAGACCCGCTGGCTTTGGCTGCGCAAGACCGACCCCACCCGCCCGTGGTCCCACCTCCATATCCCCAGCAGCCCAGCCGTACAGGCCATCTTCTGGGCCTCCACCATCTGGAATGTTGGCGACGGCCACTCCTGCATATTCTGGGAGGATCACTGGATCAATGGCGCCTCCATCGCCGAGCTTGCGCCCCTTGTCATCGCCGCGGTGCCCCGTCGGCGCCGCAAAACGCGCACGGTGGCCGCGGCCCTTGACTCCCGCGCCTGGATCCGCGACATCCTGAGCCCACTTGGGCCCAAGGCCATTATGCAATACATCCACCTCTGGATTAGGCTCCGCCAGTTCGCCCTCTCCGACAACCCAGACACCATCACCTGGCACTGGACCTTGAATGGCGTGTACTCCGCCAAATCCTGCTACAAGGCCCTCTTCTCCGGGTCCACGATCGAGCCCTCCTGGAAGCTCACTTGGAAGTCCTGGGCCCCGCTTCGCGTCAAGGTCTCTCTCTGGTTAGCTTTCCAGGGACGTTGCTGGACTGCCGACCGTCTCGCACGCCGCGGCCTCGCCCACGTGCTGCTTTGCCTTCTCTGCGACCAGGAGCCCGAGACCATGGAGCACCTCCTTGCTAGCTACCCCTTCTCCCGGCAGACCTGGCATGAGATCCTCTCTTGGTACCGCATCACGGACACCCCGCTCCCGGACTCTTCTTCGGACTTCCTCAACTGGTTCTCCCTGGCGGTGCAGAACGCGCCGACCTCGCTGCGCCGCGGCCTCGCCTCGCTGGTCATCCTCACGGCCTGGCGCATCTGGAAGGCACGGAACGACTGTGTCTTCAACGATGCAGTGCCCTCAATCGCTCTCCTTGTCCATGATATCAAGGAAGATGCATGCGGCTGGGCCGCCGCCGGAGCCAAAGGGCTCAGTAGCCTCCTCCCCATGCCGTAGCTTACCCTTCTTTGGGGCCGCGCGCACCCCTCTCCCCTGTATGCGCCGTCGTAGCTCTCACTCACGCCCTCCCGTGTACGTGCTTGTAAGGCTACCCCTGTATTTGCCAACTCTCCCCCTATCAATGCAATGATACGCAAACCTTTTGCGTATTCGTGAAAAAAAAACTTTTGCCTCCAGTAACAGAATTGTTTAAAATCACTTTAGCATTGACAAATTCTGAAATGTTTACACACGATTTATAAAAAAATTTCCAATGTTTCCTAATTTTTTACAATTTTGTGTTACAGAAATTTTGTTGTTGCTCAGATCATTATAGACTATTCTATCGTTGACAGATTCTATTTTCAATGCATTGTTTGCTTGTTTTCCAGTTTCTATGGCTTATAGTGGTCAATATAAATTGTAGAAATGATAGGGTACAATAGGCGCTATATGGGAAAAACTTTGAATCTTGTCTTGACAGTACCAAAGTGAATGATTTGCTCTTTCTAATACTAACCTATCTCACGAAGTTCCATTAAGTTTTGCGTGATTGAAGTTTTCAAGTTTTGGGTGAGATATAGATATGAGTAGAACAAGGAGTGGCAAGAACCTAAGCTTGGGGATGCCCAAGGCAACCCAAGGTAATATTCAAGGAAGACCAAAGTTACTAAGCTTGGGGATGCCCCAAAAGGTAACCCCTGTTTCGTCTTCAACATTACCGGTAACCTCACTTGGAGTTATATTTTTATTCGTCCCTTATATGTGTTATGCTTGGAGCGTCATTTTATTTTCTTGAGGTTTACTTGATGTTATTTAGAATCATGTTGGCATCCCCCTAGATGGGAGGAGAGTTTCCCCTCTAGTCCATGGCTGCCATAGCTCCTCGAGGGCAGCAGCCCCTCCGAGATTGGATATCTCTCTCTCCCTGTTCTCTTTTATTTCACGTTCCTATTTTCTGGCCGAAAATCATTTCTTATGTTTCTGGAGATCTGTAACTCCGATCGGGCTGAAATTAAGACACGATTATTTCCCTCTATATAAGCTTCCTTGTGGCTGAAAAGTACCCCAACCGAGTTATGAGCTGCCCACAAGGCAACCCAGCACGACCAGGGGGTGATGGCGCCCAAATGCCTTTTTAAGGCTGTGGGCCTCCATTTGCGATGATTCCACCTCCTAAAAATCACATATATTCCAAAATAAAACTCCATAAATTTTTACCTCGTTTGGACTTCATTTCATATGGATATTCTACGAAACAAAAAACATGCAAAAAATAGGAACTTGCACGGGGAACAAAATCAATATGTTAGTCCCAAAAGTAATATAAATTTTTGCCAAAAGTACATGAAAGGTGTAGAATATTGACATGAAACAATAAAAAATTATAGATGTGATGGAGGCGTATCATTGCCGAACAGTAATTTGTTTACCCGCCGTTGCTATGCTCATGAGAGAGATGCCTGTAGTAAACGCTATGGCCGCCGGGTCCATTCACTTTACATTTACTAAAAACCCTAAAAATATGATGCTGCGATTTATTTACCCTTATTTTCGTTTTGATTTTATCTATCTATCACTATCAGGTTTAATCCTTGCAATTTGGTGAGAACAAGGCGATTTATTTACCTTTATTTTCCTTTTTATTTTATCTATATATCACTATGTGTGTGTCCAGGTACCGATTATCTTGTTTGTGTGGCATATCCTATTGGTTCGATTAACCTTTGACCTTAACTAAGGGAGATACTTTTTGCTACTACACTACATCATCCTTCCTCTTCAGGGAAATCCCAACGTTATCACAAGTACATGGTCATCGCCGAACACTAGACCATTTCCAGTGATGAGAAATGGTTTTACACCAGTGAAACGTCGCAAAATAGCCAAGATTTTGTAGTGGCCGCTGGCGCTTTTCCGCTCAAGTAGGTTGGGCCCTAGTAATAACCACCAACCCGATGCTTACTCAAAGGCTAGCAGTGCTACCCACCATCGACGAGACCTGGGATCTACACCTTTTCTTCTCCATTTATTTTAAAGGTGCACTGGGCCGTTCCACTACTTCAAACGCTTAAGGCGAGATCTCCTTCCGTCTTCCTATAAGAGAAATATAGTTGCCGCAATTCCTGCATGGAATTGCTCTAGATTTCATGGAGTGAAGCTAATTTTTGCGGAATGGAGCAATCCCAGATAGGCCCCGAAGGTGATTTGTTAATTACACTATTAACTGCAGGATCATCGAAAAATGGGAGAAAATGAACAGGAGATCATGCCAATGATCATCCATTAATTAATGCCATGCTAATTTAGGAAATCCATTAGTTGCTCCATTAATTACGTGATCCCGTAGAAAATCAACCAATGATCATGACCACTTGATCCCATCCAACGTCGGGTGATGCGTTTAGATCTGTCCATAGAAAAAATGTGATTCACCAAATACAAATTTCAATTAATTACATCCAGTGGTTTTGGGGAGAGATATTATGTCCCTTTTTTAGCATGCAAGCTAATTACGGTGCTCCGGTAATTATGCTCTTAATTGTGGGATCATGGAGAAATGGGAGAAAATCAAGCGAAAATAATGTGAGTGATCCTCCATTAATTAGAGCCAGGCTAATTTAGGCGATCCCTTAATTCTGGGATATGGGAGAAAATCAACTGAATATCGTTACTGCTCGATCCCCATCCAACGCTGGCAATGCGTTTGGATTTTTCCCCAAAAAGTTTTGGTTTGCCATACGCTATTTTTTTTTAATTTAAGATAGTTATATTGGGGCGGATACTATGTTAGTTTTCTATAGTGGATATTATGCCTGTTAAACAGTACTAAGGAATGTGAGGAGTAGAACCTTTCCTCACGAATTGTCTTTGGGCAGATATTATTGCAATAGGAGGATTCCAACGTTTCCTTATGAACTAAGTTAAGTAATATTTAAATTATTTCTATATATGGTTTCCAATTAAGGAATTTTGTAAATGCTAGGGAAATTGGGAATTTTTTACCTACCACTACTTTTCCTTCGACTACTAAGAAATTGTCGAGCTATATAAATAGGCAGCTGGACCCGTATGTCTTCCTCACCCAATGAAATTTAGTTCATAGTGATCTAGACATGGCGATCAAGCTTGTACCAGTAGCCTTCTTCTTGCTCATCCTGGCCTTTGCCGAGTCCACTGACAGGGGTGAACCTCCATCTTCTCGTAAGTACTACTACTACCTTTACCAAGTCAAGGGTCTCTCATGTCTGAATCACCCCATATAGTTTATTATTTCCTGTAGAAGAAAATGCTTTTGATACGAGTGCTTATGCGGTTCATTGGGATCCACCTTCTGGTAAATACTTGTGCTACCTTGTCAAGTTGATAAATTTGTTAATTGTGAGTCAACACCTAATTTTTTAGTTATTGCAGAAGGAAATAGTTTTGGTGAAAGTGCTTATGCGGTTCATTGGGATCCTGCTTCTCGTAAGTAATTGTGCTACCTTACCAACTCGAGAAGTTTGTTAATTGTGAATTAACTCATAGGTCACTATTTCCTCTAGAAAAAGATGGCTTTGGTGAAAGTGCATATGCGGTACATTGGGATCCCCCTTCAAGTAAGTACTTGTTACACATTACCATGTTGAGAATGTGTTAATTCTGAATAAGCACAAAGTTTGTTATTTGCTGCAGAAAAAGAAGGTTCTGGGGCAAGTCCTTATAAGGTGACTCGGATCCCAAAAGATGCACCTTCCAGTAAGTACTTGTGCTACCTTACCAAGTCGAGAATGTGTTAGTTTTGAATGAAATCATGGTTTGTTGTTCCTATAGAAGGAGAAGGTTTTGGGGCAAGTGCTTATGCGGTACACTGGGATCCAGATCATCCACCATCTGGTAAGTACTTCTCCTACCTTACCATGTTGAGAATGTGTTAATCCTGAACCAAATCAAACTTTTTTATTTCCTTCAGAAGAAAAAGGTTCTAGGAAAAGTTCTTATAAGGAGACTTGGAGCACAAAAGATGCACCTTCAAGTAAGTAATTGTGCTTCATTACCAAGTGAAGAATGTGTTAGTCCTTAATCAACTCATGATTCTCTATTTCCTGTGGAAGAAAAAGGATTTGGTTCGAGTGCTTATAAGGTAACTTGGAGCCCAGATGATGCACCTTCTGGTAAGTAGCTACGTACCTTAGCAAGTGGAGAGTTTGCTCAATCTGGATGAACTCATAGTTTTTTTTTACCCTTAGAAGAGAAAGGATTTGGTGCAAGTGCTTATGCAGTACATTGGGATCCAGATCATCCACCTCTTGGTAAGTATTTGTGCTACAAATCTTATCAACTTGAGATTGTGTTAGTTCTTAAGCAACTCATAGTTTGTTATTTCCCGCAGAAAACACTGCGCCTGATAGCAATAGCGATGTGTCAGATGAACACATCTGATTGGGACACGCGATACTTTGAGTTGTCGGATGGAGAGCGTGGTGAACCTATTTGGCACTACATGCCCACCAACTACATCATATTCTATTAGATATATTTAAATTTCATGCTCAACTATGTAATCTTGTTATCTTATCAATAAAGCGTGTCGATTGGATGGATGTTTGTTAAAAAAACTAATCACAACGAAAATCTGGGAATCTTTTGACTGCTACAGACCAATATTTTCTTTTATTGCATCCCCCAAAAACTCTAGTTTGATTAATTGTAATGTTGCACTTGAGAATTATTATTTTTGCATTTTGGTCGCTCAGACGAGCTGTTCCTGGCTTCTACTGCCGCATCACTGGCCAAACAGAGGCGGATTTGTGCCATCTTGGCCATAGCTGGTGAAGTATCCTCACCATCCCAGTCACTGCCGTTGGAGGAGACAATTTTAGGAGAAGAAGGGACCACCGGTCATCCTTGAACCATCCCTGCCACCACCTATGCCCCGTGGGGTGGCGTCGCCAGGGAAACAAGAGAGGAAGATGTGTAGTCAAGAGAGACATTCTTGACGGGGTAGTGAGGAAGGGGTTGTGGTTCTTTCTCGTTTCGCCGATTTAGAAGAATCGTCGCATTTTGGGTCTAAAGGGTATATTCCCATTAACATTACTAGGAAAGTGGCCTGCTCGATGCGCGGGCTAAGATTTTATGAAGCTAAAATTTGAGAATATATTGTGTCATTTGTCCATAGGTTTTAGCTAAATGTGATAACATTTTCAAGTGTTAGAATTTTGTGAGCTATTTTTTTTCTTGTTATATTTGTTTTCTTATTGATATATAAATATATGTGTTGTTCGTTCATACTTTACTTGATAATTATGCGTGGCATACTAACTGTACTTTTATCATCGATTGTATCTTTCAAATTATATTTGCATACTTAGTCTTATAATCCACGTTATTATTCAAATTATATTTGTACATTTTTGTTAAAAAAATTGTGATGTTGCTTTGTTCTTTTACAAGTAGAAATTTATTACTCCCTTTATTCCATAATGAATTTGTTTCTATAGAGTGCACAAGAGTACTAAGGGTGAGCATACTGTACTAAAAAATTTACCAAGTGTACACAATGTGTGAGCAAAATTATATATAACGTTAAATTAAGCCACCCTTGGTATACTTTAGCTATCAGACCAATCTGTTATTCTTATTACCAAAGAACCTTGATATATATTCCCTCAAAAAATATGAGACACGCGCACTAATGCTACTTCTTGAGCTTGCGTTGATTTTCCCTTGAAGAGGAAAGGGTGATGCAGCAAATTAGAGATATGTATTTCGCTCAGTTAAGAACCAAGGTCATCAGATCAGTTTTGGGAACCTAAATTATGTCGCTGATATCCGAGGAAACTTGATCTTTGAAGGGTTCGTGGCCTCGACCACCGCTCTGGCCTTAGATTTGGAGCAAACCACTGGGTCCGGAGAGGGGAGCTTGGAGCCCACCAGACTCTCTACAATTATGGAGCTTACAACCGGAGATCAAGAGGAGACTGTGTCATCGGCAAGCGTGGAGTCAAATTGGGTTCCCCCTATCATTGGAAAGCCATACTCGCCCCCGGACGCTAGCTCCGAACTCTCGAGGCCCACGCCAAGTGAGCATGGCCAGGAAGCTTTTGCCATGCCTGGCTCATTGGACTTTCGCTTCCCCGTCCAAACCTCGCTTTTAAACGAGGCTCTGGACTTAATGTGATCCCTTGCCAATATAGAGGATTCACCTCAAAACTACGACCAGCCCGGACCAGGGGCTAAAAAGCAGGGAATTTTACGTCCCGCCCACCACCCACTTCATAGCCACTATCGAAGACTTAACCAACATGTTGTATTACGCTTCCAAAGACATCCACGACACGGATGATGATGCCGGAGACAAACAAGGCCAAAACCCACCATTTACCGGACGTTGGACGGCCACCTCCACATACGACGTGTACATGGTGGATACACCCAAAGAGGATGGCGATGATGGCAATCAGGATCCGGTCGAGGACAAGCCCGTCGAGGCACCACCGAAGCGTCAATGCCAGCGACGTCGCTCAAAATCACGTCGTGACAAAGACAGCAATACCGGCACCGGAGATAATAACACTCCGGAGAGCTCCGAAGACCCGGAGCCCCCATCGAGCCCACATCCAAACATGATGATTGGGAGGAGGGGCAAGTCGACCCCGACGATCCGGTCGGGAACAAGGACTCAGAAGATAGTAACTATCTACCAATCACCGAGGATGATGTGAACCTCGGCAAGAAAGCCTTCATCATGCTAGAGGAACACCTCGAGCAAGAGCGCTTTAAGCGCCAGCTAATCAAAACAGCGATAAGCCTAAAAAAGAAGCAGCAACAGCTTCAAGCCGAACATGATACGCTCAATTACAAATGGACTAAAGTCCCGGCAGCCGAAGAATACAGCCTCATACGCCCAACAAAGAGCTACCCGAAGCGCAAGCTACTACCACAATTTGATGATGAGTCCCTTGAGCCAATACCTCCAAAGTATAAACCTGCTGACGAACCTGACCGACCACCACGTGGGCGGGAAAGAGCGGCTAATTATGCCGAACACCAGCCCGCACCACCCCACCGTAGAGGCTTGGAGGTAGCAGCTCCGAGTTACACCTACGACCTACGCAAGGACCTGGATAATAGAGCCGGTCAGACCAGATCAATCTATGGATCAAGGGGTCATGCTCCAACACGAGATGACGACCATCAGGCCCGGCGCGACCGGCATAACCTCACCCGGGGTGAAAACCGAACACGGATGTCGTCCGAACTCCGTCGTGACGTCGCCCGATATAGAGGCGCACACCCCTTATGCTTCACCGATGAAGTAATGGAGCACCAGTTCCCATAAGGGTTTATACCCATTAACATTGAATCATGTGATGGAATGACAGATCCCACAGTATGGATAGAAGATTTTCTTCTCCATATCCACATGGCTCGCGGTGACGATCTCCATGCCATCAAGTACCTCCCACTAAAATTAAAGGGACCAGCTCGGAACTGGCTAAACAGCCTCCTAGAAAACTCCATTGGTAGCTGGGAAGATTTGGAGGATGCCTTTCGAGACAACTTCCAAGGTACCTATGTCCGGCCTCCGTACGCCGATGACCTAAGTCATATATTCCAGCAACCCGGAGAGTCAGTCCGCAAACTCTGGACTAGGTTCTTAATCAAAAAGAACTAAATTGTTGATTGTCCAGACGCTGAAGCCCTCGCGGCCTTTAAACATAGTGTCTACGATGAATGGCTGGCCAGACACCTCGGCCAAGAAAAGCCGAAGTCCATGGCAGCCCTTACTGCACTCATGACCCGCTTTTGCGCAGGGGAGGATAGCTAGTTAGCTCATAGAAGCAATAGTACCAGTGACCCTGGTACCTCTGAAGCCAGAGATTGCAACGGTAGGCCACGGCGCAACAAACATAAGCGTCAAAACAGCAACGAAGCATGAAGGTCATCGCTGGATTTAGTGGCTCTAAATCCGTACATCGGAATATGCCATCAACGGGAAACAAAGATGGTCCATCCAGTCTGGACAAAATACTCAATCGGCCTTGTCAGATTCATGCCATCCGTGACAAGCCTGCCAATCATTCCAACAGGAATTGTTGGGTCTTTAAACAGGCTGGTAAGTTAAACACCAAACACAAGGGGAAAGGGCCACCAAGCGAGGACGATGAAGAACCTCGCCCACCGAACACAGGGAGACAGAAGAAATTTCCCCTCGAGGTAAAAACAGTGAATATGATATACGTTAGACATATCACCAAAAGGGAGCGCAAGCGTGTGGTAAGGGACGTCTACGCCGTAGAGCCGAACGCCCCAAAATTCAACCCCTGGTCGGCCTGTCTGATCACCTTCGATCGTAAGGATCACCTAACCAGTATCCGTCATGGAGGTTCGGCAGCCTTGATCCTTGATCCAATCATCGACGGATTCCATCTGACCTGAGTCCTTATGGACAGCAGCAGCAGTCTTAACTTGAATTATCAAGACAGGATCCGCAAAATGGGTATTGACTCGTCAAGAAGCCTACTTATACTACCTTTAAAGGAGTAATATGCTACGTCTTGAGCTTGCGTTGGTTTTCCTTGAAGAGGAAAGGGTGATGCAGCAATAGTCGCGTAAGTATTTCCCTCAGTTTTTGAGAACCAAGGTGTCAATCCAGTAGGAGGCTCCTCAAAAGTCCCACGCACCTCTGTAAACAAACACGTAACTCAAGAACCAACGCAATGAAGGGGTTGTCAATCCCTTCACGCCACTTCATGAAAGTGAGATCTGATAGAGATAGTATGATAAGATAAATATATTTTTGGCATTTTATAATATAGATTGGAAAAGTAAAGATGCAAATAAAAGTAGATTGAAAGCTTATATGATAAAAGATAGACCCGGGGCCATAGGTTTCACTAGTGGCTTCTCTCAAGATAGCATAAGTATTACGGTGGGTGAACAAATTATCGTCGAGCAATTGATAGAAAAGCTTAATAATTATGAGATTATATAGGCATGATCATGTATATAGGCATCACGTCCGCAACAAGTAGACCGACTCCTGCCTACATCTACTACTATTACTCCACACATCGACCGCTATCCAGCATGCATCTAGAGTATTAAGTTCATAACAACAGAGTATCGCATTAAGAAAGATGACATGATGTAGAGGGATAAACTCAAGCAATATTATATAAAACCCAACTTTTTATCCTCGATTGCAACAATACAATACGTGCCTTGCAACCCCTGCTGTCACTGGGTAAGGACACCGCAAGATTGAACCCAAAGCTAAGCACTTCTCCCATTGCAAGAAAGATAAATCTAGTAGGCCCAACCAAACTGATAATTCGAAGAGACTTGCAAAGATAACTCAATCATACCTAAAAGAATTCAGAGGAGATTCAAATATTTCTCAAAGATAAACTTGATCATAAACCCGCAATTCATTGGATCTCGATAAACACACCGCAAAAAGAGTTACATCGAATAGATCTCCACAAGAGAGGGGGAGAACATGGTATTGAGATCCAAAAATATAGAAGAAGCCAGCTAGCTAATAACTATGGACCCGAAGGTCTATGGTAAACTACTCACAACTCATCGGAGGGGCTATGGTTTGATGTAGAAGCCCTCCGTGGTCGATTCCCCCCGTGGCCCGTGAACGCTCAAGATGGGATCTCATGGATCTGTAAGGTTACGGTGGTGGAAATTGTTTTTCATTGGCTCCCTGGATGTTTTCGGGGTATGTGGGTATATATAGGAGGAAGAAGTAGCTCGGTGGCTGCCCGAGGGGCCCACGAGACAGGGGGGCATGCCCTATAGGGGTGGGTGCGCCCTCCTATCTCGTGGCCGCCTTGGATGCTTCTTGGCTTGCACTCCAAGTCCTCTGGATCACGTTCGTTCCAAAAATCACGCTCCTGAAGGTTTCATTCCGTTGGCACTCCGTTTGATAGTCCTTTTCTTCGAAATATTGAAATAGGCAAAAAAACAGCAATACGGGCTGGGCCTCCAGTTAGTAGGTTAGTCCCAAAAATGATATAAATGTGTAAACTAAAGCCCATAAACATCCAAAAGGGGTAATATAATAGCATGGAACAATCAAAAATTATAGATACATTGGAGACATATCAAAATACCTAGTGTACAAGCCTACTGCACGGGCTCAATAGCATTGGAAGTGGTCTTCGGTTCGCCGAACAACTTTCGAAGCGAAGACTTGATCTTTGACATTATCCCCTTCTGCAGTGTTTATCACGCACTACTCGGAAGGACCGCCTTCGCCCGCTTCAATGCGGTCCCGCATTACGCTTACTTAAAGCTCAAAATGCCCGGACCCCGCGGCATTATTACAGTTAATGGAAACATGGAGCGCTACCTCCGTTGGAGGAGCACACCGCGGCCCTCCCAGCCGAGGCATAGAGCGGCCCTGTCAAGCCGCACACCTCATCGGCCATCAAGCCCCCGGACAATGCTAAATGAGTCCGGTCCACTCTGCACGGTGAAAGCTCGGCAACTACAGAGCTAGACTAGCAGTTTCGCCTCCGTCGACCGCCACGCACATCCACGGCATTTGTACCGCGTGTGCATAACTACGCACTCAAAATACCTTGGGCATCAGCGGAGGCACAATACAAATAGGTCTATAGTATGGTTTGACCCTATATGACCTCGACCTTTTTTCTTTGATCCTTTTTATTTTTCTTCTTCAATACCACAGGTGCATTAAAACCTAGCTACTCCTTGGACGTACAAGGACTCTTTTCGAGCCTGGTTTTGTATAGACAACCGTGGGCCGTTCCTCTTATGGAATCTCTCCCTCAAAGCGAAAGCGACGCAGACATGCGGTAGGGTGTGCAAAGGATCTTCAAGACCACCTTTTCTCTTTAGGACCTATATACATCTTTCCCTTGTTCAAAAATTCTCAGCATGTAAAACAGCCTTGATTCTTATAGCATCCTCTGTAAGAACACCTTTTGAAGTATCAATCAGATAATGGAAATAGTTTCGCCCAACCCTATTCGGTACTGGCTTATTTCCTAATCTGTATTCCCTCTTTACGTCAGATTGGCACCTCAGCACGATTTAAATTGCCAGGGGCTCTATTCGGCCACATATATCTTTTTTCAAAAAAAGTTTGAACACTTTTATAGTATACTTCGGCTTCCCGAATATGGCATTTATATGCATTAGCTCTGAATCATCTCTTTGGTCAATAGTTGGGTTGCCCGGCTCCTGTGGTTACCACCTTAAGTTCCGCTTGTTCAGCTAAAGTAGTAAAGGGAGAACTACTGCGATTGTGTTTCTGGTTAGTCCAGTCAAACACCTCGGTAGAGAAAGACGAAAACTAACTGTCATGGTGCGGCCAGAGCTGGTCAGCTATTCGGCGACTTAATGTAAATCTCTTGCAATTTTTTCCGTATTATATGAAGGACTGGCTTCGGTTTGATCGCGCGCCTAAGGCATCTCAGTTCGGATAGCCACATGCGCACCAGGGGCTAGTTCTTAGCCCCACAGTCAAACTCCTATGGCTAAGTGAAAGTGCTAAAGCCGCATAGTCTGATTGCCTGGATCACTACGTAAGTCACCTCCTTTATGGACCAAGACGTTGGGTCAAGAGTGATTACACGTTATTCCTAACACCCCCGTAGCATCTACGTGGGAGCTGAAGCCGACGACTGGTAAACTATCAGAATAATAAGATACGGCCGCACAAGAGGTAAGTAGTTCAGATAAGAGCATAAATATATTACAAAGCGTTGGTTTATAATACAACGTCTAGACAGCTCGGATACATTCACTCAAACATGACATGCTTTGAGCATTGGCCCTCTATTAATCGGGCACCCTCTAGGACATCTTCAAAATACCGCTCTGGTTTGCGGTGGTCCTTGCTAGCGGGTGGGCCCTCGATCACCACGACGGTGGCCTACATCTTAGCCCAGTGCATCTTAACACGGGCAAAGGCCATCCGCGCACCTTCTATGCACGCCGAGCACTTGGCAGTGTCAATTCGGGGCAGCGCGTCTGCGAGTCGCTTCACCAGGCCAAAGTAACTGCTAGGAATGGGTTCGGCTGGCCAGAGCCGGACACTGACGTCCTTCATGGCCAAACCGGACATCCTATGCAGCTCCGCCAGCTACATCATCTGGTCGTTTATCAGTGCTCGATGCTCCAACGCTAGGTACTGTGACAAGAAGAGCTTCTCCGTCGTGTTCCCCTCTTAGGCCTAGAAATACTATGTGGCGTCGGCAGCGCTCTTTGCAGGATCTGGAAAGGCATCTGGAGTAATCCATAGTCGAGTAAGCAAGGCATACTTCTGACCGCCGAATTTACTCTGCAAAAGAAAGGGCTTACCAGCTTCTATCTATCCGGCCTGCCAGATCTCCTCGCGAGCCTCCCGGGACTCGGTCCGCGCCTCCTTGGCACCTTGGAGAGCCTTGGTGAGATCGGCCGCTTGGGCCTTGTTGTTCTCTTCCAATGCCTCTCACTTATCGACGGCATCCTTGAGCTCTTGCTCCACTTTAGTCACCCGCTCCTCGTATTGGCGGCGGGCAACGTGATCGGCCTTCAAATTTGTGGCTTCTTTGTTAGCGGCCGCTTGGCTCACCCGTGTCTGCTCCTTGGCTCGGGTGAGGTCACCCTTCAGGGTCTTGACCAGGACCGCGCTACCTGCAATAATGATAGGGCAGCACAGGAGCTTAGACTCTGCATGGGTATATATATTACTTCAGGTGTGTAAACACTTCTTCAAAACACATACCTTGTGCCTCATCAAACCGCTTGTTGATGTGGAAGAATCCTCATCAGCCAGCTCCAGCTTCCGCTTGAGCTCGGATACTTCAGCGGTCTGGGCGGTCGCAACTAACAGTGAAGCATGTTTCTCAAAATAGACAAGTACATTATCTCCTGCGAATATTATCGATCCTCTGTTCGACCTTTTTTCAAAAAGACGAACAGAGTCTCAGGGGCTACTATCTATACACAGGCATGCTTTTCATATAAAAAGCAGCCAAAAACATTACATCGCATACCTCGAAGCCTGTTAGTAGTCTGGTGAACGCTTCGTTCAGTCTTCTTTTGGTGCACTGAACCTTCTCAACCACCGTACCCATCATGGTACGGTGCTCCTCCATGACGGAAGCACATTCCAGTGCGTCCATCAGAGGGTTCGGCGCCTCCAGATTAGTGGAGGCCCCCGCCGGAGTAGGCGCTCCCCCTTCCTTTGAAGGGGGTTGCTCGCTTGATTCCGGAGCCACATTGGTCTCTAGAATGGTGTTCATCTGGGGGCCAGACTTGTCAGGGACCCCATTGTCAGTCTCCATGGGGGTTGCGCCCCCCCCCATGTTCTCGGCAGCTGAGGCACCTCTGGCGCTGTCTTGTCGGCCTCATACACCTCTTAGTGGCCCGGAGGGGTCCTTTATGATAACACCTTGGTGTCATCCCGGTGGGTGGCAGAGAGGTTCGTGGGGGCGTCTCGCTCTCGACCATCTCCGGCGCTAGGGAATTCCCCAAAGATGACGATTGCTAGGGGAGACCACGGGCCGGACTGAAACATGTAAAGTAACATCTTATCCTATAGCTTGTAAGAGATCAGATGTATGTAAAGCGTTCTTAGATACTTACGATTCGGCCAGGGGCTTTGCCCTGGGACGCCGCTTGGGGATGGCTTCGGCATCCGAATCCGAGCCATCCGAGAGGGATATCTTCCCCCTTTTGGACCCCTCCGCCTCTCGATCTGCGGAGGCCGCCCTTTTCTTCTTCCTCCCCTTAGGGGGAGCATTGCTTTCTTCCTCCTCCTCTTCCTCCTCGTCTACCTCGTGGGAGGAGGGAGCCTCGGTCTCTTCAGACATAACGTCCGAATTACCTATACGGCGGAGGCCACTTTTGGTCTCCTTGCCCTACTTCTTGGCCTTCTTCTCCGGCGCCTAGTACGGTGCCGGGACCAACATCCTTGTTAGTAGGGGATCAGCTGGATTTTTGAGCAGCAAAGCCGGACACTTGATCTGCTCCGCCTTCCTTGTCCAACCCTAATTAAAGGATGGGAGTTCCAGCATACCCCTTTGATTTGTGAATTGAGTTATGTTCGGAAACTAGACACTTACCTCAGTGGTTGGATGGTTGCAGTCGAGGCCGATGTCATCGGTCGTCTTCGGCCACGACTTCTGGGCCTTGAAAAGTAGCTTCCAGATCTCTCCGTGCGTCGTGCCGAAGAATCGTAGTAGGGTCTGTGGTCCTTCCGGATTGAACTCCCACATGTGGAGAGGCCAACGCTGGCAGGGAAGGATCTGGCGGAACAACATCACTTGGATCACGTCAGTGAGGCTGGTATTCTCTTCAATAATATTCTTGATGCGCTTTTGTAGCATCACGCATTCCAGACCCTTGTTAGTCCATGACTCGAGCCGCATTGGAGTTCAAGACCTAAACTCAGGAGTGGCCGCCCAGTTGGCGTTGTGAAGTTCGTTGATGTAGAACCACTCCTGCTGCCATATCTTGATCGTCTCCATAAAGACCCCTTTGGGCCAGGTGACGTTGGGGAGCTTGCTCACCATGGTGCTGCTGCAGTCTGCGTGATGCCCATCGACCCCCTTCGGCTTCACGTTGAAGACCTTGAGCCATAGGCCAAAGTGTGGGGGCATGCGGAGGAGCGCCTCGCACATGACGATGAACGCTGAGATGTGGAGAAAGGAATTCAAGGCTAGATCATGTAAATCCAGCCCGTAATAGAACATGAGACTGCGGACAAAGGGATGGAGGGGAAACCCTAGTCCGTGGAGGAAGAGGGGGATAAAAACCACCCTTTCGCCAGGCTTCTGGGTGGGGATGACATACTTCTTGGCAGGGATCTTGTGCGCAACGTCCGCACTCAGGTACCCCGCCTCCCGGAGCTCCTTGACATCCTTCTCCATCAAGGAGGAGGCCACCCACTTGCCTTGAGAGTAGGATCCGGACATGGCTGGAAAGATTGGTGGCGGTGGGGAAGATCGAAACTTGGGCGCTGGAGCTCGAGGGCGGAAAGGCTGAGGAAGGAAGAATGCGTGGGGTGAGGGGATCTTTATCTGTTTATATAGGCCGTGAATATCAAGCGCTCCCCCCTCAAGTCTTAAAACTCGCCTGTTCCCAAGGGTCCTACGAATGGCACGGTTGGATTACCCAAGCCCGCATTGATGAGAATCCCGCAATAAGGGGACACGATCTCTGCTTTGAAAAGATGTGTCAGTGAAGGCTACGTCTCGAAACGCGAAGCGGGAGGCCGAGAAATGGTTCGAAATAATAAAGGGGCCAGACCTAACATTTCGCCGAAAAACCTATCAGTAGACATGCCTTATTTTGATTAAGTATTGTGCCATTGTGGCTGGGGGTTGTAACTGTTATACAGAGCCCGATACAGTTCTCATGTTCAGAAGACTGCTTTGAAGTATTTGGAGGGGGAACCTGCCTTGCGATGCCAAAGACTGCATACCGAACACATCGTCATCGAAAGAATGGTTCAGGGGCTACTGAGGGAGTCCTGGATTATGGGGTCCTCGGGTGTCTGGGCTATGCGATATGAGCCGGACTGATGGGCTGTGAAGATACAAGGTAGAAGGCCTTCCCCCGTGTCCGGATGGGACTCTCCTTTGCGTGGATGGCAAGCTTGGCATCCGAATGTTTAGTTTCCTTCCTCTGTAAACTGACTCTGTACAACCCTAGGCCCCTCCGGTGTCTATATAAACCGGAGGGTTTAGTCCGTAGAGGCTAGACAAATCGTATAGGCTAGACATCTAGGGCTTCGCCATTACGATCTCGAGGTAGATCAACTCTTGTAACCCCTATACTCATCAAAGTCAATCAAGCAGGAAGTAGGGTATTACCTCCATTAAGAGGGCCCGAACCTCGGTAAACATCGTGTCCCCCTCCTCCTGTTACCTTCGATCCTCAGACGCACACTTCAGGACCCCCTACCCGAGATCGGCCGGTTTTGAGACGACAGTACGCTTCCTGGAAGTTTCTTATTTTCCTAATTTTCTAAATATTCCAAAACTGCCAAAAAATATTTTTGCGGAATTTTCGGAGTCCGTTTACTTACCGTATCAAGTACCTCCTTATTTTCATGATTCTGGAGTGTTCCAAAAGGACTCTTTTATGTGTTCTTCCGGTGTCAAAGTTTGGATAATGTTGCTTTCAACATTAATGGGCATACCTGAGATATAATGTTTTATTCATTGCCCATTAACAACCTTTGGGTTAGTACCTTCGGAAATATTTATTTTGATAGCTCCAGACCGATAAACCTCCTCGAAAACATAGGGTCCTTCCTATTTTGAGAGGAGTTTTCCTGCAAAAAACATGGAATGAGAGTTGTACAAAAAAACATATTCTCCAACTTTAAACTCACGCTTTTGGATTCTTTTATCATGCCATCTTTTAACTTTTTCTTTAAATAACTTGGCATTTTCGTAAGCTTGGGTTCTCCATTCATCTAATGAGCTAATATCAAATGAACTCTTTTCACCAGCAAGTTTGAAATCATAGTTGAGTTCCTTGATTGCCCAATATGCTTTGTGTTCTAATTCAAGAGGCAAATGACAAGCTTTTCCATAAACCATTTTATAAGAAGACATACCCATAGGATTTTTATATGTTGTTCTATAAGCCCAAAGTGCATCATCTATTTTCTTAGACCAATTCTTCCCGGACCTATTCACAGCCTTTTGCAAAATTAATTTTATTTCTGTATCGCTAAGCTCAATTTGACCACTAGACTGAGGATGATAAGGTGAAGCAATTCTATGGTTAATGATACGTCTCCAACGTATCTATAATTTTTTATTGTTCCATGCTATTATATTATCAATCTTGGATGTTTTATAATCATTTTATAGTCATTTTATATCATTTTTTGGTACTAACCTATTGACATAGTGCCAAGTGCCAGTTGCTATTTTCTGCATGTTCTTTTACATCACTAGAAATCAATACCAAACAGAGTCCAAATGCAACGAAACATCACAGAGATTTTTAATGGACCAGAAGACACCCAATGGGCCAAGGCAGCATGGGGGTGCTCTGAGGTGAGCACAACCCACCAGGACGCGCCAGGAGGCCCAGGCGCGCCCTGGTGGATTGTGGCCACCTCGGGTGCCCCCGGACCACCTCTTTGCTTTATAAATACCCCAATATTCCAGAAACCCCTGGGGAGTCGACGAAAATCAATTCCAGCCACCGCGGAGTCCAGAACCACCAGATCAAACCTAGACACCATCATGGAGGGGTTCACCACTTCCATTCGCGTGTCTCCGATGATGCGTGAGTAGTTCTTTTTAGACCCACACACTACTTGAAATAGGGAATTTGCCATCAGTCAGCTCTTTGCCATCTGCCAGTGGATGGCAAAGAATGTCTTTGCCATCTCCTTACAAAAAACAGATGGCAAAGAACTGACAGATGGCAAAGAACGTGGTTGCCATTAGCCAGTTCTTTGCCATCCGCTAGCCGATGGCAAAGAATCTTTGCCATCCGCTGGCAGATGGCAAAGAGGTGGGTACCGTCCAGTGCTATAATGGCCTATCAACCCACCTCTTTGCCATCTGCCAGCAGATGGCAAAGAATCTTTTCCGTCTGCTGGAAGATGGCAAAGAAGTGGGTGGGGCCCAATGGATGACGGCGCTGTAATGACCCAGTATCCCCACCTCTTTGCCATCTGCCAGCCGCTGGCTGATGGCAAAGATATGGCCCTTTGCCATCCGCTGGCTGATGGCAAAGAAGTCGGACTATCTCCTCCCCTCTCTTCTTCTAAAAAAAATCTCCTCCCCTCTCTCCCAGCCCGGCCCCACCCCTCTCTCTCTCCCAGCCCGGCCCCACCCCTCTCTCTCCCCACCTCACCCACCCAGCACCGTTGTCTAAAAAAAACTAACCCACCACAAGACCACAAGGCCTGACCCGTGTTCGGATGGCGCCCAACACCACCGCCCGCCCGCCTCCTCCCACCACAGCCCTCCCCGCCTCCCCGCCACAAGCAGCCCACCCTGCGCCTCCCTCCACTGCTCCAGCGCTGCACCGCCCTCCCCAACCCTCGAGGCTCTTTCCCCTTCCCCCAACCCTAGCCGCCGCACGCAGTAGCCGACTACGACTTGGTTGCACTCGCTGATGACCGACACATGCATTGCTGGGTCATGTATGCCTGTCCCTGTACGTTTGTGCCACCTTGGTTCTATGACTAGTCATGTCGGCCCGGGTTCTCTACCATATGGATACTAGCGACATAATCTTATACTTAGCATTTTTCCTGCAAAATGACTCAATATGCTTAGCTAGCTCAAAAATGACATAATAAGCTTAATTAGCTCCAAAATGACATATTTAACTTAGGATAGCTCTAAAATGACCTATACTTAGCATTTTTCCTCCAAAATGACTTAATATGCTTAGCTAGCTTAAAAATGCCATATTTAACCTAGGATAGCTCTAAAATGACCTATACTTAGCATCTTTTCCTCCAAAATGACTTAATATGCTTAGCTACCTCTAAAATGATATAATATGCTTAAGAAATGACATATTTTAGGTCCTATATGACTTCATATGCTTAGCTAGCTCCAAAATGACATAATAACCTTACTTAGCTTCAAAATGACATATTCAACCTAGGCTAGCTCTAAAATGACCTATTCAACCTAGGCTAGCTCTAAAATGACCTATACTTAGCATTTTTCCCTCCAAAATGACTTAATATGCTTAGCTAGCTCAAAAATTACATAATAAGGTTAATTAGCTCCAAAATGACCTATTTAACCTACGATAGCTCTAAAATGACCTATACTTAGCATTTTTTCCTCCAAAATGACTTAATATGCTTAGCTAGCTTCAAAATGACCTATTTAACCTAGGGTAGCTCTAAAATGACCTATACTTAGAATCTTTTCCTCCAAAATTACTTAATACGCTTAACTAGCTCTAAAATGACATAATATGCTTAAGAAATGACATAGTTTAGCTCCTAAATGACTTCACATGCTTAGCTAGCTCCAAAATGACATAATAACCTTACTTAGCTCCAAAATGACCAATTTAACCTAGGCTAGTTCTAAAATGACTTATACTTAGCATTTTTTCCTCCTAAATGACTCAATTTGCTTAGCTAGCTCAAATTTTACATAATAAGCTTAATTAGCTCCAAAATGACCTATTTAGCCTAGGATAGCTCTAAAATGACCTATAGTTAGCATTTTTTCCTCCAAAATGACTTAATACGATTAGCTAGCTTAAAAATGACCTATTTAACCTAGGATAGCTCTAAAATGACCTATACTTAGCATCTTTTCCTCCAAAATGACTTAATATGCTTAACTAGCTCTAAAATGACATAATATGCTTAAGAAATGACATATTTTAGCTCCTAAATGACTTATATGCTTAGCTAGCTCCAAAATGACATCTTAGCTCCAAAATGACCTATTTAACCTGGGATAGCTCTAAAATGACCTATACTTAGCATTTTTTTCCTCCAAAATGACTCAATATGCTTAGCTAGCCCAAAAATTACGTAATAAGCTTAATTAGCTCCAAAATGACCTATTTAACCTAGGATAGCTCTTAAATGACCTATACTTAGCATTTTTCCTCCGAAATGACTTAATATGCTTAGCTAGCTTAAAAATGACCTATTTAACCTAGGATAGCTCTAAAATGACCTATACTTAGCATCTTTTCCTCCAAAATGACTTAATATGCTTAGCTAACTCTAAAATGACATAATATGCTTAAGAAATGACATATTTTAGCTCCTAAATGACTTCACATGCTTAGCTAGCTCCAAAATAACATAATAACCTTACTTAGCTCTAGAATGACCTTAGCATGTTTTACACCAAAATGACTTAGTATGCTTAGCTAGCTCAAAATGACATAATAACCATACTTAGCTCCAAAATGACCTATTTTATAGATATAAGTTGCATCATAATAATCTTCACATTTTAGTTGCATCATAATAATCTTCTTCTTCTAGTCTTCTTCTTCTAACTTTCTTCTTTCCCATTTTACAGATTTGCTTAAGATCATGGAAGCTTGGGTTGATGGAGTGCTTGTATTTAGTTTTTATTTTGACCTTGTGAAACTTGCTACCTATGGATGAAACTGTGTAATATTGATGAAACTATGTATATGTACGGATGAAACTTGCTACTATTGGTAACATGTGTTGGATACATATGTGTTCATGACTATTGGTAATATGTGTTGAATATGCTATATTGGTCATATAAATATATTTGTGTTTGATTTTTGTGAAAATGAATTGATATAAAAAACAAAATTAAATGGGGCAATATAGTCACTTTGCCATCTCATCGGCAGATGGCAAAAGCTTTGCCATCACCGGCAGATGGCAAAGAGGCCACGGTCATCTACATGTAAGATTTGGGCTGGCCTATTTGGGCTCTTTGCCATCCGACAAATAGATGGTAAACCTCTTTGCCATCTGTTTGGCGCAGATGACAAAGCATGCAGCCTTTGCCATCTGCTGGCAGATGGCAAAGTGTGGTGTTAGCCTTCTAACGGGGCTAACCCCGTTAACAGGCTTTGCCATCTGCCAGCAGATGGCAAAGCCATAGGCTCTTTGCCATCAGCCAGCAGACGGCAAAGAAGCCTTTACCGGCAGGGTTTTGTACGAACTGTTTGCCATCTGCTGGTAGATGGCAAAGCCTTTGCCATCTGCCGACCATGCCTTTGCCATCTGTCATGGCAATTGGCAAATCCAGTAGTGACAGGTCCGTAGTCAGTAGCTAGATGGCTTCCTCTCTCTCGTTTAATTCTCAATACAATGGTCTCTTGGAGATCCATATGATGTTACTCTTTTTACGGTGTGTTTGTTGGGATCAGATGAACTTTGAGTTTATGATCAGATCTATCTTTTTATATCCATGAAAGTTATTTGAGTCTCTTTGATCTCGTATATGCATGATTGCTTATAGCCTCGTATTTCTTCTCTGACCTTTGGTTTTTTGGCCAACTTGATCTATTTATCTTGCAATGGGAAGAGGTGCTTTGTAGTGGGTTTGATCTTATGGTGCTTGATCCCAGTGACAGAAGGGGAACCGACACGTATGTATCATTGCTACTAAGGATAAAACGATGAGGTCTATCTCTACATAGATAGATCTTGTCTACATCATGTCATTGTTCTTTTTGCATTACTCCATTTCTCCATGGACTTTATACACTAGATGCGTGCTAGATAGCGGTCGATGTGTGGAGTAATAGTAGTAGATGTAAGCAGGAGTCAGCCTACTAATCCTGGACGTGATGCCTATATAATGATCATTGCCTGGATATCGTCATGATTACTTGAAGTTCTATCAATTGCCCAACAGTAATTTGTTTACCCACTGTTTGCTATTTTTCTCGAGAGAAGCCACTAGTGAAACCTACGGCCCCCGAGTCTCTTTCTTATATTATTTTCCTTTGTGATCTACTTTTCCTTTGCTTTTATTTTCAGATCTATTAAACCAAAAATAGAAAAATACCCTGCTGCAATTTATTCTTATTTATTTTATTTGGCGTTTGATCTATCAATCTACTACAATCTATTTCATGTGTGTTTGCCTTCCTTGGGGCGCCGCTACCCGAAAGGGATTGACAACCCCTTTTACACGTCAGGTTGCGAGTATTTGTTATTTGTGTGCAGGGGATGTTTACATTGTGTTTCTTGGTTCTCCTATTGATTCGATAACCTTGATCTCATAACTGATGCAAATACCTACCGCCGTTGTGCTGCATCATCCCTTCCTCTTTCGGGAAATACTGACATGGCCTCAAGCCGCATCAAAAGGAATTTTCTGGCGCCGTTGCCGGGGAGGATCTTCAACATATACTAGGTTCCTAATCAAAAATCTCATCTCCTCACAATTTACATTATTTTCCATTTGCCTCTCGTTTTCCTCTCCCCCACTTGAAAAAAATTTGCCGTTTTATTCGCCCCTCATTTTGGTTCACCATTTTCTTGCCGGATCTGTTTTTGAGTACAATCTTGTTGCGTAGTCATCATGACTCAAGAGAACACCAAGTTGAGTGATTTCTCAAATACCAACAACATTGATTTTATTGACACTCCGATTGCTCCTCCCACTACTAGTGCGGAGTCTTGTGATATTAATAGTGCTTTGCTAAATCTTGTTATGAAAGATCAATTTTCCGGTACTCCTAATGAGGATGTCGCGTCCCATCTTAATACCTTCGTGGAATTATGCGATATGCAAAAGAAAAAAGATGTGGACGATGATGTTGTGAAGATGAAATGTTTTCCATTTTCTTTGCGTGATTCTGCAAAAATTTGGTTTTCTTCTTTGCCTCGCAATAGTATCAATTCTTGGAATAAGTGCAAAGATGCTTTTATCACTAAGTATTTTCCGCCCACAAAAATGATTTCACTTAGAACCCGGATCATGAATTTCAAGCAACTTGAACATGAGCATTTTGCACAATCTTGGGAAAGGATGAAAATGATGCTAAGGAATTGCCCAACTCATGGGTTAAACATTTCAATGATCATACAAAAATTGTATGCGGGGTTGAATTTTGTTTCTCGTAATCTTTTATATTCTGACGCGGGTGAGACTTTTATCAGAATTACTTTGGTTGAAGCCACCAAATTGCTTGATAATATCATGGCAAATTATGCACTGTGGCACATCGGAAGAGCTCCTACTAGTGAAAAAAGTTAATTCGGTTGAAGAGATTTCTTCTTTGAGTGAAAATGTCGATGCTCTTATGAAATTGGTTGCTAGTAAAAGTGCTCCTATTGATTTCAATGATATGCCTTTGTCTACTTTGATTCAGCAAAATAGTGATGCCATAGACGTGAATTTTAGCTCTCGCAATAATTTCAATAACAATGCTTATAGAGGTAATTTTAATCCTAGGCCTCTTCCTAGTAATTCCTCTAATAATTATGGTAATTCCTATGGAAATCCTTCTTATAATAATAATAGGAACACCTCTGATCTTGAGAATAATATTAATGAATTTATCAACAAGAAAAAAGTTTTCAACTATGCTATAGAAGAAAATTTTAATAAGATTGATGATTTTGTCTAGAAGTGTTGATAGAATTTCTCCTGATGTGGAAAAATCTCAAGATGAAAATTTTTGTGCCTAAAGTTGAGGAATCAATTAAATCCCTTTATGTTTCTATGGATGAAAGTAAGAAAAGAACCACTATGCTTAGAGCTAGAAGAGAATTTTTAGAAAAAGCATTTTCTAGTGATTGCTTTCACAAAAGTGATGAAAATCTTAAAATGATTGGTGTTTCTTCTATTGATTCCTTGTTTAGTAAAATTAAGATAGATGAAAAAGGGACTGGAGAAGAGTCAACTTTAGCTAGAAGGCGTCCCGATAATTCGGAGGGTGAAAATCTTGTTGAGAAAATTGATAAAAGTGGGTTTGAAGAGGTCAAGACTTTAACTTGCGACGTGCCCAGTATTTCAGATTACAAAGACTTTAATTATGATAGTTGATCTTTGATTGATTGTATTTCTTTTTTGCAATCCATGATAAATTCACCCCATGCCTATGAACAAAATAAAGCTTTTACTAAACATATTGTCGATGCTATGATGAAAGCTTTTGAAGAAAATTGGAATTAGAAGTTTCAATTCCTAGAAAATTACATGATGAGTGGGAACCTACTATCAAAGTAAAGATTAAAAATTATGAGTGTTTTGCTTTATGTGGCTTAGGTGCTAGTGTCTCTACAATTCCGAGATCTTTATGTGATGTGCTTGGTCTTACCGATATTGAAGAAAGCTCTTTAAATTTGCACTCAGCGGACTCTACTATTAAAAAGCCTATGTGAAGAATTAATGATGTTCTTATTCTTGCAAATAGGAATTAGGTGCCCATAGATTTTATTGTTATTGATATTGATTGCAATCCGGTAGACCGTTTTTACGCACTATCGATGCCGTGATTGATATGAAAGAAGGCAATATAAAATTCCAATTTCCAAGGTAGGGAATGGAACACTTCCCTAGAACAAGAACTAGGCCACCATATGAATCAATCATGAGGGCATCCTATGGATCTCGAAACAAAGATGACAAAACTTAGATCCTTGCTTTATGTCTAGCTAAGGGTGTAAAACAATAGCGCTTGTTGGGAGGCAACCCAATGAATAAAATTTGTTTTTGCTTTTTGCTTTCTGTTCTAGCATGTTTGCACAATTATGCTACTGTTATGATTGTGTTTTTTGTGTTTTAATTAGTGTTTGTGCCAAGCAAAGCCTTGAGGATCTTCTTCGGTAATAGTTGTATGAGGCGATCGGGGGCGACTACTAGGGTGACTACGGGCGCCCCGCCCTCATCTGCCGGGGATCGCCAGCGGGTGGGAGGCCGGTTTTGGGATCTAGGAGATTCCGACGAGGACGACGAGGACGGGGACTTGCCGGCGGCTTCTCCGGCATCTCCAACCCCGTCCAATGTCATTTGTGAATTCTTTAATGCTGGCTATGATGAAGATGATGTGGCCATGATGGTCGACAAAGTCTTGCCACCCGACGATCCGGCTAGACTTGGACTACACGCTGGAGAGAGGAAGGAGATGGTTCGTCGTGTCGTGCATTGCAGAATGGTGGTGATGGCGATCAGGCCAAGGAAGGGCCCCTTGCCTAATGTAAATCTTCCTAACTTAACGTTGTTCGATTTGATTCGCTCAGAGTCGTGGATTACGGTTAAGAGAAGGAAGAAACCATGCCGGAAAGGGCCACGATCGGCGCCGGTGTTGGCCGCGGAGGCGATGCCGACGAGCAAGCCAATCCAAATCGCGGTGAATCGCCAGGAGCGTTTGAAATCGCTCCTAGGCCAAAGTGGAATGGGTTTGGACCATTTTTCGCTAGAGGTCGTTGGGCCAGGGACTGTTGGGTATGAGGCCCAAGTGAGTCCGGGTCCTATCGATAGCGAACGTGACGTCGCATGCATCTAAGTACCATCTACATCGTGATTGTCCTCCCCCCGTACTAGGGTTTTCCTGCATCGGGCTCCCCGACTTCGTTCTTCTAGACCTGGACGCGCTAGGCAGATACCTCCCCTGGTGGACATGGCGGGCCGCGGGGCTGGTCTGCAGCTGGGAAAGAAGGCTACCGTGCAGACCGGGGCTGGCCGCGCCGGGGGTGCGTCGCCGCCGGGCGGTGGCACTGGCCGTGGTGCGCCGCCGCCGGGCTTTGGCTTTAGCCGTGGTGCGCCACCACTACTGGTCTCTCGTTCCGGTCGTGGTGTGCCGCCGTCGGCGGCTGCTGTTGATCGGGGTACTGCGGTAGGCCTTGCGACGGTGAGTGTGGCTGTATGACATGGTGATGGTGCCCTTCCATGGGTTCGGCCGCCGTCGCTGGGCTCGGCGGGGCTGCCTGCCACGGGTCGAGGCGGGACGGCCGTCGGTCCTCGCCTGCCGGCACCTGGTCTGGCTGGGGTGGCCGCAGTGGGCCGGGGTGGTGCGATCGCACCCAGGCCGCCTGCGCCAGGGAACCAGGGTGTGACACCCGGTTAGCCTCAACCCCCCCTCCCGCCGCACTACATCGCGAGGCCGACATAGAATCGTTCTGGGCTGATGCAGACGCAGGCACCGCCGCCTCAAAAGACGGTTGCGGAGGTGCTTCTAGAACGCCCTAGGGTCAGTTGGGAGATGATGGGTACTATGCCTATGGGAATGGCCAGCACCGTGGCTCTTCGTTGATGGGCGGTGGCCGAGGATATGCTTGGCAGTGTGATGAGACTGCAGAGAGACTTTTCTCGGTCCTCCGGGTGGTTTTGTTGAGAGAGCGTCTGGCCCAGCCTATCAGCAGCGGGGAGGCTACCGCAGTCATCGTGGTGGTCGAGGTGGTGGAGGGGGTTGGTTTCGTCAACGGTAACCTCCTCCGCCTGTGGTCGTCGAGCCGACTCCCGCCACTGGGTTTGCCAAGGAGCTGGTGCTGTCCGGTCAGGCTATGGATGTGGTGACAGCGCTCGCTAATGCTGAGATAACCGGGAATGAGACCGCGGTGTCGGCGTCAGTGGAGGCGACAAACAGGGTTGACTCGGATAGGGCGTCCAAGTGGGCGCGCAAGAAGGAGAAATTGTCATGCTATCGGTGTGGAGAGAAGGGTCATTTTATTGCTGAGTGCGTGGCTGACCTATGTGACACCTGTGGCAAGCCAACACATGATACGTGGGATTGTCCGATTTTGCGAGATCAGGCGCCATCCCTTATGATGTACGGAGTGTACTATGCTGAGCTCACGTTCTTTGAGTCCCCTAGTGCGAGGGAGATCCCTAAACAGACCCAGAGTCTGACCACTGGGATTGTCAAAGTTACCAAAGGAGAGCTCTCTGAGACTTAGGTTTTGAAGAGGTTGAAGGAGTTAGCTCCTGGTGACTTCCAGTGGGAGCTTGTTAGTCTCGAGGAAAAAATGTTTAGGGTTGATTTCCCTTCGGTTGAGGATTTGCAGAGACTTTTGAGTTTTGGGATGTGCAAAGTGCCAGGTATGGATTGTATCCTTGAGTTTCATGAGTGGAAGAAGGTCGAACCTGAGGGTAAGCCTCTTACTCAGGTTTGGCTACATTTTTCTGAGGCTCCCTCGAAGCCGATGCAGGATGCTAAGGTCGTGGCTAGCTTGGGCATTATGGTGGGAAGACTGAGAGAGTTGATATGGCATTTACCAGAGCTCACGGGATTGCCCGACTGCTGGTCAGTGTTCTGGACATTGAGTTCGTGCCTGATGTGGTCAAGTGGACATATCAAGGCTAGATTTATAACCTCATGATTGAGTTTGAGGATGAGGATCTGTTCGCCGAGGTGGCTAACGGGACTAATGTTGACATGCACGAGGGAGATGACAGTTCAGGAGCTAAGGAGGCACCGGTCGATGATGCTGGACGAGAGTTGTCCAATGGACCAAAGTCTGTTTCACAGACGCCCGGGGATGGGACGGTAGCACCCTCCTCGGTGCCTATGACCTCTATGAGATTTGGGTCTTTCGAGCCTGCTTCTGTGCCTCCGAGACTTTGGAGTGATCGGATGGAGTCTGACGAGGTTTTTGAGCGCATGTTACCTGCTTTGGATTTTGAGGATGCTGTGAGTCCTGTTCTTAGGGCCTTGCCGACCTCGACCAGGGAGAGGAGGAGGAGTCTAGGCAGGTGGCCACTCCCTCTCTTGCACAGCCCGTGGACTCTCCTCAGGACAAGGTTTCGGTGGTGGCGGTCTTACCTCCAGGAGGGGGTCCGAGGCAGGTGGCCTCGATGCCGCCTTCTCCTCTCACGGTGTCGAAGCTGCAGGTGGCGGCTCCGCCTTCTGAGGGGGGCGCGAGGCAGGTGGCCTCAGCGCCCTCTTCTCCTCTTGCGGTGGACGAGGTTTCGTAGGTGGAAGTATTACCTTTGGGAGGGGGTCCGGGGTAGGTGGCCTCGGCACCCTCTTCTCTGCTCGCGGTACGGGAGCTGCAGGTGATGGCTCCGCCTTCTGGAGGGAGATCAGGCCAGGTGGCCTCGGTGCCCTCTTCCCCTGGGGCGCTTAGGGTGGCCACCCCTGCTGCGGTGCAGGTGAGCTCCCCTTGCCAGAGGGCCGGGGTGGGTGGGGAGTACGGGCTGGTGGCCCATGCATTCCTCTCCCCACCACTTTCAGGCATTCCCGATGTTTCGTCGATGGAGGCCGACCCACTACGTGTTTGGGGTGAGGCAGGAGGCCTCACCCCAAGCACGGTCACTCGGGAGGAGGTTATTGCGTTTGGAAGGATTCCGGATCCGGTCTCTGAGGGGAAACGGTTGAGCTGCCGTCTCTAGGATCATCCGGAGGTTGTCGACATACAGCAGCGGTGTGCCATGAGGGCGGCCAAGCTTCGTGACGTTGAGATCACTACTGGTATGTCGGTTAATATCTCTAATTCCATTTTGCATTTTTCTAATGATGAGATTATTAATAATGCAAACCAGTTTGGAGTTTCACTAGGTAGTAATGATAGTGAAATTTCAAACTCCGTCAATGATATCCGAGATTTAGAGGCAGAGCGGGCTTTAGAGATGATTCGTAACTTAGCTGCGGTTAAACCCATGAATGATTCCGAGTTTGATGCTTTGGGGGTCAGGGTGCTCAATAATTTTTGTGCGGATCTTGTAACACCCCTACCGAAGTCTGAGGAGGAGGATGTTATATCTGAGAATGCCGTGGTTAGATCCTCTGAGCCTGGTTGTGAGGACTAGCTGGAGTGTCAGAACAAACCTAAACGCAAGTGGAAGCGGAAGATATACCCGGCTTCCGCAGTGCGTAGGAGTGCTAGGATCCGTACGGCTAAAAAAATTCATGACGAAATTTGAAAGGAGTCTTTTGGAAAAGCAGAGGTCTCAAAGACTTGGCTAAAAGAAGGTTTCTTGCAGAGGCTTCTAGTGAGCATAGGCTGGATTTTATCGCATTGTCGGAAACTGGTAGAGATAATTTCTCACCACAATTTCTCAATACTTTATTGGGAGGTATTGATTTTGGCTGGCATTGTCTGCCACTGAGAGGAAGAAGGAAGATCGGGTGGGATCTTAGTCGGAGTTAGATGCGATTCGCTCAAAGTCTGAAGTGTGGTGATGGGAGACTTTGTAGTTCAGTTTCGGGAGAGGTCGAAGGCCGATGGGTTTAATTGGGCTCTGGTGGCATTATATGGTGCCACACAGCCCAAACTCAAACCTGAATTTTTGGCTGATCTGGTTCGGATTTGCGGCTCTGAGCAGCTTCCAATCCTCGTGGGGGGGGGGGTGATTTCAACATTATTAGAAGGCGTGAGGAGAAGAACAATGATAACTTTGACGGGAGATGGTCCTTCATGTTTAATACTATCATTGAAAGCTTGGATCTGAGAGAGATAGAGCTTTCGGGAAGAAAATTCACCTGGGTTAATGCGTTGCCAAATCCGACGTTTGAAATGTTGGATCGAATACTGGCTAGCGTCGGAAGGAAACAGAAGTATCCCTTCGTAATAGTTCAAGCACTTTCCTGTGATATTTCTGACCACACGCCTTTATTTCTAGATTCAGGTGAGGCTACCCACTTGGGAAACAAAAATGCGTTTTCGTTCGAGCTGGCTTGGTTTGAACGAGACGACTTCTTTGATCTTATAGCCAGGGAATGGGCTAAGGATGCAGGAGGTAGGACTGCGCTTGAGCGTTGGCAGAATAAGATTAGGCACTTGAGAAGTTTCCTACGTGGGTGGGATAAGCATCTTAGTGGGATTTATAAGGTCGAAAAGGAAAGGCTCCTTACCCTTATTCAGTTCCTAGATGTAAGAACGGAAACTACGGTTCTTCCGGCATCGGAGCTTCATGCCAAGCTTGATGCGGAGATGAGATTGAAAGAGCTTCTTCGTGAAGAGGAATTAATGTGGGCGTTGCGGGACAAGGTCCGATGAGTTGTCCAGGGGGACGCGAAAACTCAATTCTTTCACATGATCGCCAATGGCAAGCACAGAAAGAAGAGGATCTTTTAGCTTGAATAAGATGAAGGAACGATTTTAGGACAGGAGAACCTAAAATTGTACATTACCGAGTATTACAAGCAGCTGTTTGGGCCTCCAGAGGAGAACTATGTTTCTCTGGATGAGTCTAGGATTAAGGATGTTCCTCAACTTACTGCTATTGAGAATGGTATTTTAGCTGCTCCTTTTTCTGAGAAAGAGGTGTTTGAGGCCATCTCGCAGATGAAAAATAATAAGGCTCCCGGCCCGGATGGATTTTCGGCAGAGTTCTATAAGAAGTGCTGGCATATTATTAAGGGGGATTTGTTACCGTTGTTCCATGATTTATTTTTTCGACAGCTTCAGCTTTTTCATCTGAATTTTGGAATGATAACACTACTTCCTAAGAAATCAGAGGTTGTGAGAATTGAGCAATTCAGGCCCATCTGTCTTCTTAATGTTAGTTTCAAAAATTTTATTACCAAGGACGGGACTAATAGGCTCACGCAGATTGCGCAATCTATGGTGCAGCATTCCCAAACTACTTTCATGCCGGACAGGAACATCCTTGAAGGGGTTGTGGTTCTTCAGGAAACGCTCCACGAGATTCAGACAAAAAACTAGATGGATTTTTTTTCAAGGTGGATTTCGAGAAAGCGTACGATAAAGTCAAATGGCCTTTCCTTCAACTGGCCTTACGCATGAAGGGTTTCGATGAAGCTTGGCGACGCCAGGTAGAATCCTTCACGCAAAAAGGGAGTGTTGGAACTAAAGTGAATGATGACATAGGTCATTATTTCCACACACACAAGGGCCTGAGACAAGGTGATCCAATGTCTCCTATTTTGTTCAACATTGTGGTTGATATGTTGGCAATTTGATAGGTAGGGCAAAGGAGGCCGGTCAGGTGGGTGGCTTGGTGCCTCATCTAGTTGATGGAGGTGTGTCCATCCTGCAGTACGCAGATGATACGATCATCTTTATGGAGCACGACTTGGCAAAAGCGAGAAATATGAAGCTGGTGTTATGCTTATTTGAACAATTGACCGGGTTGAAGATTAACTTTCATAAAAGCGAGTTGTTCTATTTTGTTAGAGCCAATGAGGAACAAGATGCCTATAGGCAATTGTTTGGATGCGAATTGGGGAGTTTACCATTCACGTACTTAGGTATACTCATTCACCATCGTAAGCTGACAACAGAGAATGGAAGTGTATCGAGGATCGATTTGAGAAGAAACTGAGTTGCTGGAAGGGCAAACTCATGTCATACGGAGGACGATTAATTCTTATTAATTTGGTACTCACTAGTATGCCTATGTTTCTCTTATCCTTCTTTGATGTCCCAGTTGGTGTTAGGAAAAGGCTGGACTTCTATCGATCCCGATTCTTCTGGTAGAGTGATGAACAAAAGAGAAAATACAAACTCGCCAAATGGGATATCATCTATAGACCAAAGGACCAGGGGGCCTTGGCATTGAGAATCTTGAAGTCAAGAACAGATGTCTTCTCAGTAAGTGGCTGTATAAGTTATCTATGGAGAGTGAGGCCAAGTTGGCGCAGATTTTCCGTAGTAAGTATCTGCAGTCCAAAACTTTGTCCCAGGTTACAGTGAGACCGACTGACTCGCCTTTTTGGAAGGGGCTTATGAGAGTCAAAGTAGCCTTCTTTAAAGGGACAAAGTTTATTGTCGGTAATGGCACTACCACGCGCTTCTGGGAGGATACTTGGCTTGGAGAAACGCCGCTGGCGCTTCCATATCCGTCCCTGTATAGTATTGTTCAACGACGTGATGCCTTTGTTGCCATGATAATGCAATCCACCCCCCTTAATATTCATTTTAGGAGGACGCTTGTTGGTAACCGGTGGGAAGCATGGCTTCATTTGGTTTATGGAGAGTCAGCTATCTCATCAGTCCGATCAGTTGTGGTGGAAGCTTACTAGGTCTAGAGAGTTCACAGTTAAATCGATGTATATCGATGTCATCAACTCTAGCGCCATTCCTAGTTCCAAATATGTCTGTAAAGTCAAAGTTCCTTTGAAAATTAAAGTGTTTATGTGATTTGTACATAAACAAGTCATATTAACAAAGGGTAACTTGGTAAAGCGCAACTGGACAGGATCTACTAGGTGTAGTTTTTGTGATCGGGATGAAACTATCAAACACCTGTTCTTTGATTGCCTGCTGGCCAAAGTTTTGTGGCAGACGGTGCACATTGCCTTCAACATTTCTCCTTCGAATTCTATCAGTACATTATTTGGAACGTGGCTTGTTGGGATAGAGTCCAAAACAGCTAGACACATTCGCGTAGGAGTATGTGCTTTGTTGTGGGCAATTTGGAATTGTAGAAATGATTTAGCTTTTAACAGAACAACAAATATTCATTTTTTGCAGGTTATATTCCGAGCCACTGCGCTGATCCGTATGTGGTCGTTACTCACTCCGATGGAGGCCAGGGAGCGTTTGCTTACTTGATCTATCTGGTGGGAGATGGTAGCACGAGATATCTTCAACCGGTTTGGATGGCGGTCATGTAATAGGATAGGCAATTAGTTTTCCTATCTTTGTTATGATAGCCAGCTGTGGCCTCTTGGCTTTTTTGTTTTTGGCGTTGTGGCTCTTTGTGAGCTTGCCATTACTTTATTTTCAAACTATAAGACCTTGTTGAACCTATTTGCTTTCTAGAAAGGTGGCCGTATGCATTGTTCTGATGCAGAGGCCGAGGAGTCCCCCCCTTTTCGGAAAAAAAGTTGTTTGATCTTTGTCGGTGTACTAGAGAAGGGGTACCCTAGTATCCCGAACTTGTGCACGGGCAGTCGCAGCACCCCGCGGCAAGGCTTGCAGGGTGACCGCCAAGGTCCTCCGTGGTTCCTTTGGAGCCATTCAAGAACAAAGTGTTTAAGTAAAGGAGACAAGACCCCGGCAAGAGGAGCTTGCCGGGAAGGCCAACCAAGGCATCTCAAGGAACTTGCCGCGACGCGCCACGCGTCCCGGCAAGGCCCGGCGAGCGACAAGCTTCCGGGCGCGGCGAGACAATGACCGCGGCAAGACAACGACCGCGGCAAGGCACTTGCCGCGGCAAGCCACCACTGCACTCCACGCCCAACAAGATCCACAACGCCGCCATGGGGCCTTTCTAGGCACACGTGGCGAGAGGCTGTGCAGCCAGCGGTGCGAGGTGGAAAGCGGCGCTGACAAGAGTGCCATCGTGGCGAGTGGTGGCGTCCCTGACGGTCCCTTTTCTGCACTGTTTGGGCGACACAGACGGGCATTTAATGCCTTTGTCCCCTGCCGTCAGGGTTAGGTAGGATACACTGTAGAGGTAGTTGTACCAACCACAACTCCTTTTCCATTTTTGCCCTCGCCTACGTTGCCACCTGTCGGTGACCCCTTTAGCCTATAAAAGGAGGCCCATGCGCAACGTAGGGGGGGTTCGAGGCATTCGAAACCAGAAAACATCCACGCTCTCAAGCAAGAACTCAATACAATCAGAGAAGCAGCAGTAGGAGTATTATCTCTCCGGAGAGCTCCGAAGCTGGGTAAATTGCTCGTGTGCTCCGCCTCGATCCGCTCATCGTGCGATCTCCGCCCCCCGCCGGACCGAAAGGGGCTCTGGTCCCATAGGTGTTCGTTCCCACGACATCTTTGGCGCGCCAGGTAGGGGGCGTCGAGATTGTGTGAACCCGATCCGGCGTTCACGCGAGCCAGATCTTCATCATCTTCATCGACATGCCACCAGAGAAGAAGGCTTTGGAGGTGGCTGCTCCGTCCACGTCAATCCCACCGCCACCGGAGCAAACGGGTGGTGGGATAGACGCCGGCGGAGGAACGGGCGTCGACGAGGGAGCTCACGTGCTGCCAGGTCCAAGGACAAGGCTGCGCAAACCTCGGCGTCCGTACATGCACCGCGCCCATCTCAGGATGTGCGGGGCCAACAGCGTCATGGTACTCGCGGTACCATACGCTCGTTGGACCAAAATCAAGCTGGTGGATCTCAGGGTGCTCAAGACCAGCATGCACGCCAACCTGCTGGCACGAGCAAGACATGGTCGCCTGGACAGGATCCTGCTCCTTCTAACATAGTTAGAAGTCCGAGCATATCCCGCTCCTCGCACCGTTCGCCGCCGCCACCGAAGACCCCAGCAGAAGCGTTAGCCTGAGCTCAACTACTCCTGGATTACCCTCCAACGGCGGACAAGATCGACGATTGGAGGGCCACCATTCAGAGTCTCATCGGCTTCGCCAACGGCGACACTCCACGGCAACCGAGTACATCGAAGTTGCGGCAAGACTGCCAGGCAGGAGCCGATGGCGACAAGACCGGTGGAGGTGCAACCACCATGCACTCTCCACCCCGAAGGCCAAGATCGCCGACTCGCCGGGTCAACCTCGACACTGACTCCACAACGTCATCAGATCCATGAGCTCGTCGCGATCAGCGCCAAGTTCTTCAAGAACGACAACAAGAAGACGCCAGACACGACGAAAGCAACGCGAAGACAAGCGCGCGTCAATCAGACCAGCGGCTGGGCCCATCGTCGACATGCATGCGCCAGGGAACGGGCAACTTGCCATACGCGTAGGTTGCCTGCGTTCACTCGTGAGCTGCGGCAAGTCCAAAGGCCCAAGACAAAGAACTTCAAGCCGATGTACCAGAGAAGCACGACGGCAGGTTGCATCCGTCGGAGTTCCTCAGCATCTACACCATCGCGGTGCAAGCTGCCGGGGGCGCGACGACAAGATCCTTGCCAACTACTTCCCACTGGTGCTCAAGCCAAATGTCAGATCCTGGCTCATGCACTTGCCGGACAACTCCATTTCCTCATGGGCGGATCTGTGCCATCAGTTTGTCGGCGCCTTTACAAGCGGCCACAAGCCTCATGGCCAAGAGAGCGACCTTCATCTGCTCTCCCAGAAGGAAGGAGAGCCACTGCACAAGTATATTCAGAGATTCAGCCAAGTACAGCGCAACATCCTAGATGTCCACCCTGCCGCTGTCATCAGCGCGTTCTATCAGAACGTGCGTAACCGCAGGATGCGGGAGGAGATGGCGATGTGCAAGATTAGAGACGTCAGTGAGCTATACGCCCTGGCCGACAAGTGTGCATGTGCTGTGGAAGGGAGGAAACTCCCCGGAGAGAATGCAGGAGCAGGAGGATCTGACAGTGAGGATGCCGCCCCGGCAAGGAAAAGCCGACGGCGGAACAATAGGAAGAAGAAAGGCAAAGATGTGCTAGTCGTTGAGCAGTCCGGCAACGGAGGTGGCGCCAAGGAAGCCAAAGCTGTGGCGGCCGCCGACAAGCGGTGACAGCTCCGCAAGCAAGATCTTGCAAGATCCACCGCACCAAGGGCCATGATCTCTAGAGCTGCAAGAAGGTCGAGCAGCTTGTTGAGCAGCAAAAGGCTGAGTACGAGCGGCGCGACAAGGAGATGGCCCAAGAAGGTACTGGAGCATCCGGCAAGAAGCGTCCCGACCGGGGAGGACGCCGCGGCAAGGCCAAGCAGCGGCAAGGAGACAGGCCTCCCCGCGGCCGCGACAAGGATGAAGATGAAGATGACGACGAAGATATGGATGATGACGAGGCTGAAGAGCAGGAGTTTCAGAAGGCCATAGAGGTCATATGCGTTGACGGTGGTGCTTCTCTGCATACTTCACACCGCCAGCTCAAACAGTGGGTGCGGGAAGTCAATGCAGCAGAACCACCCGTCGAGTCAAGCAAGCCTCTGAAATGGTCCAGCATGCCTATCGTCTTTGATATTGAGGACCACCCTGATCGCATAACTGTGGTCGGGTGCTTGCCGATGTTGGTCTCACCAACTATCCGCAACCTCAAGGTCACTAAGATGCTAGTTGATGGCGGGGCCGGCTTGAACCTGATCTCCTCCACGGTACTCCGAAACTCGGATCCTCGACAATGAGCTCGAAGAGACCGCACATTCCAAGGAATCAACCCGGAAGGAGCAAGTCAAGGAAAGATCACGTTGCCGGTGACATTTGGCAGCGAGCTGAACTTCAGGACTGAGAGGGTCACTTTTGACGTTGCTGACTTTCCATTGCCCTACAATGGGATACTCGGCCGTCCAGCGCTCGCCAAATTCATGGCAGCCTCTCACTACGCATACAACATGTTGAAGATGCCAGGCCCGATAAGCGTCATCTCTATCCCTGGCGACAAGAAAGATGCTCTTATCTGCACCGACAAGATCTACCGGGAAGCAGCAGCCGCAGCGGATCGCAAGCCACTTGCCGCTAAAGCTCCCGGGGGGGAAGAAGTAGAACAAGTCCGGCAAGAGTTCTGATGCCCACTCCGGCAAGCGCACCTCTTCGGAGTGCTGCGCTACCGTCGAGGACGCACCATCGAGCTCCACCAGCAAGTGTAAGAAGACGAAGGCAGCTCCGCCAGAGATCAAGAAGGTGTCCGCCAAGGAGGACGGCACTGGTGGTACCTTCACCATCAGTGCCACTCTCGACCCTAAATAGGAAAGCGCGCTCGTTGCTTTCCTGCGGGCGAATGTCGATGTGTTTGCATGGCAACCGTCGACATCCCCGTGTTCCTGTGAAATGTCGAGCACCATCTTGTCGTCTGTCCTCATGCGCAGCCCAGCGCGTAAAGTCGAAACAAGCAGTGGAGCGCCAAGAATTCATCGCAGAAGAAATCAAGAAGTTGGAAGCAGCAGGCCTTGTCAGAGGAGTGCTCCATCCTACGTGGTTGGCCAATCCTATAGTGGTGCACAAGGAAAATGGGAAATGGAGGCTTTGTATTGACTTTACTGATGTTAATAAAGCTTGTCCCAAAGACCCATTTCCCTTGCCGCGCATCGACCAGATTGTTGAGTCCACGGCCGGATGTGACTTGCTTTCATTTCTTGACGCATACTCAGGATATCATCAGATCTTCATGGCAGAAGAGGATGAGGAGAAGACCGCATTCATTACTCCATGTGGCACATACTGTTTCATACGGATGCCTTTCGGATTAAAGAATGCTGGTTCAACATTTGCAAGGGTAGTCCATGACGCTTTTGAGCCACAGTTGCACAGAAATGTGGAAGCCTACATGGATGACATAGTGGTCAAGAGCAAGGACAGAGCAACTCTGATCCAAGATTTAGATGAAACCTTTGCAAATCTGCGCAAGATCAACCTCAAGCTCAACCCCGAGAAGTGTGTGTTTGGAGTTCCTTCCGGCAAGCTTCTCGGGTTCTTCGTATCTCAGCGGGGAATTGAAGCCAATCCCGACAAGATCAAGGCCATTGAGCAGATTGAAGCACCAAAGCGCATCAAGGATGTACGAAGGCTTGCCGGTTGCGTGGCTGCTCTCAAAGAGTTTATCTCTAACTCGCTGAAGCGCCGCCGTTTTCAAAATATTGAAAAGGCAGGTCCAACGAAATGGACTCCGGAAGCGGAGGCTGCGCTGCAGGACTTAAAGAGATACCTGTCCTCCACTCCAATACTTGTCGCACCTAAACCACAAGAGAAGTTGCTGCTGTATTTAGCGGCAACCAATCAAGTGGTTAGTGCTGCGTTAGTAGCGGAGAGGGAGGCGGATGATGAGCCAAAGAACCACGACAGACGCATCCAAATGACAAGCGGGGGCTTCGACAAGCTCGGTCCCGACAAGGATGGATCTGCATGCATACGGGAGGAGAAACCAAGAAAATGGTGCAGCGCCCAGTTTACTTTGTCGGTTCCCTTCTGCAGGGGGCCAGGTCAAGGTACGCTGGTGTGCAGAAATTGCTTTTTGGCCTTCTCATGGCCTCGAGAAAGCTGCGTCATTACTTCCAAGCACATAAGATCACAGTTGTCACTCGCTTTCCGCTGAAGAGGATACTATAGAATCCAGAAGCAACAGGCAGGATTGTCGAGTGGGCACTGGAACTGTCAAGCTTTGGCCTCAAGTTTGAGAGCACTTCAACTATCCAGAGCCGGGCATTGGCAGAATTCATAGCAGAGTGGACGCCAACACCAGACGAAGAATTCCAGAGACGAGCATCCCCGTCAAGGAGGCAAACAAAGAGTGGCTGATGTACTTTGATGGTGCCTTCTCGCTGCAAGGCGTCGGTGCGGGCGTGCTGCTTGTCGCACCCACCGGACAGCACCTCAAGTACGTCGTCCAGATGCACTTTCCCAAGGAGCAAGCAATAAACAATACTGCAGAGTATGAAGGTTTGCTTGCCGGTCTCAGGATCGCAGCAGACCTTGGGATCAAGAAGCTCATTGTCTGGGGTGACTCGCAGTTTGTCGTCCGCCAAGTCAACAAAAATTATCAGAGTCCGTTGATGGAAGCTTACGTTGATGAGGTGAGAAAGTTAGAAGAGCACTTTGACGGCCTACAGATGGAACATGTTCCGAGAGCTCAGAACGACATTGCAGATGGCCTGTCAAAGTGCGCCGCACTTAAATTACCTATGGAACGAGGGATCTTTGTGCTCAAGCTGACTCAACCATCCGTAACACCATCAACTGGACAGAGCAAAAAGAGGAAGTTGATTTCTGGTGACTATTTTCCGGCAGAGCTCCCCGAAGCCGCCGCCAAGAAGGTCCCCAAGATCAACACCAAGAGTGCTGAGGAGCAGTCTGCTCCGACAAGCCCTAGGGTTTGTTCCGTTGAAGCAGACACTCCCGACAAGTTTTGCACCGGCAAGCTTGTCGGGGAACATCAAGCTCCGGCTGAGCCACAGGTTCTCGCCGTAGAAGCGGATGTTCCCGCAGCAGCATATGTGCCTTTAGTCCTTGTTGTTGAGCCGCAAGCTCCAGCATGGGCACAGCAAATTGTCCTTTTCCTTCAGACAGGAAAAATTCCCGAAGAGCAAGAAGAAGCGGAGAGAGTAGCCCGGCAATCAAGTATGTACCAGGTTTATCGATTTACACACTGCATGTAAGAAGATTCAACAGTGTGAAATTGAAGTGTATTCCCGGGAAGACGGACGAAGCTGTTGGCGGAGATACATGGAGGCATATGTGGTCACCACATTGGCGCAAGAGCACTTGCCGAAAAGCATTCCAAAGAAGGTTTCTTTTGGCCGACAGCCTCCAGATGCAATCGCACAAGTAACCAAGTGTGAAGCGTGCAGTTCCATTCCAAGCAGATACACCAGCCAGCTCAAGCTCTCCAGGGCGATCCCCTTATCCTAGCCATTTTCGGTCTGGGGCTCGACATCCTTGGCCCCTTTCCCGAAGTTGTCGGGGCTTTGAGTACTTGTATGTTGCAATCGACAAGTTCACAAAGTGGCCGGAAGTGGAAGCAGTGAGGAAGGTGACAACACAACGGCGATCAAGTTCTTGGTCGATTGTTTGCCGCTTCGGGTCCCTAACAGATCATCACCGACAACGGCACACAATTCATGAGCCGCACCCTCATGCAGTACGTCCAAGATCTTGGCGCCAAGGTCTGCTTCGCTTCTGTTGCTCACCCGAGAAGCAACGGTCAAGCGAAGAGGGCAAATGCTGAAGTGCTACGCGGACTCAAGACCAGGACTTTCGACAGGCTGCACAGATGCGGAAAGAACTGGATTGAGGAGCTGCCAGTGGTTCTTTGGTCGATCAGGACGACGCCAAATCGAGCCACTGGCCAAACACCTTTCGCTCTAGTCTATGGAGCAGAGGCAGTTCTCCCCACGGAACTCGTATACGGATCGCCTCGAGTGCTCGCTTATGATAAGCTTGAGCAAGAGTAGCTGCGACAAGATGACGCGCCGCTCCTTGAGGAGGATCGTCTTGAGTTCTTTGTCTGAGCTGCTCGATACCAGCAAGCTTTGCGCCACTACCATAGCCGCAAAGTTAATGCCAGAAGTCTCGAGGAAGGTGACCTTGTTCTTCGGCGTGTTCAGTCTGCCAAGAATTCCAACAAGTTGACGCCGAAGTGGGAAGGCCCTTATTGGGTGAAACGAGTCACTAGGCCTGGCGTTGTCCGCCTTGAGACCGAAGATGGCTTTCCGGTGAGCAACTCCGGGAACATTGAGCATCTTCATAAATTTTACCCAGAGATGCGGTTGCGGAACTGCTCCAAAGAACCACCTTTTGTAGGAGTCTTGCCGCTGTTGCATGTAATCCTTTGTACAAAGCCAGGCGCAGACCCCGTGCATAAATAAAGTTCATGTGCTCCACACATCTTGTCAATTTCATGATTTCTATTTTTTGCATTTGTTATCTGACACTTTGTGCAGCACCTGCCCCCGGTAAGCAATAACGAGCCGTAAGGCTCCATATCTTTATTTTCTCTTCTTTGTCTTTCTCAAAGAAAGGAAGGTTCCCTCGCCCACAAGTTTTCCCGGGGGGAAGGAGAAGATAATGGTGTGGACCAGGCATCGTTCAAGGAAGTTTCGCCTTGCCGGGACGCAAACGACAGAAAAGCTAAGTTGCCAAAGTTTGAGCAATCAGTTTTAAAAAATTTTAAGTTATCTTCCTCGAACGACCATGCTTTGTATGGAAAACCTGTGCATTGAGGAACCAACTCGTATCTAGTTGCGCCCTTACTTTGTTTCGAGTCCGCTCAAGAACTTAAGTGTGCTGCGACTAGTTGCGACAAGGTTTCTTGTCGGTAGCGCATCGCCAAAGAGGTTGCCGACGTTCGCACTCAGCGCATTCATGACAAAGGTGCCTACACCAGCAAGTTCCCTAAAAGCGTAGGGCAAAAACATACAAAGGAAGGAATCAAGTAAAGGAGATAACATGGCAATTGATACCCAAAATAAAGTTATATTACAAGATAACTTGCCGCAGCTCTAATAGATTGTTCTCGTAACATGACTAGCAGCGGCAAGAAAAGGAAAAAAACAGGCGGCCTAATCTACGCGATCGCCGTCAACTCTCTTGACTTCATTCACCTTGTCCACAATGGGTGCGACAAGGGCCTTGAGTTCTTCCAGATCAGCATCCGGAGGCAGCTTCCTGAGGACATTGGTGAGGTTGAGGCCTGGGTTGCGGAAGGCCACCTTCACCAACACCTTTTGAAGAACTCTCGCGCAGATTGTACGCGACTCGTCGGCCAGCTGCTTTGGGATCCTTTCCCGGAGTTGCTGGAGGGCCGTCGCCACGCCCTTGAAGAACAAAGTAAGCTTGGCGCTGGGCTGGAGGTTTTCATCGGAGGAATACCCGAAATCCTCCATCCCCAGCTGCGCCAGCTCCTCGTCGATGATCAAGGGCGATGTTCACGAGACCCTCATCCTGAGCTCCACAGCCTCCCTAAAAGTGTTACGGTTTGGCGGCCTCGCTTGCAGCGCCGTTGGCCTTGATCTCCTCCTTCAAGGCCTCCTCCCGCTCCTTGGCGCCGTCCAGCGTCTCGGTCAAAGTAGCCAGCTTCAACTCGAGATCAGCATTGGAGTCCTTGGCGGTGCTCAGCTCCTTGCCCTTCTCGAGGAGACGACCTTGCAGCTCGCCATGGGCGTTGGCATCCTTCTCGCGCTCACGCTAGAGCGCGGCAAGCTCTTCATTCCTCGCCTTGAGATCGGCCTCTAGCTGCGCCACCTTCACCTCCAGCTCCTTCTTGGCGGCCTCGGCAGCTGCGGCAGCATCCTTCGCTTCCTTGAGGGCCTCGCCAAATGTTTCCTCGCGCGCGGAAAGCTCCTCCTCGTGGCTGTCCAGATTGACCTTCCGCTGCGCCAACTCACCTTCCCGCGCAAATAGCTTCTCGGCGGCAAGCCGCTGCTGCTCTTCAGCTTCAGCCTTCCCGAGGAAGAAGGCTTTCCGCGCCTCGACAAGCTGCGCTCGCTCCTCTGCAATGGACCGGAGGGCTTCCTGGTTGCGACTCCAGAGCTCCTTCACATGCTTCTCAATATCCACTCCCGCCTGCGCGACAAGCGCTTCCCGGGATTCCAGCTTGGCTTGTCGGGCGCGGTAGAGTGACAGCAGCTTCCGCAGCAGTTGTTCCTCCTCAGGCTCGCTGCTGGTGCTGCTCGCCACAACCAGCGTCAGCCAATGAGGCGAGCACTTCTCCGTCAAAGACTTCTCCTTGACCGGCGCCACGAGCTTGACGCCTGTGGAGTTCATGAAGACGCCATCGCCGGCCTTCAGATAGGCGCTGGGCTGGGGCTCTTCGGGGCCAGGCGCTGCGGCGGCGACGGAGGATCGACGGTCGGCGAAGGCTTGCGCTCCTGCGGCCTCGGGTCACAAGACGATCGCTGACCCTCGCCAGCTCCTGCTGCGGCAGCTTTACGGCCTCCTCGCCGCAGATCATCGGCCCGGCTTCCTCTTGATGGCAGCAGCGTCGTTGGTGTTGCCACGCTGCTTCTCCTCGCCGGTGGCCTCGGTCTCCATCGGTTTCGTGGAAGATGGATCTCAAGACCGAAGAGGAGAATAAGTCAAGCAAATATCCAAGAAGAAAAATCAAGAAGAAGAACCCAAGGGAAGTTTTCGACAAGAAGGATTACTCTGCTGGGCTCTGCAGCCATGAGCTCCACCACCGGGGTCCTGGTCCCGCCCCTTGCCGGAGAACTGTCCCTTGCCGGAGACTTCTCCCTTGCCGAGAACGCCTCGCCGGGAATCCTCCCTTGGCGGCGAGTTGAAGCAGATAGCATCTCGGGGCGGCTTCCGGTTGTTCTGGTGAGGCTGCTCTGCTCCTACACAAATCAAGAGGCAGATATCAGCAAATAAAGAGCACCCATGCGCGCCCAACAACGGGAAGTAAACAGATACTTACGCTGGGGCTGCACTGGGGCTGCTTGGGAGAAGTTGCTGTGTCCGGCAAGGTGGTCTCGGCGCACTCCTGCTGTCATGGTGGGCTCGCCTCGATGACAATCACCGGAGCCTTGGCTCTCTTCGCCGCTCTCTGGGCCAGGGTCCTGAAAAGGAATGGGTTCAGAGTAAAGCAAAATCAGACACAAGACAAGACAACAAGAATTGAAGAAATACAAGTACAACAAAGAATCTTACTCTTCTTTTTCCTCGTCGGAGCTGAGCGCGGAGAGGTCGAAGTCTGGCCCTCTTTCGCCGCAACGAGGCGGAGGAGTAGGCTCTCTTGGTCGCTTGGCGGGGGCAGCGGCAGGATCAGAAGCGGCGGTCCGGGAGGACCCCGCTCCAGTTGCCGCAACAGCATGAGACGCTCCCGCGGCAACGGTGCTTGCCGCGGTGGAGCGTGTCCCGCGGCGCGACGGCTGTTGACTCGTCTACCGCCCTGCTACATCCCCGGCCTTGCGGAGGCGCCTTCTTGGTGGAGCTGGGGGCTGCGCTGGGAGCTCTGCTTGCGGCAAGCTAGTTGAAGATGGCTGGCCGCTCGCACCCTCGGCTGGCTCGCTCGACTCTGCTTCAGGCTCGGCGAGCTCTCCCTCGCCGGCAAGCTCTCCGGCAAGCTCATCTCGATCGGCAAGGCTTGCTGCCTCGGCTGCCTCTGCCTCCTCCACGGTGAACCCAAACTCGCCCGCGGCAGCGGCTGCCGCCGCCTCTTCCGCCCTGGTGGCGATGCACCGCATCTCCGCATCGGTGGTGTCGCGGGTGAGTCTCTTCTGTTCATCGGCGCGGACCGCCAACTCCACCAAGCCAACAAATAACTGCTGCACGACATCGTCTCCGGGCTCCTGCCAAGTTGGAACAATTCCATGCGAGTCACACTGCGGCATCATTGCACGGATGCGATCGAGCGAGGAATTGTTGCATAGCGGGACGACGCCCTGCGGCAGCCTAAACCATTCGGGATGCTGAGGGTCGTGCTTGAACAGCTCCTTGAGCATCGCGTCCAGCTCCAGGACAGTGAAATTGAAGTTGAGGCCCGGGCGCAGCCTCATGATATCCGCCGGACCCTCGAACTCCCAGGCGGGTCTCCTCCTATCTTGCAGGGGGGCGATGCGGCGGCGAAGAAAATCCGCGCCAACAGCGCCTACAGTGAGCCCGGCAAGCCTGAGCCGCAAGATCCAGGTGATGGCAATCTTCAGCTTATCGTCGTCCGTGGCCAGGGCACTCCAATCATTGCCGTGCACTGCTGGGGCTTGGCGCAGGGCAGTAAATGGCTGCGGGTTCTCCTCAACAATCCAACACCATTCTGCTCTCCACTCCTCCCATTTGCTGCGGAGCTCCCCCTCCAGATAAGCCTCCTTCTTGTCGACTCTTGAGATCCAGGCGATTCCGCCAGCTAAAGGCTCTCCTCTCTCGACCCGGGGCATAAATAAGTGGCGGAAAAGAGCTACGTTTGGGTGGACTCCGACAAAGTTTTCGCAGAGATGTGCGAAAACTACCATGGTCAGAACAGCATTGGGGGTGAAGTCAAGGAGATGGAACCCGTAGGTGTTCATAATATCGCAGAAGAATTCAGAGAAGGGCGGTCAGAGCCCACAGTAGAAGAACAGCGTGAAGAAAGGGTATCCATTCGGAGCCCGTTCAGAAGCGGCGGCGGAGAGTACCTTCGTGTGCGGATGCGCTCGCGTCTCCATCGACCAGAAGAGGTAGTACCACTCCCTCAGCTCCTTCGCGGCGAGCTCGGGGGGGGGGGGGAGTTGCCCGCTCCTTTCGCAGCACCTCGAGCCGCAGCGCCTCGGCCGACTTCACACCCTTCCCGGGTTTCGGAGCCATGGCGGGGGTGTTGGGGGAGATCGACGGTGTTGGTGGCGACGGTGGCGATGGAGGGGCAGAGCGCTGCTCTCTTTCGGCTTTGGAAGAAGGGGGGAGCGGCGGAGATTTCTGAGATTGGCAGTAGCAACTGGCGAGATGGGGGGACTACCCCTGTTTCCCCTGCTTATAAAGAGGGACGGGGCGGACATTCCGCTTTTCCGAATAAAGAACCACCCATGATCTCTCCCACGACGCCACATTCAACGCGTGCCGTTAGGGGAGAGCGCGGTGGATACGGAGTAAGATACGGCGTGGACCCAGGGCCAAGGCTCATGCTCTGTTTTGGGCTGGCCCAACAGCTTGGCACCGTGTGGCTCAGGCCGGGGCTCTGTCGGTGTACTAGAGTAGGGGTACCCTAGTATCCCGAACTTGTGCACGGCAATCGCAGCACCTCAGCAAGCAAGGCTTGCCGGGTGACCGCCAAGGTCCTCCGTGGTTCCTTTGGAGCCATTCAAGAACAAAGGGTTTAAGTCAAGGAGACAAGACCTCGGCAAGAGGAGCTTGCCGGGAAGGCCAACCAAGGCATCTCAAGGAACTTGCCGCGACACGCCACGCGTCCCGGCAAGGCCCAGCGAGCCACAAGCTTCCGGGTGTAGCGAGACAACGACCGCGGCAAGACAACGACCAAGGCAAGGCACTTGCCGCGGCAAGCCACCAATCTGTACCCACGCTCTAGCGCATGTGTCAACGTGTCGCCATGGGACCTTTCTAGGCGCGCGTGGCGAGAGGCTGTGCAGCCAGCGGTGCAAGGTGGCAAGCGGCGCTGACAAGAGTGCCATCGTGGTGAGCGGTGGCGCCCCTGGCGGTCCCTTTTCTGCACTGTTTGGGCGACACATACCAGCATTTAATGCCTTTGTCCCCTGCCGTCAGGGTTAGGTAGGATACACTGTAGAGGTAGTTGTACCAACCACAACTCCTTTTCCATTTTTGCCCTCGCCTACGTTGCCACCTGTTGGTGACCCCTTTAGCCTATAAAGGGAGGCCCATGCGCAACGTAGGGGGGTTTGAGGCATTCGAAACCAGAAAACATCCACGCTCTCAAGCAAGAACTCAATACAATCAGACAAGCAGCAGTAGGAGTATTATCTCTCCGGAGAGCTCCGAAGCTGGGTAAATCGCTCGCGTGCTCCACCTCGATCCGCTCTTCATGCGACCTCTGCCCCCCGCCGGATCGAAAGGGGCTCCGGTCCCATAGGTGTTCGTTCCCACGACAATCTTGCTGAAAAAACACAGAAACTTATGCACTCACGAAAATAATTTTCATAAATCACAGATACGTGCTTCTGCCCTGACTCATTTTGCAGAAGATTAATATACAAATTTCTCAGGCCTTCCTAATTTTTCAGAATTTTTGGAGTTTCAGAAGTATTCAAAATATCCAGATTGCTAGAGACTGTTTTGTTTTTCAAAGATTCTGCTTTCTTTGCATTGTGTGCTTGTTTTGATGGCTCTATGGTTTTCTTTGATGAGCTTTTGTCATAGAAAAGTTGGAATACAGTAGATATAATGCAAGAACAAAATATGAATTGGTTTGCTATAGTACTTCTAGTAGTGATTTGCTTTCTTATGCTAACGGATCTCACGAAGGTTTTGTTGAGTTTTGTGTTATTGAAGTTTTCAAGTTTTGGGTTATCTTACGATGGATGAAGGAACAAGGAGTAATAAGAGCCTAAGCTTGGGGATTCCCCGACATCCAAAGCTATTATCCAAAAGAGGGCAAGCAACTAAGCTTGGGGTTGCCCCTAGTGGCATCCCCTCTTTCATCTAACGGCCATCAGTATTTTACTCGAAGCTATATTTTTATTCATCACATACCATGTGTTTTGCTTGGATCATCTTGTATGATAAGAGTCTTTGCTTGTTTTATTTTGTGTTTTTAGTCTTGATTCCTTGCTGGACACACCTATTTGAGATATCCAAAATTATGTCATGACTTGTTAGAATTGCTTTCTATGCTTCACTTAAATTTTTATGAGCTAAGGACTTGCTCTAGTGCTTCACTTATACCTTTTTGAGCACGGTTTGCTTTTGTATTTTTCAAGAAATTCTCTTTTGCTTCACTTAAATTAATTTGAGAGAAAGAAATATTATGCTCATGATCTTCACTTATATTTGTTTGAGCTTATCAAAAGCAACATATGAAAATTAGTTCCAAATTAAGTGATAGATATCCAAGAAGGAAATACTAAAAAAATCATGAAGATCATTGGACAAAATAAACTTGATTCTTTGTAATAGTTCTGAAATATGATGATGTGATATGTGAGTCATGTTGATGTGTATGTATTCTTTAGTAATAATATTTGTGTTAAGGTTTGTGATTCCTTATGCAAGCACGAAAGTCAATAATTATGCGATGAAATTATATCCTATGTGTGGTGCATTATTCGGTGTTAATTATGCTTAATGCTCTTAAGATTATTCGTTTCTTGGTTGGTCGCTTCTCAATATTTTGCTAGCCTTCATTTTGCACTAAGTATGTTCACTACTTGTGCATCCAAAAACCTTTAAACTAGTTTTACCACATGAGTCCACTATACCTACCTATATGCGGTATTCTTTTGCCGTTCTAAGCAAATTTGCATGTGCCATCTCTAATTTTCAAAATGAACTACTCTTTTGTGTGCACGTACCGCTAACAAGGCGGTGAGGGGTGGCTAATATTTTCCATGCTAGATGTGTTATTCTCATGATGAGTGTTTATTCACTTGTCATTGCACGAGATTAAGGCAAAGGTATTAGGGATGCCCAGCCCCGAAATGAAAAATGAATTTACTTTGTGTTTTCAAATAATAAATTCCTTGGAAAGTGTTGGTATGGAGGGCAACCATGGATACGGCTAGCCAGGGAAAGTGAAAGTATGGTTGAAAAAGGAATAAACTTTATTTTCTGTTTGGGAACCGCCTATGATATATCTAGGATGGAAAGTGTTGGGAACTCTAAGTTGTTTTCGTTGGAAGGAAAGGCACACCTCCCAGAATATTTTTATCTCTCAATTTTCGCTTTGAGCTCTGGCACCTCTACAAATCCCTAATTCCCTCTGCGAAGGGCCTTTCTTTTACTTTATGCAATATTTATTTTGAATTTGAGTCTCCATCTTCTCTTACAAAAGCACCAACTAGGAGGCACTATGATCGTACTTGAGTATTGCGTGTAGTTAATATGCGAGTGTGTTTCATGAATGGATCAATGATTGAGCATGATGGGCTAGGGATAGCTTATTTTAGCGTTGATATTTTGAAAGACATGGTTGGTTGTTGATATGCTTGAGTATCTAAATCTCATGTCAATACTAGCCTATTGCTTTGAACCATATAAAAGTCCAAATGTCCATGTTATAAAGAAAAGAATATGAGATGGCGTGTTAGGCAACATTCCACATCAAAAATTCTGTTTTTATCACTTACCTACTCGAGGACGAGAAGGAGATAAGCTTGGGGATGCTGATACGTCTCCAAAGTATCTATAATTTATGATTATTCCATGCTGTTATATTATCAATCTTGGATGTTTTATAATCATTATCATTTTCTGATACTAACCTATTGTCAGGACCCCGACTCACTGTCACATCGACCTAGCATGTAGCACCTCATATCACTTTGCGGCCTCACGCACGGTATCCCCACGGTGTCGCCTTACCTTTTGTCCGGGACCGTTTAGCCTTTTGGCACACGATATGATAGTGTCGCTAGCATCCATATGACAAGGAGCCCGGCTGACATGGCTAGTCGTAAACCCAAAGTGGCACAAACTTACAGGACAGTATCCATGACCCGAGATCGAATGTGTCGGTCATCGAGTGAATCCAGTCTGTAGCACTGGCTAACAGACTCGTGAACCGGGCTGTGGCGGGCTAACAGACTCCGATTCATCGCGTGACATTTCCCGAAGAGGGACGACACAGAACGAAGATGGACACATGGCGGCCAGCCTAAGTGTTCTGGAGCAAGAGCAAGCTACCAGGCTCAAAGGAAGCACTAGGAGACATTTCCCGGTAAGAGAGGCTACTAAGGATAAACAACTAGATAGTCAGATCCCACACATAGCAATACACATTACACGTACGCATAACATGCAAGTATGTGTTGTACAACATGGCATCACAGCATAACTCAACAACTCATATAGATAAAGGCTCAGAAGAGCCATCATAGCATTTATTACAAATAGGGGTCTCATGACCCAACATTCAGAGCACACAAGCAACAAGCGAAAGCATTACATGTCTGAGTACAGACATCTACAAATGAAAAAGGCTGAAGAGCCTGACTATCTACAACGTCCGATCAAGATCGTAGCTGAGGTACAAGCTACTTGTCGAAGCCCACGAGAACACTAGTAAGACTGAAGTCTCCGCTGCAAAAACATAAATAAAGCACCATGAGTACAAAGGTACTCAGCAAGACTTACATCAGATCCTATCATACATGCACTTGTATCAAGAGGGTAATGTGGGGTTTAGTTGCAGCAAGCCAGCTTTGACTCAGTAGCTATCCCGTTCTCGACTACTGTGAACTTCTTTGAGGTGATATGGTGCACACGAGTCCACTAATCACCACACAATACACTACTATGGATTCATCCCGTCTCCCTTACGAGAAGGCCATCCATAGTACTCACACTTGTCTTGAGCATTTTATAGTATCCACTTCAAGTTGTCTATGTACCATGTAAGCATCCAAGAAGTCCATATCCATGGACCCGCTATTCAATAGATAATGTGAACCCCGCAGGGTGTACTTCTTCACACACGCCTCGCCACTTACCGCCATGTACACATCATGTATCTCCGCAACCTTCAAGCGGAAGCTTTGGCGAGGTGTCGGCCACGACCGACTAACCACACAAGACTCTCGCCTGTGTTTATCGCCTATTCGGGTTCCATCCGCAAGGAGATCCGGCGGGTGTCACTCACGGCCCCAAACGATGTGTGCAGGTTCCCGAGCCCACCATCCGGTGCCACTCAAGACACCAGCCACGTGTGCCTAGTCTGTCCCAAGCCCACCTGCCGGGTGCCACTTGGTAGAAAAATAGCACTACCTACAAACACCGAAACTAGTTGCGACTCTGGGACAGAGATCAAGTTGGTTAATAAGTCGAGAGGGCTTGGGCGCCGGAGTCCAATGTGTGGTAGTATCGAGTCATTGGACAACATACATAGAACTCAATGCTTAGGGACGGTTCCGGTGAGACAACCCACCATGTACTCCTACATGGCCTCTCACCGCTACCTTTACCAAATCGTGTTCACACGCTCACTCTCGAAGATCGTAACATAGAGCATTGTACTCCAATTCATTCCCGATGAATCGGACTGACACAACTCTAAGCAATAGCAGGCATAGCATGGTGGGAACACAACATGGCTAATCAACTCCTACACATGCTAGTGGGTTTTAACTATTCTATCGTGGCAATGACAGTCATGCGGAGGAATGGGTTCAACTACCGCAGCACAAAGTAGCGATGAATTGTTGTTGTCCTAATGCAATAACCGAGAGCAGGAGCGAGAGAGTAGGATTGTATCGGAATGAACAAGGGGTTTGCTTGCTCGTAGATCAATAAGGAGGCACCGCTTCATAAACAGTACTGGAGCGGTCTCCGGAGCAAGACCTATCGAGAAGGAACGGTGCCAACAATCAATACACAAGCATATGCAACAATATGATGCATGAACATGGCATGAAGATGTGATGCTGTTTGAGCTAATACAACTAGTATTCATTTGGTTTGAAGTCCATTTGAACCAAAGGTTCAAATGCATCTCCAAAATAAGCTCTTTATATAAGCCATTATAGTGTTTCACTTGTACAGCAGGTATAACTTGGTTTTTCATGCATGAAGCTGGTACAGATGGATAGGTTGCATTTTTCTGATAATTTTTCATATATAAATTATTTCAATCTGAGCTACGTTTGAATTTATATGAATTTTTGAAGTTTTGAACATTTTCTGAAATTCCTGATTAATTTTAAATCCAGAAAATGAATAAGTGCGTCAGCCTGACATCAGCACGATGTCAGCAGGTCAACGGGGCTGACCACGGTCAAACCTGACGTGTGGGGACCACACGTCAGTGACACTGGGGTTAACCCCGAGTCAAACCTGGCTGATTAGCTTTGACTAAGCCCTGGGTCCACTGGTCAGTCTCAGGGGGGGTAATTAGGAGGGGGTTAAGCACTAATTAAGCCGCCACGTCAGCGCCCGCCGGAATTGGCCGGTGGCAACAAAACCGCGCGGCGGTGATTCGCCGGAACGTGCTACAGGCGGCGGAAAAGCGCGCAGGGACTACCAATCGGCAGCCCGCGCTCGACTGCATCCACCTGGGCATAGGGGAGGTCGCGGGGACGGCGGAGCTCGCCGGAGCTGGGCTCGCGGCGGCGGCCGGAGCTCGGTTGATGCAAGTTAGGCGCTGTAGGGCACTAGGGGGGCTGCGGTTAGGCGCGTTGGACTCGTGGGGGCGCGGTGAGCTCAGTGGTAAGCTTGGACGCGTGCTTGCACGGCCGTAGCCGCGGTGGCGACATGGCCGACGGCGAGGAGCTACGGCCGCGGCGGGGAAACGGAGCTAGAGCGCGCGTTAGCAAGGGTGAGAAGGGGAGTTCGATAGAAGAGCTCACGGCGATTCGTCAGGCGTGCTCGTTGTTGCCGGGGAGGCGCTCGAGACGACGAAGCGGCGATGGCGATCTGCGGCGGCCGGAGGCGAAGACGATGGCGATAAGCGGCGCTCGTAGCGTCCGGCGCCGGCGTCTGCCGAGGAGGCGAGCCTGATGGGCGGAGCGCGTGGGACACGATGGAGGGACGAGGGGAGGCATGGCATGAAGCAGCGGCGGTGGCGTTAGCTGCGCTTCGGTGCGTCTGAGAGAGGGTGACAGAGGAGAGGAGGAGCACGGGGGAGAGTGAGAGGGGGTCGGGGTGGCTGCATGGCGTCGCATGGAGCATCCAGAGCGACGAGAGGAAGGACAGGCGGGCGGGGAGGAGGAGGTTGCTTGGCGGCGGTGCGCTGTAGCGTCACGCTACTCGCCCTCTTGGCGCGAGTGGGGGAGCATTTGCGGTGGCCACTGGGCTGGGCCATTCTTTGGGCTCTTGTGTCGGGCCAGCAGAGGAGCTGGGCATGAGTAGGTCCGTAAGGGTTTTTCCATTTTTTGTTTTCTTTTCTATATCTGACATTTGTTTTTGACTTAAAATAAATACTAGCACAATTATCAAAATGTTGAGATTCCTTGTGACCACTAGTTATAATATACCAGATGTCCTCACCAATTTCCAACATTTTTGGAGCCGTCAAAATATTTATATTATTTTAAACAGCTCCAATTCAAATACTTATGGGTTCATTCAAAAATCCAAAAGGTTTAGCAAAAATGTGCATCACCTCTGGTTGTTGTTTGCAAAATTTTCCAAAGACCATGAACATTTTTGAAAAGCATTTTGGGTTAATTGAAGTTCCATTTTTAATTTGCATCTATTTGAATTTGCTTTGGTGCTAGGGTTTGAAACATTCCACATTTCAAATTCATTTGGAACGTAAACATGATGCACAAAGCAAGCCTAGGTCATACCAGAACTAGGGACGTGACACCTATTGACGTAGTGGCAAGTGCCAGTTGCTGTTTTCTGCATGCGTTTTTACATCGCAGGAAATCAATACCAAATGGAGTCCAAATGAAATGAAACTTCACGGAGATCTTTTATGGACCAGAAGACACCCAATGGGCCAAGGCAGCGCGTGGGAGGTGCTCTGAGGGGAGTACAACCCACCAAGGCACGCCAGGAGGCCCAGGCGCGCCCTGGTGGGTTGTGCCCACCTCGGGTACCCCTCAGACAACCTCTTTTCTCTATGAATACCTCAATATTCTAGAAACCCTAGGGAAGTCGACGAAAATCTATTCCAGCCGCCGCAGAGTCCAGAACCACCAGATCCAATCTAGACATCATCACGGAGGGGTTCACCACTTCCATTGGTGCCTCTCCGATGATGCGTGGGTAGTTCTTTGTGGACCTACGGGTCCGTTGTTAGTAGCTAGATGGCTTCCTCTCTCTCGTTTTATTCTCAATACAATGGTCTCTTGGAGATCGATATGATCTAACTCTTTTTGCGGTGTGCTTGTTGGGATCGGATGAACTTTGAGTTTATGATCAGATCTATCTTTTTATATCCATGAAAGTTATTTGAGTCAATTTGATCTCTTATATGCATGATTGCCTATAGCCTCGTATTTCTTCTCCGATCATTGGGTTTTGTTTGGCCAACTTGATCTATTTATCTTGCAATGGGAAGAGGTGCTTTGTAGTGGGTTCGATCTTACGGTGCTTCATCCCAGTGATAGAAGGGCAACCGACACGTATGTCTCGTTGCTACTAAGGATAAAATGATGGGGTCTATCTCTACATAGATAGATCTTGTCTACATCATGTCATCGTTCTTATTGCATTACTCCGTTTCTCCATGAATTTAATACACTAGATGCATGTTGGATAGCAGTCGATGTGTGGAGTAATAGTAGTAGATGCAGGCAAGAGTCGGTCTACTAATCTTGGACGTGATGCCTATATAATGATCATTGCCTGGATATCATCATGATTATTTGAAGTTCTATCAATTGCCCAACAATAATTTGTTTACCCACCGTTTGCTATTTTTCTTGAGAGAAGCCACTAGTGAAACCTACGGCCCCCGGGTCTCTTTCTCATATTATTTGGCTTTGCGATCTACTTTTCCTTTGCTTTTATTTTCAGATCTATTAAACCAAAAATACAAAAATACCTTGCTGCAATTTATTCTTATTTATTTCATTTGGCGTTCGATCTATCAATCTACAACAATTTATTTCACGTCCGTTTGCCTATCTTGGGTCGCCCGCTACCCGAAAGGGATTGGAACCACCTTTTACACGTCGGGTTGCGAGTATTTGTTATTTATATGCAGGGGCTGTTTACGTTGTGTTGCTTGGTTCTCCTACTGGTTCGATAAGCCTGTTCTCATAACTGAGGGAAATACCTACTGCCGATGTGCTGCATCATCACTTCCTCTTTGGGGAAATACCGACGTAGCTTCAAGCCGCATCAGTTAACATCATACTTGGCAAGCATTTTACGAAAAGCACCATGAATAAAGTGTGAACCACCATCAGTCATTAAATATCTAGGAACTCCAAACCTTGAGAAAATAACTTGCTTCAGCATTTTAATAGAGGTGTTGTGATCAGCACTACTGGTTGGAATAGCTTCTACCCATTTAGTAACATAATCAATAGCAACCAAAATATGTGTATACCCATTAAAGGAAGGAAAAGGTCCAATGTAATCGAATCTCCAAACATCAAATGGTTCAACAACAAGTGAATAATTCATAGGCATTTCTTTATGCTTACCGGTATTACCTATTCTTTAACATTCATAACAAGATAAGATGAACTTACGGGAATCCTTGAAGAGGGTAGGCCAATAAAATCCAGATTGCAATACCTTGTGAGCAGTTCTATCTCCAGCATGATGCCCTCCATAAGCTTCAGAGTGACATTTCCGTAGGATTTGTCCATGTTCCTGCTCAGGTACACAACGTCTAATAATACCATCTAGTCCTTCTTTATAAAGATGTCGGTCATCCCAAAAGTAGTGTCTTAAATCATAAAAGAATTTTTTCTTTTGTTGGTACGTAAAGCTAGGTGGTAAATATTTAGCAACAATGTAATTAGCATAATCAGCATACCAAGGAGTGTTATTAGAAACATTTATTGCAGCTAGCTGCTCATTAGGAAAACTATCATCAATAGGTAGTGGGTCATCAAGCATATTTTCATGCCTAGACAAGTTATCAGCTACGGGGTTCTCAGCTCCTTTTCTATCAGTGATATGCAAATCAAATTCTTGTAGCAAGAGAACGCATCGAATAAGTCTAGGTTTACCATCTTTCTTTTTCATAAGATATTTAATAGCAGCATGGTCAGTGTGAACAATTACTTTTGAATCAATAATGTAAGATCTAAATTTATCACAAGCAAACACCACTACTTGGAATTCTTTTTCAGTAGTAGCATAATTCTTTTGAGCACTGTCTAGAGTTTTTTTTACACCTGAAACAGTAGGAGAGGCTCCTACTGTGTGTATTAAATTAAAGTATCAAAAAGTTATTACAAAGTCATAACCTTACATCCATGGCCATTGTAAAATAGAGGTTAAAGTTAGGAAACCAATCTAAGTACTAGACTATGGGACAACAAAGGATTGGGCAAAAGAGGAAATAAATTGTCTGTGCTTCTCTTTGCCTCTATGTATGAGTAGAGAAAAGTCCTATTTGAATCTTCTTGCCCATGAGCCGACAGTGAGGTCTACCCTTCGAAAATGCTTGTTATTTCTCTCTTTCCACAAACTCGAGGAGGCATACAAAAAGATCTCCATAAACATTGGGTCGTTCACTATTTTGGCTTCCTGGATCCAGTTTAGATGATCTCCATTAGTTGTCCAGTGGATGTTCAAAGTGTCCCAACAAGCCAAACTGAAATGACAAGTAAAGATCATGTGTTCAATCGTTTCCTTCTCGGTGCTGCCACATAGGATGAAACCACGATTGTCTCCAGTGTTATAGTGTCTTCTCTTAAGGATGTTTCTAGTGTTCAGACGACCTGAGAGTAGTAACCAACCAAAAACCTTGATTTTCATTGTGCCCAAAGATTTCCAGAGCCAATTGTAACTATTGTGCGCATTGACCTCCCAAAAATAAAAATTTTAATATCTTTTGGAAGTGTATAACTCAAAGCCCCACTCGTATACCCAAGAGTCCATGTCATCTACCGCATGATTGCCAACATGAGTTGTGATCTCCTAGATATTGCGCAACTCATTGTGCGCTTGCATGGAGACGGGTAGGTTAAAGGTTTCATTGAGGTTGGTGCAACCAAGAAAATCCCGGACCAAAATATCTTCAAGTTTATCATAAGAAAACACACGGGGGTGTGAATCTGCAAGAACATCATCCAACCAGAGATCTTTCCACACAAGTGCAGTATCTCCTCTGCGAACGATCACATGCGAGATGCCGCTATAGATAGGAGTAAGTGAGCACATCTTTCCAGCAGAACGAACCGCATGGGTCTGCAACATGTGGAATTTTTTTCGGTGTAATATGTGGACCAAATCAAATCAACCCGCGGCAGATACCAATGGTTATAGAACTTGTGTAGGTATTTCATGAGCAAAGCATCACTTTGAGTTTGTAAGTCAAGAACCCCGAGTCCTCCACACTCCTTGGGTTTGCAAACCATTTGCCATGAAGCTAAAGAGTTGCACTTGTCCCCATTATCAGTCTTCTTAGTCAAAAGGCATTTTCTTCTGATTTTATCTAGTAGTTCAATGATCTTCGGTGGCAGTTTGAGGGTGCAAAGCGCAAAGATTATAAGGGATGTGATGACCGAGTTGAGAAGCGATAGTTTCCCTCCATAGGAGATCATTGACAGCGTCGATGAAAGTCTTCATTGAACTCCACAGACCAAGGGTATGAGATCCTGCACTGTAGGTTTAGAAGTGCCCATTGGCAGCCCAAGATAGGTAAAGGGTAACTTCCCCACCACGCAACCGAAAATTTGTGCAATATGTTGAGCGGTTGCAGCATCATAATTCATGGGCACGAGAGTTGACTTGTGGAAACTAATCTTTATCCCAAGAGAAGTGGCATAATTAGTGAGGATTGTTTTACAAGATTAGATTGGTCAGGACACGCCGGTAGCAACATGATTGTGTCTTCGGCATATTGAATCACCGGGTAGTCTGATTGGTTGGGTCGGTAGAAGGGCAGTTGAAGATCATTTCTTCGAAAAGAGTCATTAATTGTAGCCTGCAATAAGTCTACCGCCAAGACAAAGATTACAGGGGACAGAGGGTCACCTTTTCAAACTCCACAAATGCAACTAAACTGTTTGCCCGGGGCGCCATTAAGGAGAACTGAAGATTTCACAGAGGAAAAAATGGTTTTTATCGACCTCAACCTTTTATCATTGAAGCCCATGTCCTTCGTGATTTCCAGCATAGCATCATGTTTAATGGTATCAAACGTTGTTGCAAAATCTAACTTGAGAAGAACTATTGTATTTTTAGAAGCTTGGCACTGATGTATGTATTCAAACGCCCATGCGAGGCAATCCTAGATAGACCTCCTTTTCAAGAAACCATACTGGTTACGGTGAATTATCTTCAGAATGATTTTTTGAAGCCGGTTAGCAAAAAGTTTTGTGACGACATTGAGACAACAGTTTAGTAGAGTAATCGGTCGAAAGTCATTAACTCCTTGAGGTGAAGCAACTTTGGGAATGAGGGTGATGAAACCATCATTAATGCTCTCAAGGTTTAGGCCACCATCAAAGAACTGATCACTGAGTGCATAAAAATCTTCCTTGATTATATGCCAACAAGATTTGAGGAATGCACCATTGAACCCATCAGGACCCGGTGCCATATCCGCGGGCATTTCTTTGATAACTAGATCGATCTCTTGTCTAGTAAAAGGTAGAGTTAAGTCATCCAGCCCCTCGATTCTCTTGATGATGGAGGGAAGATTAAATTTAATTTCATGCTTAGAGGAGGTCCCCAGTCTTTCTTTGAAAGAATGATAAATGACAGATTCTTTGCTTGCATGATCGTCAATTATGGTTCCATCCTGCAAAGTTAAAGATGCAATATTGTTTCTTCTGTATCGTTCGGAAGCCATAGCTTGAATTTTTTTGGAATTCTCATCTCCAAATTGAACCCACCGGATTGTGCATCATTTCTTCCAATATTGTTGTTGATATGAGAAGAGACGTAGAATGTGGGCTTTGAGGATGATCCTAAAGTTTGCCTCAGGAATGGTCAGTTGCCTTCTGTTCTCAATCGTGTCCAGATCTGCTAGAGCTTTGTTGGAGTTATCAATGGCTATAGAAAGGCGGGAAATGTTCTAGCTCCAATATTTCAGACAATACCATAAGTGTTTGAACTTTCTGCAAATAATGGTTGCACTATTGGTTGATCTGATGGGCTTATCCCAAGCAGACTACACAATGTCCATAAAACAAGGATGTTGAATCCAAAAAGGCTCAAAACAAAATAGTTTACTCCTTGGAATAGAAGTTTCAATTACGACCACACATGGGATGTGATCGGACACTGGCTTACCCAAGGGTTTAACAGTGGTGTTAGGGTATGAACTAATCCAGTTACAAGAGGTGAAAAACCAATCGAGTTGCTCCAAAAGTGGATCCTGTTGCATATTACTCTAGGTGAAAGTGTGGCCGTTGATTGGTAATTCAACAAGACATTGTGTTCTTATGAAATCATTGAACGTGATCATGTCATTAATGCTCCCACCCGGCTTGTTACGATTGTCAGGGCTGCGGATAGTTGAAATCGCCGAGAAGAAGCCAATATTCATTGGTCGGAATGTTTACTGAGAATAGCCAATTAGCGTAATTAATGCGCGAATATCCTTGACATGGGCCATAAATATTCACTTGTGTCCAAGATTGTGATGATTATGTGGACTGAAATTTAATCACAAGAACAAAATCTTCAGAAGCAATAACCGAACCAGTGAATACCGAACTGTTCCAGATAGTAACAATTCCACCCGAAGCCCCGTTTGAAGGAACAAAAGCAAATTGGTAAAATCGACGGGGACATCAAGATTTGATAAAAGCATGGTCGATCATAGGCTTCTTAGTTTCTTGCAAACATAAAACCGAACACCAACTAGCATTGATAGCATTAGAAAGAGCTAATTGTTTATCACCAGAGTTTAACCCAAGAATGTTCCAACATAGCACGTTCCAATTAACCAAAAGACCCATTAAGCGAGTAAACCAGAGGATTAAGACGAAGACGATGACCCTGCCTCCTTGGAATCCAAGAGTGCATCTTGAGTGAGCTCTTCAGCCGGGATTGCGCATTTGAAGATGCCCACCTGTTGGATTACCTGAATGGGTGTGGGAGGTGGTATCTCCTGGCAGCAGCATCATCCAGCTCCGTGATGATCAGCGAGGAAGGAGTAGCAGGACTGTGGCGTGGCTTGACCTTGGAATGTTTCTTCTTGATATCAGACGGCGCATGGACACGAAATCCATCATACTTACTTGATCTAGTGCTACGACAAAGAGTTACTGCACATTCAGGTACCTGCACTTTTCGACGATGAGAGGAGGTGATGCCGTCAGGCAAAATGGCATCAGAAGGAGGCAGAACCAGAGAGATGGAATTAGCCTGAAGCAAAGCCAGCCTAGAGTCAGACGAATCTTTAGCAGAGATGGACCAAGATTGAACCACAGAGAGGCACTCCTCATTCTCCCTAGTGATCTGGTGCCCAGCAGAAATCATGAATGAATCATTGTTGTGGTAAACCTCAACATGCACCTTCAAACATTCTCTGAAGACCAGCTGTCGGTGTACTAAAGTAGGGGTACCTTAGTACACCGAACTTGTGCACGGGCAGTCACAGTACCCCGCGGCAAGGCTTGCCAGGCGCCCGCCAAGACACCCCGTCATTTCCTATCTACTGCCATTCAAAGTGTCAACCAAATAGACAAGACCCCGGCAAGAGGAGCTTGCCGGGAAGAACACAGACCCCGGCAAGAGGAGCTTGCCGGGAAGGCCAAACATGGCGCCCCCAGAAGACTTGCCGCGACGCCCCGCGCGTCCCGGCACGGCCCGGCGGCCGGCAAGCTTGCCGGCGCAACAAGAGAAGGGCCGCGGCAAAGCACTCGCCGCGGCAAGGCTGCCATCCTACACCCAAACTTCAGCGATCCAACGACGTGTCACCCGGGGCCATCCCGTAAGCATCGTGGCAGGCGCGCGCAGCCATGCGGTGCTAGGTGGCAAGCGGAGTGACGAAGAGGCCATCGTGGCGATCGGTGGCGCACCTAACGGTCGTTTCTTTGCCTTTGTTAGGCGACCGGACGGCATTAAATGCCCTTGTTCCCTGCCGTCGAGTTAGGTAGGGGGCACTGCTGGTCATTGTTGTACCAACCTCGTTTTTACCTTTTACCCCTCTTCCCACGCCGACACCGTTGGTGCCCCTTCAACTATAAAGGGAGGCCCATGCGCACGAGAAGGGTTCGGTCCATTCGACACATCCAACACCACCTTACGCCAGTGCTCTCGAGCAAGAACAAATACAAACACAAAAGCAGCAAGAGGGAGTTTTATCTCTCGGAGAGCTCGAAGCTGGGTAAAATCGCCCGCCTCCCAGCGCTCGACCTCGATCTGCTCACAGCCGCCCGCCGCTCCTTGCCGGACTAGAAGGGGCCCCACTGCCCCATAGGTGCTCGAGGCCACACAGAGACGCCCCGACATCTTTGGCGCGCCAGGTAGGGGCGTGTCAAGGTCGTGAGCATCTGATCCGGTCTCCGCGCGCGCTACATCAACGCCTTCGTCAACATGCCACCAAAGAAGAAGCCTTCGGAGGTGGCCGCTACGTCTACATCGATTCTACCACCACCGCCGGAGAAAACGGGCGGTGGAGTGGACGCCGGCGGAGGAGCGGGCGCCGACGATGGGACTCATGACGTCACCAGGTCCAAAAACAAGGCCCCGCAAGCGTCGGCGACCGTGCAGACGCCGCACCCTTCCCAGGAGGTGCAAGGTCGACAACGCCCCGGTGCCCCTAGCACCGTGCTCGCATTGGAGCAGGGCCAGGCTGGTGGGTCGCGGGACGTTCAAGACCAGCACGCATGCCAGCACGTTGGCGCAAGTGAGGTACGGTCGCCCGGACGGAGTGTTGCTCCTCCCAATCCCATTGGGAGTCCGAGCACATCCCGCTCCTCGCGCCGCTCGTCACCACCACCACCCAAGACTACAGAGGAAGTGCTGCCCCGAGCCCAGCTGCTTCTAGAAACACCGAAGAAGAAGGTGCAGCGCCCAGTTTACTTTGTCAGTTCCCTTTTGCAGGGGGCTAGATCAAGGTACTCTGGTGTGCAGAAGTTGCTTTTTGGCCTTCTCATGGCCTCGAGGAAGCTGCGCCATTACTTTCAAGCGCATGAGATCACAGTTGTCACTCGCTTTCCGCTGAAGAGGATATTGCAGAATCCAGAAGCAACGGGCAGGATTGTTGAGTGGGCGCTAGAATTGTCAAGCTTTGGCCTTAAGTTTGAAAGCACTTCAACTATTCAGAGCCGAGCATTGGCAGAGTTCATCGCGGAATGGACGCCAACGCCCGATGAGGAAACCCCGGAGAAGAGCATCCCCGTCAAGGAAGCAAGCAAAGAATGGATCATGTACTTTGATGGTGCCTTCTCGCTCCAAGGCGTCGGCGCCGGCGTGTTACTTGTCGCACCCGCCGGAGAGCACCTCAAGTACGTGATCCAGATGCACTTTCCCAAGGAGCAAGCAACAAACAATACTGCTGAGTATGAAGGGTTGCTTGCCGGACTCAGAATCGCCGCTGAACTTGGGATCAAGAAGCTTATTGTCAGGGGTGACTTGCAGCTTGTCGTCCGCCAAGTAAACAAAGATTATCAGAGTCCGTTGATGGAAGCATACATTGATGAAGTGAGGAAGCTAGAGGAGCATTTTGATGGCCTGCAAATGGAGCATGTTCCAAGAGCTCTGAATGACATTGCAGATGGCCTGTCGAAATGTGCCGCACTCAAATTGCCTGTGGAACCAGGGATTTTTGTGCTTAAGCTGACTCAGCCATCCGTCACACCATCAACCGAACAGAGCAAGAAGAGAAAGCTGCCTGCCGGCGACCACTTTCCGGCAGAGCTCCCCGGAGCAGCCGCCAAGAAGGTCCCGTGATCAACACGTAGTGCTTTGGCGCTCCGCCCGCAAGCCCCAAGGCTTGTTCTGTTGGAGCGGGCGCTCCCGACAAGCCGTGTTCCGACACGCTTGCCGGGGAGCATCACGCTCCGGCAGGACCCCAGGTCCTTGCCGTCGAAGTGGGTGTTCCCGCAGCAGCATTTGTGCCTTTAGTCCTTGCCGTCGAGCCACAAGCTCCCGCATGGGCACAGCAAATTGTCCAATTTCTGCAAACAGGAGAGCTTCCCGAGGAACAAGAAGAGGCAGAAAGAGTAGCTCGGCAATCAAGTATGTACCAGTTTGTCGATGACATATTGTACAGAAAAAGATTCAACGGAGTGAAATTGAAATGCATTTCCCGGGAAGATGGACAAGAGCTGTTGGCGGAGATACATGGAGGCATATGTGGTCACCACATTGGCGCAAGAGCACTTGCCGGCAAGGCTTTCTGGCAAGGTTTCTTCGCCGACAGCCCTCCGAGATGCAACCGCACAAGTAACCAAGTGTGAAGCGTGCCAGCTCCATTCCAAACAGATTCATCAGCCAGCTCAAGCTCTCCAAACAATCCCTTTATCCTGGCCATTTTCGGTCTGGGGGCTCGACATCCTCGGCCCCTTTCCCCGAGCTGTCGGGGGCTTTGAGTACTTGTACGTTGCAATCGACAAGTTCACAAAGTGGCCGGAAGTGGAACCAGTGAGGAAGGTGACAACACAGTCAGCAGTCAAGTTCTTCAGGTCGATTGTTTGCCGTTTCGGAATCCCTAACAGGATCATCACCGACAATGGCACACAATTTACGAGTCACACCTTCATGCAATACGTCCAAGATCTTGGCACCAAGATCTGCCGCTTCTGTTGCTCACCCGAGAAGCAACGGTCAAGCGGAGAGGGCGAACGCTGAAGTGCTGTCGGAGCTCAAGACCGAACTTTCGACGGGCTGCACAAGTCTGCGGAAAAATTGGATCGAAAGCAGTTGCGGTGGTTCTTTAATCGATCAGACGACGCCAAATCGAGCCACCGCCGCACACCTTTTGCTCTTGTCTATGGAGCGTAGCAGTTCTCCCCATGGAACTCGTATACGGATCACCATGAGTGCTCGCTATGATGAGTTTGAGCAAGAGCAGCTGCGGCAAGATGACGCTGCTGCCTCGAGGAGGATCGCCTTCAGCTATCAGGCGAGCTGCTCGCTACCCGCAAGCTTTGCGACGCTATCATAGCCGCAAAGTTAACGCCAGAAGCTTCGAGGAAGGCGACCTTGTTCTTCGGCACGTTCAATCCGCCAAGAATTCAAACAAGTTGACGCCGAAGTGGGAAGGCCCTTATCGGGTGAAACGAGTAACTAGGCCCGGCGCTGTCCGCCTTGAGACCGAAGATGGCATTCCGGTGAGCAACTCCTGGAACATAGAACATGTTCGCAAGTTTTACCCATAAGGCGCGGTTGCCGGACCCGTTCCGGCAACCACCTTTTGTACAAGCCTTGCCGCTGTCGCATGTAACACTTTGTACAAAGCCGGGTGCAGCTCCCGTGCGTAAATAAAGTTTATGTGCCCTGCACATCTTGTCGAAATCAGTGCATCTTTCTTTTTCTTGCATGTACATCTGACACTTTGTGGAGCACTTACCCCCGGTAAGCAATAAAGAACCTTAGGGTTCCATATCATTATTTTCTCTTCTTTCTTATCAAAAAGAAGGTTCCTCCGCCCACAAGTTCACCAGGGGGAGGAGGAGATAAAAGTCTGGGCCAGGCGTCGTTCAAAGTAATCTAGCCTTGCCGGGACGAAGACAACAGAAAAGCTAAGTTGCCAAAGTTTGAGCTTAGTCAATTTTAAAAAAAAATTCTTTAAGTTATATTCCTTGAACGTTCGTGCCTTGTATGGAAAACCTGTGTGCGGAGGAACCAACTCGTGGTTAAGTTGCGCCCTTGCTTTGTTCGAGCCCGCTCAACAATGAAAGTGCGCTGCAACTGGGCCGACAAGGTTTCTTGCCAGAGACAGCACCGCCAGCGGGCTGCTGATGTTCCGCACTAAGCAAGTGTGTTAGCGCCGGCATGTTTCCTGAAGGCATAGGGTAAAAACATACAAGGGATGTGATGGGGTAGAGGATGTAACGTAGCAAGCTTTGCCATGGGACATCCTTTGTAAGAGAAACTTGTGCGCGGAGGAGCCGGCTCGTGGCTAAGTTGCGCCCTTGATTCGTTTTCGAGTCCGCTCAACGATGAAAAGCGCGCTGCAACTAGCCCGACGAGGTTTCTTGCCGGAGGCAACACCGCCAGCGGGCTGCTGATGTTCCGCACTCAGCAAGCGTGTAGACACCGGCAAGTCCCCTAAAAGCGTAGAGCAAAAACATACAAAGGGCGGAACATAGCACTGCATTGCCTAACATGAAGTTACGTTGCAAAAAAAAATAACTTGTTGCGGCGCTGTCTAAGTTGTTTTCATGACTGAAATAACAGCGGCAAGGAAAGAACAGAGGGGTGCGCTGGCACCTGAGCCCCGGCAAACCGGCGCTGCTGGGGGCTGCGAGCACCAAGATTTCTTCGCGGCAAACCAGGGCCCTCGGGGGCTGCGGCGTCAGCGACAAGAACAAAGTAAGGAGCCCCGCACTGCTCTCAAACCAGATTGCCGGGGCTGCAGATACTAAGTTCACCCCGCAAGCCGTAGTCGCGGGGACTGTGATACCAGATAAGTTTTTCATCCCTCTTCATGCATCCTCTTATGGACTAGGGAATGCGGGGCCGCGTCCTTGAACGAGCGTACCTTGTATGGAAAACCTGTGCGCGGAGGAATCGACTCGCGGTTCAGTTGCGCCCTTGATTTGTTTTCGAGTCCGCTCAACAATACAAGTGCGCTGCAACTGACCCGACAAGGTTTCTTGCCGGAAACAGCACCGCCAAATGGCTGCTGATGTCCCGCACTCAGCAAGTGTGCTCGCGCCGGTAAGTTCCCTCATAGCGTAGGGTGGAAACATACAAGGCACAGAATCGAGTAAAGGATATAACCCGGCAAGCATTCCCCTCCTTTCATTAAAAAAACATCCCATTCCAGTACAAGTCCATAGAGGATGAAAAACATGAAAGAGAGGATTACAAGTTCTAAATGCAGCTAAGGCCCGAAGGCTTACAAATCAAAAAAAGATAAGTTGCCCGTAATCCCTCTCCTGTTTCTCTCTCCAGGAGATAGGTCAAGGAGGCCCCGGCAAGAGAAGTTTGCCGGGAAGGGCAAAAGGGGCGCCTAGGTGAGCTACGGGTGCCAGAAGACACCAAGAGAACATCCCGGAGGCCGGCCAGGGGCTTGGCGGAGACGGAGGTGCCGTAAGCAGAGCTCGAAGACGGGGCGGCAGGAGGTCAGCATGCTGTCGAGGGCACCACGCCCTCGTACTCCGACTTGACGGCCTTGCCGCCACCCCTCTTCCTCTTCCGCAGCCTCCCTACGCCAGCCGCCCAAGGAGACGACCCCGGGGAGTTCAGAAGGCCGGCGACCCGGATGATGGGGTCGCCGGTGGCGCGCGAGGCGACGGCCGACGCCTAGTTGGACCCACCGCCGTCCTCGTCGTCGCTGTCGCTCTCCTCCTCGTCACTCGCCGAGGGGAGTTCGCTATCGGAGGAGCTGTCCACGCAGCATCTCGCTCGGGTGCCGGAGTCCCCGAAGACCTTGACGGCGAGAAGGTCGCCCTCCATTAACTTAAAATGGAGGGTGAACCCCGCCATCAAGCTGTGGATGTGGGCGAACGTCTTCCACCCTCGATTGAAGTACATCACGCCGGGGGCTGGGGATACGACACTAACTCGCGTGCCGCTGATCCCACAGCCCCTCATGCGCAATTCCAGCATCTCGGGCGGGTCTGGCTCCATCGCGCTAGCGAACGGAGCCGGAAGCCGGAGGCGGCGACGAGGTGCCCGGCGCAGCTTGACGAAGAACTCCCAAGGATCGTCCCCAGTATGGACCGCCTCGAGGAGAGGAGCTGCCGGCGGAGGCGAGGGTGGCGCACCGCCTCGGCCGCCTCTTCCCCGAGCGCTCCGACCGCGTCCTCGACCTCGTCCACGGCCTCGCCCCCTCCCTCTTCCCCTCGTGGCTGGCTCCGCCACCACCGGCGCGGGGTAGGGAGAGGCGCGCTGCCTGGTGGCGACCCACGCCGCCACCGATGAAGGGCCAGGGTTCCCTCCCTCCATGGCGGATGAGAGGAAGATTAGCAGAGTTTGGAGAAGGGAGAAGATGAGGGAGTGCGGGATTTTTGCGCTCCCCTTCCGCCCCTTTTTAAGGAGCGAGGTGGGGACTTGGCCGCCCCGCTCAGCCAATCGGAGCACGGGGAGAGCAGAGGAGCGGGGCCGAGCCACCACCTCCGCCCGTGACGGCTCGGTTTCCCACCTTCACCGCCCACGACCCCACGCGCATGGGAGCCGCGTGGCGGGGAGGCGAAGCCGGGGCGACAGATGAAGTGACCTCACCCTGCCCCGTAATCATAGTGGTGGACGCCTTGAAAATCGCACACACTACCCACGCCTCCCACGACGCCGCAATCGACGCGCGCCATTACGGGAGGACGCGGTGGAAACGGAACCCGATTGTGTGTGGACCCAACAGCGCTCGGCACCGTGTATGGCCCAGGCCCGGGGGCTCCTGTCGGTGTACTAAAGTAGGGGTACCTTAGTATCCCGAACTTGTGCATGGGCAGTCGCAGTACCCCGCGGCAAGGCTTGCCGGGCGCCCGCCAAGACCCTCCGTCATTTCCTATCTACTGCCATTCAAAGTGTCAACCAAATAGACAAGACCCCGGCAAGAGGAGCTTGCCGGGAAGGCCAAACATGGCGCCCCCAGAAGACTTGCAGCGACGCCCCGCGCGTCCCGGCAAGGCCCGGCGGCCGGCAAGCTTGCCGGCGCAACAAGAGAAGGGCTGCGGCAAAGCACTCGCCGCGGCAAGGCTGCCATCCTACACCCAAACTTCAGCGCATCCAACGACGTGTCACCCCAGGGCCATCCCAGAAGCACGTGGCAAGGCGCTGCGCAGCCATGCGGTGCTAGGTGGCAAGCGGAGCTGACGAAGAGGCCATCGTGGCGATCGGTGGTGCACCTAACAGTCGTTTCTTTGCACTGTTGGGGCGACCGGACAGGCATTAAATGCCCTTGTCCCCTGCCGTCAGAGTTAGGTAGGGGGCACTGTTGGTCACTGTTGTACCAACCTACGTTTTTACCTTTTTACCCCCTCTTCCTATGCCGCCACCTGTTGGTGCCCCCTTCAGACTATAAAAGGGAGGCCCATGCGCACGTAGAAGGGGTTTGGTCCATTCGACACATCCAACACCACCTTACGCTCATGCTCTCGAGCAAGAACAAATACAAACACAAAAGCAGCAGTAGGAGTTTTATCTCTCCGGAGAGCTCCGAAGCTGGGTAAAAATCGCCCGCCTCCCCCGCGCGCTCGACCTCGATGTGCTCTGCGCACGCCCTCCGCTCCCTTGCCGGACTAGAAGGGGCCCCCCTGCCCCATAGGTGCTCGAGGCCACATAGAGACGCCCCGACACCAGCCCCGAGCTCCAAGGGCCAAATGTTGCCATAATTGGTTTAATAGCCATAAAAGGTCAATGCTGGGAGTGTCACGATGCTGTGGCAGAGGAGCCATGGAGGTGCTTGCAGAGCTATCGAAGTTATTCCTCCAAAGATTATTCAGAAGGTTGACAGGCACCAGGACAAAGCCATCAGAACTAACAGAAGAATCAGAACTGCTATGCCAAGATATGAAGTCATTCCAGGCCATTGTAGGGCTGTCAAGAAGATTATTTTCAGGCAAAATTCCATCAGTAACATGTAGGCCCTCAGCAGCCAACCAGGCTTGAAAGTTATACATAGCGGGAGGTGGAGGGGCTGGCCAGGCACCCCATTGAGCCTGAAACTGGACTTGCTGGTCTACTGCCACATTGTCATTAGCCTGATTTGCCTCATGCATAGCTTGATCAGCAGCCACATTCTAAGCCATCCATTTGTGAAGTTGAGCTTGATAGATCTTTTCTTCCGTCAGGCCTTCACCAAAGAGGAGGTGAGGGACGCCATCTTCAGGAGGGGGGTCCTCGCCAGCATGTGGAACTTTAGGTGAGTGTGCATTCCAGTCACTACTACGTAACATGGTCACCACAACTATCCAACAATGACGAGCACCACCAATCTGCCTCATAATAATACTCTTAGGTACCAAACGAAGATGAATGACCCTGGCCTTCAGTAGAACAAATTGCCTGTCACCCCTGGGGTTATGCCATTCAAGCAGAGTACCAAAACTATCCACTGACTTATGTATGTAATGCTGAGTTTGATAGTCGTACGGGAAGCCAACGTACATAATCCAAATCTCCAAGACGAAAGAAGTGAGCCTCATATTAAGTGCAGCATCATGAGGAACGAAAGAGAAAACAGTATGTTCATCAGCTTGCAGCTCATCCAGCTCAAAGGTTGTGCCCACAACAGAGTCTCTAACTAGGGAGTCATCAAATCCAAAAATACCAATCCCTAAAGGATGATCATCAACTTCAGTAGGGAAGAAGTGGGACTCATGGAGCAAACCTTGGATTTTATCTTGGAGGGCTTCTTTCTGATGCTACGGGATGAACCTATTGGCCTCATCAATGGCCAAGAAATCATGCCGCGGAGCAGGCACCGCACTGACCACCATATCAGATCGCACCTTTCGATCGGTCGGGCCTAGCTCCACCGTCATGCCCTGTGGGAGGTAAGGGACGATGTTGACGGGGAAGTTCACCATTGTTGGTGGAGGAGAGAGGTGCATAGCATGCGCAGAACGAAGCACGCGAGACGAGGTGGAATGCGTATCGGCAGGGGGTATGGATGGCATGGGAAGCCAAATTCCAGTGTTGGAGCGCCGCCCCAGATGACAGGATGATTCCACGTGTCCCAGCCATCCACGGAGATTGCAATGGACAGTCGAAGATTGCTTGGGTCAAATGGTGGGGCACAAAGTAGGTTACTGAGGTAAAGGCGTGCGAGAGGAAAGAATCCGCGTAGACCCTGATTTGACTAGACCAGAATCAATTAGCCTCCCATTTCCCAAGTTGGCCATGGCAGAGCTGCTAGTAGATGGTAAGCAGGATAATGATTCCATCTCTATATTAGAATAAATAGGATTCTTGCCTTTCAAAGAATGATAGATATGATTTATGGCCCCAGAGTTATCAATTACCGATTTCTGAGCAGGCTTGGGCTTCCAAAAATAATGCTTGGCTTTAGGATCATAGCAGGTGTGCTTCGTGTGGCCCAGGAAGAAGCAAGGGTCACATTTGAGATAGGATGGGCATTGGAAAAAGAGGTGAGTAAGAGAACCACAAGTAGTACAGGCCCATGAACTCATTTGCGGCACAAGGCCCAGAACCTGATTGGGCTGGACATTGTTCACCTGCCTAGTAGGCGGGGGACAGCAGCAAATGTCATTAAGACAGACAGAGAAGATTTCGCCTGAACATACAGAAGCCAGGTGGCCCAGCGATTTGCAATTAGAGCATAAATTGAGCCTCCCATAAATGTAATCCGAAGGAGGGACCGATGTCAGAGACCAGATAGTTGCAATATGCGAATCAGAATAACCAAAGTGACGTTGATCCGGAATATGAAAAAGCATAAAATTGGGAATGTTGCTCCATGCTTTCTCCTCAAACTGACAACCTTCAAATCTATAATTAATATCATTAGTCCCCGTAATAATGGATGATTGGAATCTTCCAAAGATGATGCCAGAGGACATGGAAGATGGGTTAATGCCCGTAATTATTGGATGACTGGCTGTCGGGCCCGGTACTACCGTCTCCGGCAAGTGTGGTGCCGGTGATGAGTCGTCCGGTGACGGATCATGGTTGGACTCCTTTCCCTCCAAAAAAGAGAAACCAAACTTTGATAATACCGGTTGGGATGGGCTCAAAACCTTGTCATGCTGCCTTGAGAACTTGTATTTTGACTTGATAGCAACTGGAGAACGTGCAGCCAGCTCAGGAATATGAGAATCAAGATGCCATGAAGAATTCCTAGCCAAAGTACCATTATAGCTCTGACGGAATAGACTAAAGTGGTAAACAAAATCTGGCCAAACTCTATACTTAAGACCATAGATGAAATGTCCAACTTTATTGGATGCCATTGAAAAAATGAAATCTTCTTCCAAAGATATGTGTCACGTTAAGACCCAATGGTAGACTCCCAATACAATATTGAAGGGCAATGGCAACCAAATCTTCATTGAGAGGGAAGCTAGCCGAAGAGAAGTGCACCTCCAAGAAGAACTCTTTGCTCGTACCAAAAGGAGAGAAGTGAATGCTAGATCCAAAATGTTGACGCACCTGAGCCGCGACCGCAAGGCCGGGAGAGAAATCCCAATGCAGAATGCCTTCCATGACTGGCTAGATCAAAAATCTCCACGGTTGGATGGTGTGTGGTGGAGGGAGGTGGGAGGAAGGAGAGGATAGGAGAGGGGTGTCGGTGTCAAAACCGGCGGATCTCGGGTAAGGGGTTCCGAACTGTGCGTCTAAGGCTAATGGTAACAGGAGGCAGGGGACATGATGTTTTACCCAGGTTCGGGCCCTCTCGATGGAGGTAATACCCTACTTCCTGCTTGATTGATCTTGATGATTTGAGTATTACAAGAGTTGATCTACCACGAGATCGTAGAGGCTAAACCCTAGAAGCTAGCCTATGATTCTGATTGTTGTTGTCCTACGGAGTAAACCCTCCCGTGTATAAAGACATCGGAGGGGGCTAGGGTTACACAAAGTCGGTTATAGAGAAGGAAATCTACATATCCGAATATCCAAGCTTGCCTTCCATGCAAAGGAGAGTCCCACCCGGACACGGGACGAAGTCTTCAATCTTGTATCTTCATAGTCCAACAGTCCGGCCAAAGTATATAGTCCGGCTGTCCGAGGACCCCTTAATCCAGGACTCCCTCAGTAGCCCCCGAACCAGGCTTCAATGACGATGAGTGCGGCGTGTAGATTGTCTTCGGCATTTCAAGGCGGGTTCTTATCCAAATCCTCCAGAGCATTGTTGTAATGAGCAGTGTCCGGCTTCTTATCAATGTCGCTCCTCGGCTTATGTGCTTTAATTATGGCGGTTTCCACGTGTCGCGTGAATGCGAGAGGTCGAGGCATTTTTACATTTGCCACCCCAACCATGCGAGTAAATCTTCTAGAAAAGAGATGAGGATTCTCAGATTCAAATAACACCATCTTCTCCCAGCGAGTTTTCATCAGATCACGCCCGAAAAAATCCACACCACCTTGGCCGGTGGTCGCGGTTCCTCCTCTCGCTCCCGTAGCACTAGGCCTGGTAATTGGGAGAGATGTTCTGTTCCCCACAGCCGATTAGTAGAGTTGCAGACCAAGGGGTTTCTCCCACCTGCATGCATGGTCCCCGTCCGAGCTGGACTAGCCACTTATAATTGCAGGGAGCAAGCGGAGAGCTTTCGAAACCCATCCAAGGGAGAGCGGGTGTGCTTTGTCCCCTACTTGTTGAGGGGGCTCAGATTTCCAATCCATCCATTCCTCCACGGGCTCTTGGAGTTCTACGGCCTCCAGCTGCACAACTTTACCCCAGCCTCCATACTGCACATCGCAAGCTATGTTGCCTTCTGCGAGCTTTTTCTAGGTTGCGAAGCTCATTTCGAGCTGTGGAAGAGGCTATTCTGCCTCGTACCCCATACTCAGGAGGGCTTGGTATATCAAGTGGGCGGAGCCGAAATATGGCGCATCGCCGGGACCGGATATCTATCCGGCACACCTAAGAAGACATCCGAGGATTGGCCCTCGGAATGGTTCTACGTGGAGGACGTCCCTCTTCCGGACCCTGTTTGAAAAGTCCTTCCGGAGTTCGTAAATGCCCCGCTGAAGAAACGCCACAGCTGCGCCCCAGGAGCCCCCAAGAGAAGATAACAGAGAGACCTTTTCCTGATGGACAGGATAAATATATTGGCCAAATCAGGACTGACAATTATTGAAGTCATGTCGATATGCATAATGCGGGGAGAGCAGCCACTTCAATATCAAGGAAAACCCATGTGGCACTTTAATGGAGAAGATGATGCCACCCGCTGCGGCCGTAAAGGACCGGACTCTCCCGCCGCTCTAGCGAAGATACTGTCCAATTTGTTCAAAGGAGAAGAGGAGGAGTTCATCCATATCAAGACACGGGATGGATTCTCCATGTACAACCCCCCAACCTGGGTGAGTCGCTATCTTTTATTCCAATCTTTCCCACATTTTTAGCATAGACGTTTAGTTCGTCAATTCATAGCAGGAACTGCGAAGGGCTATGAAGGATGTTCACAACCCCTCTCCATAGCCAGAGGACCCTAACCAGGATCTTGACCCCGGACTCGAAGAAGATCTGGATATGTTTGTGGAGCTTGTTGACAGGACATTTTACCAGCTGAGCTGCGATGGTGTGATGGTGGCCATCATAGCCGATTATCTTGGCCTACTCCCTGTATCCCAGGTAAATAAAGCCACAGTCCCGACTTCCGAAAAGGATTCCCTCTTTACACTTTACCCACCTGTCATGTATTGCGCCTTACAGGGAAGGCCATCGGGGTGCCAAGCTAAACCCGCGGTGACTCGCCAACAAGGGGCACCAAAGCCGGGACCGAGACGCCGTTGCAAAGGTATGTTTAAAAACCTGCCACGAAGTTTTCATTGTTAAAATATAACGATGTCTTCTGCCTTCTGATAGAAAGAGCGCTTGCCGGACTGTATCCGGAGAGCCTGACGGTCACACTTCCACCAGCCGGACTCCAAGGCCGGACTCAAGGGCGGAGGTCAACTCGGACGATCCTCCTACAGAGGATGCGGATGGATTTTCCGCTACCAACTCCAAAGTGGAGAGCGCCATAAATCATAGGTGCCGACGGGCCGCACTACGCGACCCTAATTTCTCTGAAGAGGCATTCAACGCCTTCAACTAGGGGGACGCGTACATCCGGGCTGCTCAAGGTGGCCTAGCCAGGGCCACGGATCAGTATGTGAAGGATATACGGGTAAGAAAATTTGATAAGTGTATACATCAGTAGCCCCTGAGACTTGAAACAGTTGGCACAACTGATTTAAGGATCCTCGTGTGCATAGGTTCTGACAGAGAAGAATACCCAGCTATCCAAAGAGCTGGAGGAGTGCAAGGCCCAACTATGGGCCGCAACCGCCGTGATGGATGAGTCTACGAAGGCCCCGTCTGGTAATGTTTGCATTTAAATGAGAATAATGTCATGGTATATACCAGTTAAGTATTCGGCAGGAATGCAATTCTAACAAGAGAACTCGCAGACAATCCCGGAGGTAATCCGGAGATCGTACCAGAGGATGAGCAACATGTTCGGCGATAGCTGAAGGCTGGCCAGCGTGTGCTTACCAAGGTTATAAAGGAGAAAAATACTCTCCAGGACGCAAACGTCCGGCTGGACGTCGAATTAAAGGATGTTCGGGCCCAACTTGCTGACTCCGTGATGGAGAATAGGAGGCTTCGACGCGGCATATTCAGTAAGTGTTCTGACGAATCACTATAAAGTTCGGCGAAGAAGCATGCTAACAGAATTATGTCTGTAGGCGTACTGACAGGTCGTCCTGAAGAGGGGATGTCTGGACCTACAGTTGATCTTCCGCATGAGCTCTCACAACTACACGAACAAGTTCGGCAAGTGATGCGGGACATTGCCCAAGCCTTATGGCCATCCGCCTCCCTTCTAGGAGGCGTGGGGGAGCTTATGGATATGCTCAAGGGAGCGCGGCAGCGCTTCCGATTACGGAAGGTATCAGCCTGCCGACAAGGCGCAAGGGAAGCCTGGGCCATGGTGAAGACGTGGTACACCAAGGCTGACCCGAACCACATGGCCGAGGTCGGACCTGTAGGGTCAGATGGGAAGGAGATCCCTGTACATTTGGTGTATGACCAAGTAGCATTAGCCGCTAAGTATTCCCAACAGGACTGTAGGCTAGACAGCCTGTTGGATGGTATAGAAGAAGAATTTAGTCAGTCTAAGTAACATTGTACTTTGAAGGACATATTTTGTCCCTAGCCGGATTGTAAATCATTTTTCTTGGCCGACCTTTTCGCTTCAACCTCTGGACCCGACAGTCCGGAGTGTATCCGAATACCCGCTCGGTTATGTGAAGACCGGGGAACGTGTGGAAACCAGGCGTAGGGGTCATAAGTGCTTGAACAGACAAGTACCCAACTAGTTATGTTATATTACATTGGTAGTATAAACATCTTCCAGGGAGAATAGTTCCGTTAAGGATTCCTTTCCCTGGGTGTGCATGCATTGATGTGCATGTCCGAACTGCAAAAATTTACGCAGGATATAAGCATTTGGGGGCATGTTTTGTAATAGGTAAAATACATCTTTTGTTCACCGACCGAATAGTCTCTTAAGAACGCTAGCTTTCGGCTTCACCCAGTCTAAGGTACACATCCGGCTGACCCGGCAGTAACAATCGCAGAGGTGCTCCGCTTATGCCCTAGCCGAATTAACGGGAATGTAGGGCATAAACACAAGAGCCAGGCAACCCATCTTGGCCAAAACTTAAGTCATATCGATGCATATAGTGGTGAAAAAAGACACGTACGTAGAAGTGACGCATATGTTGTGGGCATGAAGCCTAGAAGACAAATAAGCTTCTGTATAAGAAGCCCCTAGGTATGATGAGCGCACATAGTGCAGCCAGAGTGTGCGGTCGAAGCATACTTAAGTCTAAAAAGGCTATAAATGAAAAAGTAGAGAGAGGATATAATTTAAAAGGGAAGACGGGGGTAATGAGACAAACACGGAGTTTGGCACTAGGCATAGAATCTTCGGAGTCTGGCCGTGTTCCATGGGTTTGGCTCGAGTCGATTGTATGGTGCATCATGCAGACGGTACACACCTCCAGTGAGAACTTTGTCAATGATGAAGGGGCCCTCCCACTTGGGCTTGAGCTTGTCCTTTTTCTTCTCTAGTAGGCGTAGAACGAGTTCGCCAATGTTATAAGTTTTGGCCCGCACTTCTCTACTTTGATACCTTCGAGCTTGCTGTTGATAGAATGCGGAACGGGCCTTCGCGATGTCGCGCTCCTCCTCCAGGGCATCTAAGCTGTCCTGCCGATCCAGCTCGCCTTCTCTCTCTTCGTACATGCACACTCTAAGAGAATCATGGATAATATCGCAGGATAGCACTACCTCTGCGCCGTAAACCATAAAAAATGGTGTTTATCCGGTTTGTGCGATTTGGCGTGGTCTGCAGCCCCCATAATACGGAGTCAAGCTTCTCGACCCAGTGCGTATCTGATTCCTTCAAGGATCGCACTAGTATGCGTTTGATGCCGCTCATAATAAGACTGTTCGCTCGTTCGACTTGACCGTTTGTTTGGGGGTGATAGACGGAAGCGTAATCAAGTTTTATGCCCATTTTGCTGCACCAGGTTTTCACCTCATCGGCTGTAAAGTTAGAGCCGTTATCAGTGATGATGCTGTGGGGGACACCGTAGCGGTCTATGACCCCGGATATAAAGTCTATCACTGGTCCGGATTCGGCCATTTTAACTGGCTTGGCTTCTATCCATTTGGTGAATTTATCGACCATGACCAACAAGTATTTCCTCTTATGGATTCCTCCTTTAAGGGGTCCAACCATATTGAGCCCCCAGACTGCAAAGGGCCAAGTTATGGGGATTGTTTGGAGGGCGGTGTGAGGCATATGGCTTTGATTTGCAAAAAGCTGGCAACCGATGCAGTGTTGGACAAGATCTTGTGCGTCTGCCCGGGCTCTCGGCCAGTAGAAACCTGTACGGAAGTCCTTGCTTACGAGCGCCCGAGCTGCGGCATGGTGGCCGCCGAGTCCGGCATGAATTTTAGCAAAGAGTTGCCGCCCTTCCTATTCGGAGATGCAGCTTTGGAGTACTTCGGTTGCGCTTTTTTATAAAGCTCTCCCTCGTGGACTTTGTAGGCTTTAGAGCGCCGCACAATGCAGCGTGCCTCATTTTGGTCCTCCGGGAGTTCCTGCCTATTTAAGTAAGCTAGGAAGGGTTTTGTCCACGGGGCGATGACCGCCATGATCATGTGGGCCGAAGGTGTTATTTCGGTGGCGGAGCCTCCGATTACGTCAGATTGTTCGGGATCTAGGGTTGTATGCGGATCCGGATTAGTATTGCCGGACTCCCTTTTCCAAAAAGATATTTGGTGGGACGGGGTCACGTTTATCGCGGATGCGGGCAAGGATATCCGCCGCTTGATTGATTTCTTGAACAACATGGTGGAATTCGAGCCCCGCGAATCGAGCTGACATTTTGAGAATGACATCACGGTAAGCCGACATTTTCGGGTCCTTGGCGTCAAAGTCTCCATTTATTTGAGATATTGTGAGATTTGAATCCCCGTGTACTTCAAGATGTTGAATGCCCATGGAGACTGTCATCCGAAGACCGTGCAACAAAGCCTCATACTCTACTGCACTGTTGGAATCTGTGTAGAGTATTTGGAGTACGTATTGGACCGTATCTCCGGGGGGGACGTCCGGACGACACAAGCCCCGAGACCATCTACAATCTTTAGAGCCGTCAAAGTGCATGATCCAATTGGAGTACACGCCGTATTCTTTAGGGAGTTCGGCTTCTGTCCATTCAGCGACGAAGTCAGCCAGTACTTGCAACTTAATGGCCTGTCATGGTTTGTATGTTATGTCGAACGGGAGGAGCTCGATAGCCCATTTTGCAATCCGGCCTATGGCATCGCGGTTATTTATTATGTCATTGAGTGGTACTTCGGAGGCCACCATGATTGAACACTCTTGGAAGTAGTGTTGTAGTTTTCGGGATGCCATGAAGACCGCGCATGCTATCTTTTGATAATGTGGGTACCGTGACTTGCATGGAGTGAGGATGGTGGATACGTAGTATACCGGCTTTTGAAATGGGAATTTATGTCCATCTGTCTCTCGTTCGACGACAAGCACTACGCTTACAACCTGGTGCGTTGCAGCTATGTATAGCAAGATGGGTTCGCCAACATTTGGCGCTGCCAGAATTGGATTGGTGGCGAAGAGGGCTTTTATTTCCTCCAGCCCTGCCTTAGCCACATCCGTCCACTCGAAGTGTTCGGTGCGTCGAAGAAGGCGATAAAGAGGTAGCACCTTTTCTCCTAATTGGGAGATAAAGCTGTTGAGGGCGGCCACACATCCAGTTAATTTCTGGATTTTCTTGAGGTCTATTGGGGTAGCCAACTGTGATAGAGCTTGGATTTTAGCCGGATTTGCTTCGATTCCTCTATTAGAGACAATAAAGCCCAAGAGTTTTCCGACTGGTACGCCGAAAACGCATTTCTCCGGGTTGAGCTTGATGTCATATGTTCGGAGATTGTCGAACGTAAGCCTCAAGTCGTCTATTAATGATTCTACATGTCTTGTTTTAATGACCACATCGTCTACGTAAGCCTCCACTATTTTGCCGATTTGTGTTTCCAGGCATGTTTGAATCATGCGTTGATAGGTTGCACTAGCATTTTTGAGCCCGAAAGGCATGGTGTTAAAACAGAAGGGACCGTATGGAGTGATAAATGCTGTTGCGGCTTGATCGGACTCTGCCATCTTGATTTGATGGTATCCGGAGTATGCGTCGAAGAAACACAATGAATCGTGTCCTGCGGTAGTGTCGATAATTTGATCGATGCGGGGGAGGGGGAAGGGATCCTTAGGGCAAGCCTTATTAAGATCTTTGAAATCGACGCATAGGCGCCAGGATTTGTCCTTCTTTGGTACCATCACCAGGTTTGCTAGACAGTCCGGATGTTTTATTTCTCTGATGAAACCAGCCTCAAGTAGATTGTCTAGCCCCTCTCCCATGGCTTGTCGCTTGGGTTCTGAAAAGCGCCGAAGAGTCTGTTTGACCGGCTTGTATCCATTAGTATGTTTAGGCTATGCTCGGCCAGCCTGCGTGGGATACCTGTCATGTCTGAAGTATGCCAGGCGAAAATGTCCCAGTTCTCGCGCAGGAACTCTCATAGTGCGGCGTGTATTGTGGGGTTCAGCTGTGCCCCAATTGATGCTCTTTTTGTAGGGTCCGTTGGGTGGACCTGGAATTTGACTATTTCGTCTACTAGTTTGAAAGAGGTGGACTTGGGTCGCTTGTCGAGTATCACGTCGTCCCTGTCCACTGTGGAATCCAGCGCAGTTAACTCTTCGGCCGCGAGGGCTTCGGATAATACCTCCAGGGCTAGTGCGGCAGTTTTTTTTGGAACAGAGTGCTATGTCCGGATCACTGGCTAGAGTGATGATCCCATTGGGCCCCGACATCTTGAGTTTCATGTACCCGTAATGGGGTATAGCTTGGAAGCTTTTGAGTGCATCTCGCCCCAAAAGGGCGTGGTATCCACTGCTAAACGGGGCCACTTGGAATGTGATTTCTTCGGACCTATAATTCTCCGGTGTGCCGAATACCACATCCAATGTGATTTTCCCTGCGCATCATGCCTCCCTACTAGGGATGAATCCCCTGAAGGTCGTGCTGCTTTGCTCAATGCGGCTCTTATCTATTTCCATCCCTTTAAGAGTTTCCACATAGATGAGGTTTAATCCGCTGCCGCCGTCCATCAGCACTTTAGTAAGCCGGAATCCGTCCACTATTGGACTAAGGACCAAAGCGGTTGGTGCTCGGACTGTTCGGAATTGAGGTTTGTCACTGGCATTGAAGGTTATGGCCGTATCATTCAACGAGTTTATTGTTGTGACGTGGAAGACTTTGGCGAGGCTGCGGAGTGCTCACTTGCGCCTGTTGTTTGAGGTGAAAGTCTCGAAGACGGTTAGTACTGTATTGTTATTTTCTGCGGGATGGTGCTCTGTGGTATTGTCGATGAGAAGGTCCTCGCCGATCCTGGCCACCTGCCGGAGTATCCAACATGCTCTAAGGCTGTGTGCTGGTATGGTGTCCGGTGTGCTATGAATTTTTCATGGCCTATTGAGCCATCCCTCTAGTACGGTTCCATGCCTTGTAGACTGCTTTGACATCTTTGTTGGTTTGTGACTTGCAAGAGTGCACGGGTTTAGTTAGGGCCGTGGGATCCTAGAATTTTGTTTGGGTCTTCCAGGCGCTTTCCATCATACAGTACTTCTGTACTATGGCCTCCAGGTCGGTGAAGTGCGCTATGTCACAGCGACTTATGGCATTAAGAATTCCCTTGTCCGTGCATCTTCCTCGTGACAGTCCTTAACCTTGCTCATTACAAGGAGGAATTTGGCCCAGAAGTGGTGTGCTGTCTCTTGGGGCTCTTGTATGATGTGAGAAAGATCGCTTGCATCTGGGTGGATGGGTGAAATTAAGTCCACGTCTTGAACTAATCTGGGACCCAGGGGCGAAGGAGCTCCTGAGCTGGGCATCTCGGGCTCCCGCATATTACCCAATATTTGCGGCCCGCAGCCCGATTCTAAGTTCGGAGCCTGGGCCATGTCCTCTCGTAGACGGGCATCCCGCTCAGAGAGCTCGGTAATCCGAACATAGTTCATCCTCAAAATAGAGGAAGAATTGCCGTTTTATTCTTCCACCACTGCTATCTGATGGGTGACCGGCGGAGAGTTAATCTCCCTTAGGTCGGGTCTAAGCCCGATCCGATCATAATCCGCAATGACTCCCAGGGCGGCGATGCGATCCAAGAGCTCATTCAAGGAGGAGAGCTATGTTGGATCCATCTGCTCAGTGAATTCCGGGCTGACGTCGAGGTTGTTTTTGATGACCTCCGATGTCATCATCGGCGCGACGGCCGAACGGGCCGCCATGAAGAAACCATGCAGCCGGAGAGTTTGGCCTACAACCAGGGATCCTCCGGAGGTGATGTTATCCTTGATAATGAGGCAAGCCATCAAGCCTTGTCAGGACGGCACAGTGGAACTCTCAATGAGCACAAATGTCGGTGTCAAAACCGGCGGATCTTGGGCAGGGGGTCCCGAACTATGCGTCTAAGGCTAATGGTAATAGGAGGCAGGGGACACGATGTTTTACCCAGGTTCGGGCCCTCTCGATGGAGGTAATACCCTACTTCCTGCTTGATTGATCTTGATGATATGAGTATTACAAGAGTTGATCTACCACGAGATCGTAGAGGCTAAACCCTAGAAGCTAGCCTATGATTCTGATTGTTGTTGTTTTACACACTAAACCCTCCGGTTTATATAGACACCGGAGGGGGCTAGGGTTACACAAAGTCGGTTACAGAGAAGGAAATCTACATATCCGAATATCTAAGCTTGCCTCCCATGGAAAGGAGAGTCCCACCTGGACACGGGACGAAGTCTTTCGTGTCGTATCTTCATAGTCCAACAGTCCGTCCAAAGTATATAGTCCGGTTGTCCGAGGACCCCTTAATCCAGGACTCCCTCAAGGGGAGCCATCCCACTTTTGTTCGATCCACTGTATAGAGTTTTACTAGCATAATGAATAACATTTAGTTTCTTATCAACTCTTTGTGCTAGAACAGCACCAGCAACATAGTCACTAGCATCACACATAATTTCAAAAGGCAAGTTCCAATCAGGTGGTTGAACAATAGGTTTAGAAATTAAGGCTTTCTTGAGTGTTTCAAAGTCTTCAAAACAATCATCATCAAAAACAAATGGGACATCCTTTTGCAAAAGGTTTGTAAGAGGCCTAGAAATTTTAGAAAAGTCTTTGATAAATCTCCTATAGAAACCAACATCTCTGCAAAACTCAATCAAGATTGCTTGAACAATCATCAAAAGACTTCCCATAGACAGAGAAGTCATCCATGACAACCTCAACAATCTTTTCACAAAAGTTAGAGAATATAGCAATCATGCAACTTTGAAAGGTAGCAGGTGCATTGCATAAACCAAAAGGCATATGTCTATAAGGATATGTTCCAAAGGGACAAGTATAAGTGGCTTTTTCTTGATCAGGGTGAGAAACATGTATTTGCGAAAAACCAGAGTATCCATCAAGGAAGCAAAAGTGTGTGTGCTTAGATAATATTTCGAGCATTTGATCAATAAAAGGCAGAGGGTAATAATCTTTTCTAGTTGCTTTATTTAATTTTCTAAAATCAATTACCATTCTATAGCATGTAACAATTCTTTGTGGAATAAGTTCATTCTTATCATTAGGAACAACAGTAATACCTCCCTTCTTAGGAACACAATGAACAGGACTTACCCATCTACTATCAGCTATAGGATAGATTATACCTGCTTCCAAAAGTTTTAACATTTCCGTTCTTACCACCTCTTTCATCTTCGGATTTAACCAACGTTGGTGATCAACAACCGGTTAGCATCAGGTTCCATATTAATCTTGTGCTGACATGGAGTGGGACTACTGCCCTTTAAATCATCAAGAGTATATCCAATAACAGCTCGGTGCTTCCTTAGAACTTCCAATAATCTTTCTTCTTCATGTTCTGAAAGGTTAGCACTAATAATAACAGGATATATCTTCTTTTCATCAAGATAAGCATATTTCAAAGTGTCTGGCAATTGTTTTAATTCAAACACAGGATCACCTTTAGGTGGAGGAGGACCTGCTAGAGTTTCAATAGGCAAATTTTGTTTAAGCAGAGGACATTGTTCGAAGAAAATATCATCTATTTTATTTCTTTCATACATATGTAAATCATTTTCATGGTCTAGCAAATATTGTTCTAGAGGATCAGTAGGAGGCACATCAATAGAAGCAAGACCAATTATTTCATCCTTACTAGGTAATTCTTTTTCATGTAGCTTTCTACTAAACTTGGAAAAAATAAATTCATGAGACTCATCACCAAAACTAACACCGATGGTTTGTTTCTCACAATCTGTTCTAGCATTAACAGTGTTCAAGAAAGATCTACCAAAGATAATGGGACAAAAGTCATCTTGTGGGGAACCAAGAACAAGAAAATCAGTAGGGTATTTTATTTTCCCACACAAGACTTCAACATCTCTATCAATCCCAATTGGTGATATACTATCTCTATTAGCAAGTTTAATAGTAACATCTATGTCTTCTAGCTCTGCAGGTGCTATGTCATTCATAATTTCTTGATATAAAGAGTAGGGAATAGCACTCACGTTAGCACCTATGTCACATAAACCATGATAACAGTAACCCCTATTTTAACTGAGACAACGAGCATGCCAACAACAAGTTGTGTTTATCCTTTTTATCAGGTTTGGCAATTCTAGCAGCTTCTTCACAGAAGTAAATAGCATGCCATAACCAAAGCAATACTAGGTTCTACTTTAATTTGTTCATGTGGTTTAGGTGTTCTAATATAACTTTTCTTGACCACAGTTGAAACTTTAGCATGTTCCTTTATCCTAAGAGGGAAATGTGGTTTTTCAATATAAGTAGTAGGAACAACTGGATCAACATTATAAAGTATAGTTTCTTCTTTAGCTAGTATCGATACTTTAATTTCTTCTTTAATAGGTGGGTGATTTTTAAACCACTTCTCTTTAGGGAGATCAACATGAGTATCATATGATTCACAAAAGGAGGCTACTATCTCAGAGTCAAGTCCATATTTAGTGCTAAACTTTTGAAAAGCATTGGTATTCATAAAAGATTTAACACAACCATACTTAAACTTAATACCTGACTCTTTACCTTCGCCGAATTCCTAATCTTCAGTGTTGCGTTTAATTCTTTCCAAAATATCCCACCGGAATTCAATAGTCTTCTTTATGAAGGAACAAGTACAAGAAGTATCGAGCATGGATTGATCTTCATGAGAAAACCGAGCATAAAAATTCCGAATAACAATTTCTCTTGAGAGCTCATGATTGGGGCATGAATATAACATTGAACAAAGCCTCCCCCAAGCTAGAGCGATACTTTCTCCTTCACGAGGCCAAACATTATATATGTAATTCTGATCACGATGAACTAGATGCATAGGATATTTTTTTTGGTGAAACTCCAATTTCAATCGATTCCAGTTCCAAGTTCCAATATCATCGCATAGCCTATACCATGCCAATGCTTTTCCCTTCAAAGATAAAGGAAAAACCTTCTTCATAACTTCATCTCCGGGTAAACCTGCAAGCTTAAACAATCCACAAATTTGTTCCACATATATAGAGTGCATATCAGGATGTTCGGTTTCGTCTCTTGCATAAGGATTAGCTAGCAGTTGTTCTATCATACACGAAGGAATTTCAAATTCAATATTTTAAATAGGTGCAGTAGGTTGAGGTGTAGATAATTGTGGTTCCGGTCGAGGTGAAGATACCAGGAACAAACCCCTCAAAGGATTATTCTCCATAGCAACAAGTGACAATAAATTTCAGCACACTATATAAATGTTTCCTTACCCAATTCCACTTACCAAAGGCGCTTCACTCCCCGGCAATGGCGCCAGAAAATAGTCTTGATGACCCACAAGTACAGGGGATCAATTGTAGCTCTTTTCTATAAGTAAGAGTGTCGAACCCAACGAGGAGCAGAAGGAAATGATAAGTGGTTTTCAGCAAGGTAATGTCTGCAAGTGCTGAAATTGTAAGTAACAGAGTAGTTTGATAGCAAGATAATTGATAAAGAGCAAGTAATGATAGTAGTAAAAAAAGTGCAGCAAGGTAGCCCAATCCTTTTGAGGAAAAGGACAGGCCAAAACGGTCTCTTCTAATAAGCAAAGCGTTCTTGAGGGTAGACGGGAATTTCATCTAGTCCCTTTCATCCTGTTGGTTCGATTTGTGTTCGCTACTTTGATAATTTGATATGTGGGTTGATCGGAGCTTAGGTGCTGTTCTTACTTGAACAAACCTCCTACTTATGATTAACCCTCCTGCAAGCATCCGCAACTACGGTAAAGTATTAAGAATAAATTCTAACCATAGCACTAAACTTTTGGATCCAATCGGTCCCTTACGGAATAGCGCATAAACTAGGGTTTAAGCTTCTGTCACTCTCACAAACCATCCTCTAATTACTACTCCACAATGAATTGCCTTAGGCCCAAATATGGTGAAGTGTCATGTAGTCGACGTTCACATGACACCACTAAGGGAATAACAACATACATACTATCAAAATATCGAACACATATCAAGTTCACATGATTACTTGCAACATGATTTCTCCCGTGTCCTCAAGAACAAAAGTAACTACTCACAAATGATAAATATTCTCATGATCAGAGGAGTATTAAATAGCTAGTTTTGTGATAAGATAAATTGTAACGGGTAACAACCAATGAAAGTAAATAAAGTGCAGCAAGGTGGCCCAATCCTTTTTGTAGCAAAGGACAAGCCTGGACAATTTCTTATAATGAGAAAAGCGCTCCCAAGGACACATGGGAATTATCGCTGTTAGTTTTCCTCACGCCATATGATTCGCGTTCGGTACTTTGATAATTTGATATGTGGGTGGACCGGTGCTTGGGTACTGCCCTTACTTGGACAAGCATCCCACTTATGATTAACCCCTATTGCAAGCATCCGCAACTACAAAACAAGTATTAAGGTAAACCTAACCACAGATTAAACATATGGATCCAAATCAGCCCTTACGAAACAACGATAAACTAGGGTCTAAGCTTCATCACTCTAGCAACCCATCATCTACTTATTACTTCCCAATGCCTTCCTCTAGGCCCAAATAATGGTGAAGTGTCACGTAGTCGACGTTCACATAACACCACTAGAGGAAAGACAACATACATCTCATCAAAATATTGAACGAATACCAAATTCACATGACTACTAATAGCAAGACTTCACCCATGTCCTCAGGAACAAACGTAACTACTCACGAAGCATATTCGTGTTCATAATCAGAGGAGTAATAACATGCATTAAGGATCTGAACATACGATCTTCCACCAAGTAACCAATTAGCATCAACTACAAGGAGTAACCAACACTACTAGCAACCCACAGGTACCAATTTGTGGTTTTGATACAAGATTGGATACAAGAGATGAACTAGGGTTTTGAGAGGACATGGTGCTGGTGAAGATGTTGATGGAGATTGACCCCCTCCCGATGAGAGGATCGTTGGTGTTGACGATGTTGATGATTTCCCCCTCCCGGAGGGAAGTTTCACCGGCAGAACAACTCTGCCAAAGCCCTAGATTGGTTCCGCCAAGGTTCCGCCTCGTGGCGGCGGAGTTTCGTCCCGTAAGCTTGCCTCTTATTTTTTCCAGGCTAAAAGCCTTCATATAGCAGAAGATGGGCACCCGAGGGCCACCAGGGGGCCAGGAGACAGGCGCACCCAGTAGGGGTGGGCGCGCCCACCCTCCCCGGCCAGGTGTGGCCCCTCGTGTTTTCTTCGCTCAATAATTCTTATTTATTCCAAAACTGACTTCGGTGGAGTTTAAGGATTTTTGGAGCTGTGCAGAATAGGTTTCCAATATTTGCTCCTTTTCCAGCCAGAATTCCAGCTACCGGCATTCCCCCTCTTCATAGTAAACCTTGTAAAATAAGAGAAAATAGCCATATGTATTGAGACATAATGTTTAATAACAACCCATAATGCAATAAATATTGATATAAAAGCATGATGCAAAATGGACGTATCAACTCCCCCAAGCTTAGACCTCACTTGTCCTCAAGCAGAAGATGATATCGAAAAATATGTCCACATGTTTAGAGATAGAGGTGTCGATAAAAATAAAATACGGACATGAGGGCATCATGATCATTCTTATAACCGCAACCTCTATAGATTTTGTCATATGATTTCTTATGCTCAAGTAACAATCAATTCACAATGTCAAGTATGGTTTAGAAACATCATTGGGAACTAGCAAACTATAATCTCAGTCATTAAAGAAATTGCAATTTATCATAACATCAGAAAGAGTCAAGAATAGAGATTTTCAGCAAGTACACATACTCCACTATCATATAGTCTTCTACAATTGCTAACACTCATGCAGTTTCAACCGGACACTGAGAAAGATAGGGGCTTATTGTGTTGCCTCCCAACGTATTCACCTTTGGGTGATGTCAACAATAATAATTCATGCTAACTTACATCCAATTGGATATATATATATATCAAGATCTTTTAAACACGAGGAGCTTGCCAAAGGATAAAATGAAAAGGGGAAAAGGTGAAGATCACCTTGACTCAAGCATAAAGTAAAAACATAGACTAAAAGATAGGCCCTTCGCAGAGGGAAGCAGAGGTCGTCGTGTGCTTTTAGGGTTGGATGCACAAAATCTTAATGCAAAAGAACGTCACTTTATATTGCCACTTGTATATGGACCTTTATTATGCTGTCCATCGCTTTTATTGCTTCCATAACAAGATCGTATAAAGCTTATTTTCTCCGCACTAATAAGTCATACATATTTAGAGAGCAATTTTTATTGCTCGCAACGTGAAAACTTACTTGAAGGATATTACTCAATCCATAGGTAGGTATGGTGGACTCTCATGGCAAAAACTGGGTTTAATGATATTTGGAAGCACAAGTAGTATCTCTACTTGGTGCAAGGAAATTGGCTAGCATGAGGGAGAATGGCAAGCTCAACATGTTGGGAAGATCAATGACAATATACTTTAAGTGAGATGTGAGAAAACATAAACCATTACGTTGTCTTCCTTGTCCAACATCAACTCTTTTAGCATGACATACTTAATGAGTGCTCACAATCATAAAAGATGTCCAAGATAGTATATTTGTATGTGAAAACCTATCTTTCCTTATTACTTCGTCTTAATTGCAACGATGACCAAAACTATGTTTGTCAACTCTCAACAACTTTTATGCCTCATACTTTCTATGTGTGAAGTCATTACTGTCCATAAGATCAATATGAACTCTTTTATTCTTTTATTCTTTCTACTTCCTCAAGATCATACAAGATCACGGACTCGATTAGATAAAGAGATCATAAAGCAAAACTCAAAACTACTTGATACTAAAACTTCAATCTACTACATCAAGATACTACTAAAAGGATCGAATTAAGTAAAGCGGTAAAGATAGGAGTGTGATGGTGATACGACACTGGGGCACCTCCCCCAAGCTTGGCAGTTGCCAAGGGGAGTGCCCATACCCATGTGATTATGCCCTCGGAGGTGGTGAAGTAGGGGTTGTTGATGATGTAGGCTTGTCGTCCATCTTCCAAGGCATAGGCTCACCATCATAGAAGGATGATCGCGTCTCCGAGATCCTAAATCTGCAGCCAAACTCATTCTCTTGAATCTATATTCATACTCATAGTTTTGGTTTTGCAAGTCATAGATCTGGGCTTGGAGGTGCTCGATTTTCTATTGAAGCTTGAAGATGGTCTCCCCAATGACCTTGGCATCAAGCGTGTGGTTGTTGGTGAACTCCGTGATCATCATCTGGTTAGCGTTGAGTCCATGCTCCACCATCCCTTGGCACTTGAAAACTTGTTGCTCCATGGCTTCGAGCTTTGTCTCCACGCTTTCGGTACGCCTTGGTCCCTCCACATCGCGGATGTGCAGCACCCCCTCACGCATCTCAATGGTTTGAGGGTGTTGAAGCACCTCCGCGAGATAGGGGTTGATAACCCTCTCGAAAAACTTGTCCTCGGGAGTGCTTGGAGACGTCATGATGCTCAATCTGTCGGAAAAACATCTCGAAACAAAAACAGAGGATATTTGCGTGATACGGTGGTCAAAGCCTTCGGGAGATTATATAATGAATATTTACCGACCAAATATGTAACGTGCAAGAAAACAGAGTCCGGGGGGACACACGAGGTGGCCACGAGACAGGGGGGCGCGCCCTGTAAGGGTGGGCGCGTCCTCCACCCTTGTGGAGGCCTCGTGTACTTCCCGGATTACTTATTTCTTCCTAAAATTCTTAAATATTCAAAAATGGATAAAAATTGTCATTGGAATTGTTTTGGATTCGGCTTACTTACCATACCACATACCTATTCCTTTTCGGAGTCTGAAACGTTCTGGAAAGTGTCCCTTATGTATTCCTCCGGGGTTACGATCTCAATAATATTAGTTTCAACATTGATAGGATTACCTAACATATAATGATTAATTCTTTGACCGTTCACCACCCTCGGGCTTGTGCCTTCGAAATTGTTGATTTTTATGGCACCGGAACAATAGACTTCCTCGATAACGTAAGGACCTTCCCATTTATAGAGAAGTTTTCCTGCAAAAAATCTTAAACGAGAGTTGAATAATAACACATAATCACCTACGTTAAATTCTCGCTTTCGTATCCTTTTGTCATGCCAGCGTTTAACTTTTTCTTTGAATAGCTTAGCATTCTCATAGGCTTGGGTTCTCCATTCATCAAGTGAGTTAATATCAAATAACCTCTTCTCACTGGCAAGGTTGAAGTCATAGTTGAGCTCTTTAATAGACCAATATGCTTTATGTTCAATTTCAAGAGCTAAGTGACATGCTTTTCCATAAACCATCTTATACGGAGACATACCCATAGGATTTTTATATGCAGTTCTATAGGCCCACAATGCATCATCAAGTTTTCTGGACCAATTCTTTCTAGATCTATTCAAAGTCTTTTGCAAAATCAATTTGAGCTCTCTGTTGCTCAACTCTACTTGACCACTAGATTGCGGGTGATAAGGCGATGCACTTCTATGATTACCATCATACTTAGCAAGCATCTTACGGAAAGCACCATGAATAAAACGTGAACCACCATCAGTCGTAAGATATCTAGGGACTCCAAACCTCGGAAAAATAACTTCTTTAAGCATCTTAATAGAGGTGTTATGATTAGCACTACTAGTTGGAATAGCTTCTACCCACATAGTAGCATAATCAACAGCAACTAAAATATGTGTGTAACCATTACAGGCAGGAAAAGGTCCCATATAATCAAATCCCCAAACATCAAATGGTTCAATAACAAGTGAATAATTCATAGGCATTTCTTGACGTCTACTAATATTACCAATTCTTTGGCATTCATCACAAGATAATACAAACTTACGAGCATCTTTCAAGAGAGTTGGCCAATAAAAACCAGATTGCAATACCTTATGTGCAGTTCTATCTCCAGCGTGGTGTCCTCCATATGATTCAGAGTGACACTTGTGTAGGATTTGTTCCTGTTCATGCTCAGGTACACAACGTCTAATAACACCATCTACTCCTTTATAAAGGTGTGGGTCATCCCATAAGTAACGTCTTAAATCATAAAAGAACATTTTCTTTTGCTGGTATGTGAAACTAGGTGGTATAAATTTAGCAACAATGTAATTAGCATAATCAGCATACCAATGAGCAGTAAGAGAAGCATTAATTGATGGAAATATGCCCTAGAGGCAATAATAAAATGGTTATTATTATATTTATTTGTTCATGATAATTGTCTATTATTCATGCTACAATTGTATTATCCGGAAATCGTAATACATGTGTGAATACATAGACCACAACAAGTCCCTAGTGAGCCTCTAGTTGACTAGCTCGTTGATCAACAGATAGTCATGGTTTCCTGAGTATGGACATTGGATGTCATTCATAACGGGATCACATCATTAGGAGAATGATGTGATGGAAAAGACACAATCCTAAGCATATCACAAAGATCGTGTAGTTCGTTTCGCTAGACCTTTTCCAAATGTCAAGTATCATTTCCTTAGACCATGAGATTGTGCAACTCCCGGATACCGTAGGAGTGCTTTGGGTGTGCCAAACATCACAACGTAACTGGGTGACTATAAAGGTGCACTACGTGTATCTCCGAAAGTGTCTGTTGGGTTGGCACGATTCGAGACTGGGATTTGTCACTCCGTATGACGGATAGGTATCTCTAGGCCCACTCGGTAATGCATCATCATAATGAGCTCAAGGTGACCAAGTGTCTGGTCACGGGATCATGCATTACGGTACGAGTAAAGTGACTTTCCGGTAACGAGATTGAACGAGGTATTAGGATACCGACGATCGAGTCTCGGGCAAGTACGTAACGATTGACAAAGGGAATTGTATACGGTATTGATTGAATCCTCGACATCGTGGTTCATTCGATGAGATCATCGAGGAGCATGTGGGAGCAAACATGGGTATCCAGATCCCGCTGTTGGTTATTGACCGGAGAGGCGTCTCGGTCATGTCTGCATGTCTCCCGAACCCGTAGGGTCTACACACTTAAGGTTCGGTGACGCTAGGGTTGTAGAGATATAAATATGCAGTAACTCGAAAGTTGTTCGGAGTCCCGGATGAGATCCAGGACATCGAGGAGTTCCAGAATGGTCCGGAGGTGAAGAATTATAAATAGGAAGTGCAGTTTCGGCCATCGGGAAAGTTTCGGGGGTCACCGGTATTGTACCGGGACCAACGGAAGGGTCCCGGGGGTCCACTGGGTGGGGCGACCTATCCCGGAGGGCCCCATGGGCTGAAGTGGGGAGGGGAACCAGCCCCTGGTGGGCTGTTGCGCCCACCCTTGGGCCCCCCTGCGCCTAGAAATGGAAACCCTAGGGTGGGGGGCGCCTCCACTTGCCTTGGGGGCCAAGCCTCCCCCCTGGCCACCGCCCCCCTTGGAGATGGCATCTCCTATGGACGGCGCCCCCTAGGGGACCTATATAAAGAGGGGGGAGGGAGGGCAGCCGGACCCATGCTCTTGGCACCTCCCTCTTCCATTGCTACACCTCTCCCTCTTGTAGAAGCTCGGCAAAGCTCTGCCGAGATCACTGCTGCATCCACTACCACGCCGTCGTGCTGCTGTACCTCCGTCAACCTCTCCTTCCCCCTTGCTCGATCAAGAAGGAGGAGACGTCTTCCTCAACCGTACGTGTGTTGAATGCGGAGGTGTTGTCCGTTTAGCACTAGGATCATCGATGATTTGGATCATGACGAGTACGACTCCCTCAACCCCGTTCTCTTGAACGCTTCCGCACGCGATCTACAAGGGTATGTAGATGCACTCCCCTCTCTCGTTGCTAGATGACTCCATAGATTGATCTTAGTGAACGTAGAATTTTTTATTTTATGCAACGTTCCCCAACAGTGGCATCATGAGCTAGGTCTATGCATAGTTCTCTTTGCACGAGTAGAACACAATTTGTTGTGGGCGTAGATGTTGTCAACTTTCTTGCCACTACTAGTCTTATTTTGCTTCAGCGGTATTGTGGGATGAAGAGGCCCGGACCGACCTTACACGTACACGTACGTGAGACGGGTTCCACCGACTGACATGCACTAGTTGCATAAGGTGAAGTGGATTCGATGAAAAGGGTCCTTATGAAGGGTAAATAGAAGTTGGCAAATCACGTTGTGGCTTTTACGTAGGTAAGAAAAGGTTCTTGCAAGATCACCTATAGAAGCCACGTAAAAACTTGCAACAACAATTAGAGGACGTCTAACTTGTTTTTGCAGCAAGTGTTTTGTGATGTGATATGGCCAAAGGATGTGATGAATGATATATGTGATGTATGAGATGATCATGTTCTTTTAATAGGAATCACGACTTGCATGTCGATGAGTATGACAACCGACAGGAGCCATAGGAGTTGTCTTTATTTTTTGTATGACCTGCGTGTCATTGAAGAACGCCATGTAAATTACTTTACTTTATTGCTAAACGCGTTAGCCATAGAAGTAGAAGTAGTCATTGGCGTGACAACTTCATGAAGACACGATGATGGAGATCATGATGATGGAGATCATGGTGTCATGCGGTGACGAAGATGATCATGGCACTCAAGATGGAGATCAAAGGAGCAATATGATATTGGCCATATCATGTCACTATTTGATTGCATGTGATGTTTATCATGTTTTACATCTTATTTGCTTAGAACGACGGTAGCTTAAATAAGATGATCCTCAAATAATTTCAAGAAAAGTGTTCCCCTAATCGCACCGCTATGAAGGTTCGCTATTTCAAGCACCACCGATGATCGGGTGGGGTAGATCCTAACGTTCGAATACAACGGGTGTAAGCCAGATTTACACACGCAATACACTTAGGTTGACTTGACGAGCCTAGCATGTACAGACATGGCCTCGGAGCACGGAAGACCGAAAGGTCGAGCATGAATCGTATAGTAGATACGATCAACATGAAGATGTTCACCGATGTTAGCTAGTCCGTCTCACATGACGATCGGACACGACCTAGTTGACTTGGATCATGTTTCACTTAGATGACTAGAGGGATGTCTATCTAAGTGGGAGTTAATTGAATAATTTGATTAGATGAACTTAATTATCATGAACTTAGTCTAAAAACCTTTGCAAATGTCTTGTAGATCAAATGGCCAGCGCTCATGTCCACCTCAACTTCAACGCGTTCCTAGAGAAAACCAAGCTGAAAGATGATGGCAGCAACTATACGGACTGGGTCCAGAACCTGAGGATCATCCTCATAGCTGCCAAGAAAGATTATGTCCTAGAAGCACCGCTGGGTGAAGCACCAATCCCAGAGAACCAAGACGTTATGAACGCTTGGCAGTCTCGTGCTGATGACTACTCCCTCGTTCAGTGCGGCATGCTTTACAGCTTAGAACCGGGGCTCCAAAAGCGTTTTGAGCAACACAGAGCATATGAGATGTTCGAAGAGCTGAAAATTGTTTTCCAAGCTCATGCCCGGGTCGAGAGATATGATGTCTCCGACAAGTTCTTGAGCTGTAAGATGGAGGAAAATAGTTCTATTAGTGAACACATACTCAAGATGTCTGGGTTGCACAACCGCTTGACTCAGCTGGGAGTTAATCTCCCGGATGACGCGGTCATTGACAGAATCCTCCAGTCGCTCCCACCAAGCTACAAGAGCTTTGTGATGAACTTCAATATGCAGGGGATGGAAAAGACCATTCCTGAAGTGTATTCAATGCTGAAATCAGCAGAGGTAGAGATCAAAAAGGAACATCAAGTGTTGATGGTGAATAAAACCACTAAGTTCAAGAAAGGCAAGGGTAAGAAGAACTTCAAGAAGGATGGCAAGGGAGTTGCCGCGCCCGGTAAGCCAGTTGCCGGGAAGAAGTCAAGCAATGGACCCAGCTTCCGAGACTGAGTGCTTTTATTGCAAGGGAAGTGGTCACCGAAGCGGAACTGCCCCAAGTACTTAGCGGACAAGAAGGCCGGCAAAACCAATGGTATATGTGATATACATGTAATTGATGTGTACCTTACCAAGCTCGTAGTAGCTCCCCGGTATTTGATACTTGTGCGGTTGCTCATATTTGTAACTCAAAGCAGAGCTGCGGAATAAGCGGAGACTGGCGAAGGACGAGGTGACGATGCGCGTCGGGAATGGTTCCAAGGTCGATGTGATCGCCGTCGGCACGCTACCTCTACATTTACCTATGGGATTAGCTTTATACCTCAATAATTGTTATTTAGTACCAGCGTTGAGCATGAACATTGTATCAGGATCTCATTTAATTCGAGATGGCTACTCATTTAAATCCGAGAATAATGGTTGTTCTATTTATATGAGTGATATGTTTTATGGTCATGCCCCGCTGGTGAATGGTTTATTCTTAATGAATCTCGAGCATAATGTTACACATATTCACAGTGTGAATACCAAAATATGTAAAGTTGATAACGGTAGTCCCACATACTTGTGGCACTGCCGCCTTGGTCACATTGGTGTCAAGCGCATGAAGAAGCTCCATGCTGATGGACTTTTAGAGTCTCTAGATTATGAATCGTTTGACACATGCAAGCGATGCCTCATGGGCAAGATGACAAAGACTCCGTTCTCCGGAACAATGGAGCGAGCAACCAACTTATTGGAAATCATACATACTGATGTGTGCGGTCCAATGAGCGTTGAGGCTCGCGGAGGATATCGTTATGTTCTCACTCTCACTGATGACTTGGGTAGATATGGGTATGTCTACTTGATGAAACACAAGTCTGAGACCTTTGAAAAGTTCAAGGAATTTCAGAATGAGGTAGAGAATCAACGTGACCGAAAGATAAAGTTCTTACGATCAGATCGTGGGGGTGAATATTTAAGTCACGAATTTGGTACGCACCTAAGGAAATGTGGAATCGTTTCACAACTCACGCCGCCTGGAACACCTCAGCGAAATGGTGTGTCCGAACATTGTAATCGCACTCTATTGGATATGGTGCGATCTATGATGTCACTTATCGATTTACCGCTATCATTTTGGGGATACGCTCTAGAGACAGCTACATTCACTTTAAGTAGGGCACCGTCTAAATCCGTTAAGACGACACCGTATGAATTATGGTTCGGGAAGAAACATAAGCTGTCATTTCTAAGAGTTTGGGGATGAGATGCTTATGTCGAGAAACTTCAACCTGAGAAGCTCGAACCCAAGTCGGAAAAATGCGTCTTCATAGGATACTCTAAGGAAACCATTGGGTATACCTCCTACTTAAGATCCGAGGGCAAGATCTTTGTTGCCAAGAACGGGTCCTTTTTGGAGAAAGAGTTTCTCTCGAAAGAATTAAGTGGGAGGAAAGTAGAGCTTGATGAAGTACTACCTCTTGAAATGGTGAGTAGCGCAACTCAGGAAGATGTTCCTGTGGTGCCTACACCGACAAGAGAGGAGGTTAATGATGATGATCAAGATACTTCGGATCAAGCTCCTCTTGAACTTCAAGGTCCACAAGGACACGCTCCGCACTGAGTGGTACGGCAACCCTGTCTTCGAAATCATGTTGTTAGACAATGGTGAACCTTCGAACTATGAAGAAGCGATGGCGGGCCCAGATTCCAACAAATGGCTTTAAGCCATGCAATCCAAGATAGGATCCATGTATGAAAACAAAGTGTGGACTTTTACAGACTTGCCCGATGATCAACGAGCAATAGAAAACAAATGGATCTTTAAGAAGAAGACGGATGCGGATGGTAATGTTACCATATATAAAGCTCTACTTGTCGCTAAGGGTTATCGACAAGTTCAAGGGATTGACTACGATGAGACATTCTCTCCCGTAGCGAAGCTAAAGTCCGTCCGAATCATGTTAGCAATTGCCGCATACTATGATTATGAGATATGGCGAATGGACGTCAAAACGGTATTCCTTAACGGTCACCTTAAGGAAGAACTGTATATGATGCAGCCGAAAGGTTTTGTCGACCCTAAGAATGCTAACAAGGTATGAAAGCTCCAGCGCTCCATCTATGGGCTGGTGCAAGCATCTCGGAGTTGGAACATTCGCTTTAATGAGATGATTAAAGCGTTTCGGTTTATGCAGACTTATGGAGAAGCCTTCGTTTACAAGAAAGTGAGTGGGAGCTCTGTAGCATTTCTCATATTATATGTGGATGACATACTTTTGATGGGAAATGATATAGAACTTTTGGATAGCATAAAGGCCTACTTGAATAAGTGTTTTTCAATGAAGGACCTTGGCGAAGCTGCTTACATATTAGGCATAAAAATCTATATAGATCAAGACGCCTCATAGGTCTTTCACAAAGCACATAGCTTGATAAGATATTGAAGAAGTTCAATGTGGATCAGTCCAAGAAGGGGTTCTTGCCTGTGTTGCAAGGTGTGAAATTGAGCTCAGCTCAATGCCCGACCATGGCAGAAGATAGAGAAAAGATGAATGTCGTCCCCTATGCCTCAGCCATAGGGTCTATCATGTATGCCATGACCTGTACCAGACCTGATATAAACCTTCCCGTAAGTCTGGTAGGAAGGTACCAAAGTAATCCCGGCACGGAACACTGGACAGCGGTCAAGAACATCCTTAAGTACCTGAAAAGGACTAAGGATATGTTTCTCGTATATGGAGATGACGAACAGCTCGTCGTAAAGGGTTACGTCGACGCTAGCTTCAACACAGATCTGGATGACTCTAAGTCACAAACCGGATACGTGTATATTTTGAATGGTGGGGCAATAAGCTGGTGTAGTTGCAAGCAGAGCGTCGTGGCGGGATCTACATCTGATGCGGAGTACATGGCACCCTCGGAGGCAGTGCATGAAGCTATCTAGGTGAAGGAGTTCATCACCGAGCTAGGAGTCATACCCAATGCGTCAGGGCCGATCACACTCTTCTGTGACAACACTGGAGCTATTGCACTTGCCAAGGAGCCTAGGTTTCACAAGAAGACCAGGCACATCAAGCGTCGCTTCAACTCCATCCATGAAAATGTTCAAGATGGACACATAGATATTTGTAAAGTGCATACGGACCTGATTGTAGCAGATCCGTTGACTAAACCTCTCCCTAGAGCAAAACATGATCAACACCAGAACGCAATGGGTGTTCGATACATCACAATGTAACTAGATTATTGACTCTAGTGCAAGTGGGAGACTGTTGGAAATATGCCCTAGAGGCTATAATAAAATGGTTACTATTATATTTCTTTGTTCATGATAATTGTCTATTATTCATGCCACAATTGTATTATCCGGAAATCGTAATACATGTGTGAATACATAGACCACAACAAGTCCCTAGTGAGCCTCTAGTTGACTAGCTCGTTGATCAACAGATAGTCATGGTTTCCTGACTATGGACATTGGATGTCATTGATAAGGGGATCACATCATTAGGAGAATGATGTGATGGAAAAGACCCAATCCTAAGCATAGCACAAAGATCGTGTAGTTCGTTTCGCTAGAGCTTTTCCAAATGTCAAGTATCATTTCCTTAGACCATGAGATTGTGCAACTCCCGGATACCATAGGAGTGCTTTGGGTGTGCCAAATGTCACAACGTAACTGGGTGACTATAAAGGTGCACTACGGGTATCTCCGAAAGTGTCTGTTGGGTTGGCTCGAATCGAGACTGGGATTTCTCACTCCGTAGGATGGAGAGGTATCTCTGGGCGCACTCGGTAATGCATCATCATAATGAGCTCAAGGTGACCAAGTGTCTGGTCACGGGATCATGCATTACGTTACAAGTAAAGTGACTTGCCGGTAACGAGATTGAACAAGGTATTAGGATACCGACGATCGAGTCTAGGGCAAGTAACGTACCGATTGACAAAGGGAATTGTATATGGGATTGATTGAATCCTCGACATCGTGGTTCATTCGAAGAGATCATCGAGGAGCATGTGGGAGCCAACATGGGTATCCAGATCCCGCTGTTGGTTATTGACCGGAGAGGCGTCTTGGTCATGTCTGCATGTCTCCCGAACCCGTAGGGTCTACACACTTAAGGTTCGGTGACGCTAGGGTTGTAGAGATATGAATATGCAGTAACCTGAAAGTTGTTATGAGTCCCAGATGAGATCCCGGACGTCATGAGGAGTTCCGGAATGGTCCAGAGGTGAAGAGTTATATATAGGAAGTGCAGTTTCGGCCATCGGGAAAGTTTCGGGGGTCACCGATAATTTACCGGGACCACCGAAAGGGTCCTGGGGGTCCACCGGGTGGGGCCACCTATCCCGGAGGGCCCCGTTGGCTGATGTGGGGAGGGGAACCAGCCCCTGGTGAGTTGGTGCGCCCCCCTTGGGCCCCCCTGCGCCTAGGGTTGGAAACCCTAGGGTGGGGGGCGCCTCCACTTGCCTTGGGGGGGAAAGCCTCCCCCTGGCCGCCGCCCCCCCTTGGAGATGGCATCTCCTAGGGCCGTCGCCCCCCCTAGGGGGCCTATATAAAGAGGGGGTAGGGAGGGCAGCCGGACCCATGCTCTTGGCGCCTCCCTCTCCCATTGCTACACCTCTCCCTCTCGTAGAAGCTCGGCGAAGCTCTGCCGAGATCACTGCTGCATCCACCACCACACCGTCGTGCTGCTGGATCTCCGTCAACCTCTCCTTCCCCCTTGCTGGATCAAGAAGGAGGAGACGTCTTCCTCAACCGTACGTGTGTTGAACATGGAGGTGCTGTCCGTTCAGTACTAGGATCATCGGTGATTTGGATCACGACGAGTACGACTCCCTCAACCCCTTTCTCTTGAATGCTTCCGCACGCGATCTACAAGGGTATGTAGATGCACTCCCCTCTCTCGTTGCTAGATGACTCCATAGATTGATCTTGGTGAACGTAGAAAAATTTTATTTTATGCAACGTTCCCCAACATTAATAAACGCTAATTGTTCATCGGGGAAGCTATCATCAAGAGGCAGTGGGTCATCAAGAATATTCTCTAACCTAGACAAGTTGTCTGCAATGGGGTTCTCAGCTCCCTTTCTATCAACAATATGCAAATAAAATTCTTGGAGCAAGAGAACCCATCTAATGAGTCTAGGCTTAGCATCTTTCTTTTCCATAAGATATTTAATAGCAGCATGATCAGTGTGAATAGTAACTTTAGAATCAACAATATAAGTTCTAAACTTATCACATGCAAACACAACTGCTAAGAACTCTTTTTCAGTAGTAGCATAATTTCTCTGGGCAGTATCAAGAGTCTTACTAGCATACATGATAACATTCAACTTCTTATCAACTCTTTGCCAGAGAACAGCACCTACAACATAATCACTAGAATCACACATAATTTCAAAGGGTAAATTCCAATCAGGTGGCTGAACAATACGTGCGGTGATCAAAGCTTTCTTAAGTATTTCAAATGCTTCTACACAATCATCATCAAATACAAAAAGAATATCTTCTTGCAATAAATTAGTCAGAGGCCTAGAGATTTTAGAGAAGTCCTTAATGAACCTCCTATAAAAACACGCATGACCAAGGGTTTTGAGAGGACATGGTGCTGGTGAAGATGTTGATGGAGATTGACCCCCTCCCGATGAGAGGATCGTTGGTGATGATGATGGTGATGATTTCCCCCTCCCAGAGGGAAGTTTCTCTGGCAGAACAGCTCTGCGAGAGCCCTAGATTGGTTCCGCCAAGGTTCCACCTCATGGCGGTGGAGTTTCGTCCCGTAAGCTTGCCTCTGATTTTTTTTCTAGGGTAAAAGCCTTCAGATAGCAGAAGATGGGCACCGGAGGGCCACCAGGGGGCCCAGGAGACAGGGGGCGCGCCCAGTAGGGGTGGGCGCCCCCTCCTAGCCAGGGTGTGGGCCCCTTCAAGTGTTTTCTTCGCTCAATAATTCTTATTAATTCCAAAACTGACTTCCGTGGAGTTTCAAGATTTTTGGAGCTGTGCAGAATAGGTTTCCAATATTTGCTCCTTTTCCAGCCAGAGTTCCAGCTGCCGGCATTCCCCCACTTCATGGTAAACCTTGTAAAATAAGAGAAAATAGCCATAAGTATTGAGACATAATGTGTAATAACAGCCGATAATGCAATAAATATTGATATAAAAGCATGATGCAAAATGGACGTATCAGCAGGATGCAGGGTGCAACGAGACCAAGACCGCCAGGGCGGCAGGACGGAGGTCATCGATGAGCCCACCGTAGTGTCACGACCAGAGCCTTTTCGCAGGCGAAGACTACTTTTGTCTGGAAAGACTGTACTGCTTGTCCCCTTTCAAATCCGGCCATTGTGGGGTCCCTTCCCACTCTTATTTGGGAAGAGGACCAAGGCCACTATAAATAGGGCTAGCCACTACCATAGAAGGGGACGGGAGAACAACAAGTAGAGTTAGCATACACCACACTAGCTCAAGAACACCTCACCTCCTGAGGCTGGTTCTTCCACTGTACTAGTTCATCCTCATCCCTTCAAGGCAATCCACCAAAACACTGGAGTAGGGTATTACACCACAACGGTGGCCCGAACCAGGATAAAACTACCGTGTGTCTTTGTCCCTTTGAGCTTGTCGCGCTAGGCTTAGGAGGTTCGCGAGTAGGCAGGATGGGTAGTTTGAGATCTCCACATGCACCCCAGACCTAGAACCTCTCAAGGGTTTGTGGATCCCATAATCCGACATTTGGCATGCCAGGTAGGGGTGTGTCGGATCTTATCTTCCGTCGAGTAGTCCTCCACCGCTCCACCGACACGATGGCCAACACCCCGAGAGCGCATGTTGAGCACCGGGTCATCCAGACCTCCTTAGCAGCACCCGCCAATGAAGAAGACCTCCACTCCGCTCTGGTCGCGGCCCGCGTTCTGCCGAGGACGGCCGGCAGCGGGGGCGCGCGACGCAACCTTCTCCTTTGGATCCACACCGCGGCCGCGCCGCCGCGCAATCTACGAACGACGCTGTAGCAACTGCTCTACACTGGCGCAGGGAACAAGCAAACATGCGGGCGGCAGTCATCATGGCCCAAGAACTCTTGCGGTGTAGGTTGCTAGAAAGCGGCCACGACGCCCTGCTGGATGCGGCGTGTAGGGGGGCGGCGCCGTTCTGCACACTACCCACGTCGCAGGTGGTGGTGGGGGCACGCGCTCATCCCCGACACAACTGCGCGCCCCTTTCCAGGGCCCCTGGAGAGCCTCTCTACGCCAACCAACCCCACGGAGCAGCCCGCGCCACTCTGAACGTGCCATCTCGTCATGGGGCTGCTCCAGGCAACACCATTGTGGGTCGTGCTAGAGTATCGGCCCCTGGTCGGCATGACCAGAGGGCGACTGAAGAAGGCGGGAACGTGAGGCTGCCGGGCAGCGCTCCTGGTGCGGACAGCCCCAAGGCATACGTCCCCGTCGTGATGGATCTAAGGCACGCGCTGGGAGAGGGCTCTAGTCGATCCCCCACGCCAGGCTGGGTGCTGGACAAACACGAGGCTGAGCTCAACTCCGAACCACCACCAAGTCCTGCCAACGTCACCAACGGCGGCAGCCTCTGGGTACAGCTAACACCACAGGTGCACGCTTACACTGACCATGGATCGCAGGTGAACCAGGACGCAGCAGCCGCCAGGACTTTCAGGACGGCGAACCCCCCGCAGGAAGGCGAAGGACATTAGGATCGGCGTGGGGGAAGCCCAGCGGCAGGGCCCTCCTCGCGCTGCGCAGAGCATGGCCCTGCCTAGAGGTAGGTTCCCCACATGGGAAGGCGCCGGCTAGCCCTTCTCCTCGGCGGGGGGCCTACGGTCGCCGAGGGCGCCACCAGCGTCCCCCTTGCCCCTTGGTCTTGTCCTGGTCTCCGGTCTCCCCAACGGTCGTCGGGGGCGGCGCACGGCGGGGTCCTCGTCGGGTGACATGAAGCAAGGCTCCGGCCTGTAAAGGTCTCCGGTTGTGACACTCTCACGTAATAATGAGTGGGGTTGTACATGCCCCAAAGTCTCCTGAGTGCCGCCCTGGGGCCTCACGAGGGTCGCACCCACGTCCTAGTGGAAGCACCATGTTCCGCGCTGGTCGTCGACACTGTCCCCAATGACCATGCCCAGCCAGCGGAAGCACTTAGCTCCGCGCCAGTGAGAAGACTGAAGACTGAAGTCTGAAGACTAGCTAGGTGCCAGACGTGGCCGTCTTCTTTTTGGCTCATGTTTGTACTTGCTTGCCGACTTCTTGGAGCAGTTCGTTTTTCATGCATTTATAAAAATGGGGGGAGTTTTCTCGTTTCCTGTTTCTCTCTTGCCTTCAGTTCTTGCGTTTTTCCTGGATCTCGTGACTGCTACCCTGCCCTCAAGCGCCTCGCAAGAGGGGCCTGGGTACGCTGTATACGCTGGTGCCGATTGCTCCCCCAGGGGGCTCAAGTGTGCGGCCGCCCCACGCCCACCTCGCCATGGTCTGGCAATTGGCTCCTCATGAGGCGCTCTACGGCAGGACAGCAAGCCCCTCGGGAGGCACATAACCTCGTGGGCCTGCAGCAGGCTTGCCTTAGGAGAAGAGGCGCCGCCGCGACACCGGGCCTCACTCAAGACTCATGAAACCCAAGATAAGTCATAAACGACTGCCTCACTGAGTGGCCCACTGCCCTACGGGGCCCTGCTCTGGGTGCTACTTCAAAAGCATTTATCAATCTCACACATCATAAGGGGCACCCCCTTTTTCAAAATGCTCTCACAAGGATGCGTACAAGTTTTCGTCATATAGGTCAAAGCAAAAGAAACATGGGCCTAGGCAGACGCCCCTTCTTCATCACCTCCGTCCGCGCTGCTTGTGTCGATGCTACCATCCTCCTCCTCATCTCCATCCGCGCCAACTTCTTCGGCCGCAAGCATGGTAGTGTCATCCTCAGGAGTCAGCTCCTTCACCAAGGCATTCACATGGCCATCCACCCACTTGGCGAGCTTGTCTTGGGTGGACGCAGGCACGGGGGCTAGCACGGTGCTGAAGTCAAAGTGGGAATCAAGGTTCAGAAGGTTGTTGAAGATGCGGGAAAATGCATGCCCAAGGAGGCCGCGGCTCCTCTTCTCAACAAGCTGGCGAGCTTTCGCGGCCTGGTCTTCCAGGCGGGTCACGATGTTTCTTCTCTACCTCCAACTGGACCTGAGCCTCTCAGGCAGTGACGGCGTCCTCAACCGCATTAGCATGTCGCTCCCTCACCTCCAGCCTCTCAAGTGCTGTGTCGTGCTCTATGGTCTCCAACGTCAGATTTTCATGGCGCCTCAGGAGCTCCGCCTCAACAAGGGCCACCTCACCTGGTGAGGAGGCTAGAAGGGTGCGACGCTTCTCGATTTCGTGCTTGAGAGTCGCATTTAAAGACTGAAGATCTCGCTCCCGCTCCTCGGCCGCCTCGCGACGGCGGTTGGCTGCCTCAGCCTCTTCCATGGCGTGGGTGCAAGCCTCACGAGAGGTCACGAGCGACGCTGTTGCGCGCGCTTCGGCCTCATCACCTTGAAGTTTCCCAAGGTTAATGACAACCTTCAGCCGTTGCCACTCTTGCTCCAGGCGGCGGTTCTCTTCCTCGAGCCTGGTGTCGACATTGGAAAGCTCCCCGCCAAGATGGATCATCGAACACAGCGCTTCATCGAAGAGCTCCAAGCGCACGGTGCTGCACCCACGAGCGAGCCCAAGATCATCACCAAGACCTTCGCGAGCCCCGGAGGCCACCCGAGAAGCGCTGGGCGTCCCGCCAGCCACCGGCCGGGGGCTGGCCGTGTAGCCCCACATCTTGAAGACGAAGGCCGCCCAGGGGGCATCCCCTGCCAGCAATGGCAAGAGAAAGGATCACCTATGCATCCCCTGTCTTAGAGGCCGAGTCACAGGGAGGGGGAGCAGGGAGCCCGGCTCCTGGGCACCCTCGCGGTATCACGGCAGCTGGGGTCAACCCCACGCCTTGCGCAGGGTCAGGACACCGGGGGCTGTGCGCGGGCGTCAAGATGGAATCCTGGGGGACGCCTGCCTCTAGAGGCGTGGAAACCCTACAAGACCCCAGCCATGAGAAAATGCAGCGCGGAAAGGGACCAAGAGCAAAGGCACTCACCCGTCAACAACCACATATCTCCTCGGCTTCAGCGGCCAGTGGGTGCCGTCATCGCGGCACGGGGCCTCTTCCTCTTCAAGAGCGACTCGAGGCACAGGCGGGGCCGACCGGACCCTGACGAGCGGTGCTAAGGACGAGGAGCGCTCGGTGGGGCAGCCGGGGTAGGGACCCCAGGGGCGTGAGTGCCCGGCGAGATCTTTTGGCTTGTGGCTCCGGAGCCATTGGTGGGATCCTCACCGCCAGCAGCCACGTTGAAGCCGCCACCCTGGGCATCGGGGGCCTCTGCCTCCGGAGCTTGGGGTCGCGTCAGTTTTGCAGCAGCTCCTTCCAGGACACAAGGAGCCTCGGCCTCCTAATCCACTAGCGGGGCAGGGCCTCCGGAGGGGCTGTCGAGACAGCTGATGGACGTATTCGCGCCCCCTGCCTCCACACTCAGGGCGCACGCGGCAGGGTCGATAAGGAGAGGATCCACAAAGACGGGTGTCGGTGTCAAAACCGGCGGATCTCGGGTTGGGGGTCCCGAACTGTGTGTCTAGGCGGATGGTAACAAGAGACGAGGGACACGATGTTTTTACCTGTGTTCGGCCCTCTCGATGGAGGTAAAACCCACGCCCCGCTTGATTAATATTGATGATATGGGTAGTACAAGAGTAGATCTACCACGAGATCAAGGAGGCTAAACCCTAGAAGCTAGCCTATGGTATGATTGTTGAGATGTAATGTTCGTCCTATGGACTAAGGCCTTCCGGTTTATATAGACACCGGAGAGGCTAGGGTTACACAGAGTCGGTTACAATGGTAGGAGATCTACATATCCGTATTGCCAAGCTTGCCTTCCACGCCAAGGAAAGTACCTTCCGGACACGAGCCGGAGTCTTCAATCTTCTATCTTCGTAGTATGGGAGTCCGGCGGATATTGATAGTCCGGCCATCCGGACACCCCCTAGTCCAGGACTCGCTCAGTAGCCCCTGAACCGGTCTTCAATGACGATAAGTCCGGCGTGCATAATGTTTGGCATTGCAAGGCGGGTTCCTCCCTTGAATAATCCGGAGAAGATAATGAACACCAGGATAGTGTCTGGATCTGCAAAATAAATTCCACATTCCAACGTAGAGAGAATAAAACATATACACTGATCCAATCTGCTGACGTATTATGCGGCGCGTCATCACACCGCTACCAAGCCCTTGTTTGAATTGTTTTTACTTATTCCACCTCAGACGCGTTAGCGAAGCGGTTTCTTGGCACGCCTTGTCGAAGCGTAGATCGTGTCCCTTTATTCCGGATCCTCATCAATACGTGCGTGGGTAACCCAACCGTTCCCGTCGCCACGCCTCCTCCATAGAAGGGGGAATCCTAAACGGTCACGGAGACGGCCCTTGGTATTTCTTCCCTTTATAAGAGGACCAAGGCCTGTCCTTGTCTTTCAATCTCGCATCGAATCTTTCCTCCACTCCCAGTTCCAACACCTAGAGCTTCAGATTCGAGCGCTTCGGATCCACAACAATGTCCATCTCCGACCTCCAGGGCCGGTGGATGCTCTCCTCCGTCACGGAGGAGGACATATTGAAGTTGCGAGAGGCCAAGTACCTGGCCTACGAGGTTTCGCATAGGTTGCCTGCACCAGGGCATGCTGTGCCAGCCCCTGAGCCCGGCGAATACGTCGTTTTCGTATCTCACCTCCGCCGGGGATTGGGCTTCCCCACGGATCCCTTCGTGAGAGGGCTCCTGTTCTACTACAGGCTGGACTTCCACGACTTGGCTCCGGAGTCCATCCTCCACATCTCCGCATTCATTACTGTCTGCGAAGCCTTCCTCCGTGTCATCCCCCACTTCGCCTGTGGCTGAAAACATTCAGGTGGAGCGAAGATGATCGGGGCGCTAGCGGAGATTGGCGGGCGACCATAAGCAAGAAGGTCGATGCCCGTGGCTCAAGGTTCCTTCCAAGAGGAACAGGATTGTGGCAGCAGGAGTGGTTTTACATCATCGCTCCAAGGGGCACAAGCAAAAGCCGCCGCCTCCTTCCGCCTGGGACCTCCACGACAATCGATGTCGTGGGTCAACCAAGGGCTCAAGCGGGGGCCCAAGGGCGTGCCCGACTTTGTAGGGCGGATTCGAGACCTCCAAACAAGGGAGATCGATCTGGTCAAGGTGATGCAGGTCATGCTAATCAGGCACCTCCTACCCTGCAAACATCGTTCTCTCCGTCTATGGGAGTTCAATCTGGAGGGACCTCGTATTCTCCAGCATTTTATGGGTGCGACACCCACGGAGATGTACAAGCTGTTCTTCGGACCGCAGGTAGCGTGTCCGGATTCGGCCGAGGACGAAGGCCTAAGCCGCGATCGCCCGGATACTCAGGTAAATAGCTCAGAGCCCGGACATTCTATTTGTATGCCTTTCAAAATTTCGTCTCTTGACCCTTTGTTCTTTACAGGAATGGGTGGCGCGATCAAGGCTGATAAGGTGTCCGGCCCCCCTCCCAGAGACCGCACTGGAGCCCGTGCTGGTCAGAATGTTGGAGGTTGCGCCCATAGAGGGGGGCGACGGGGGAAATAAAGGAGCTAATACTTCACCCAAAGGGGCGACTGAAGAGGAGGGAACCAAGGATCCCTCCCTTCAGAGGGATAAGAGGACCGCCTCCAAAGATCTGGAGGTCAAAGCCCCTAAGCGTGGGAAGAAATCCTCACGGGTCAGGCGTCCGAGAGAATCGGGACGCGCAATCATCGCCAAGGACCAGCCCTCAACGAGCCGTGAGTATGACAGAGGAAGTTAATTAATGAGGAGTACCTTCGTTTATGCTTCAGAGGTAACGAAATATTTATATCGCAGTTCGGATCTGCAAGCCGTCTCGAGATGAGTTCATCCTCGGGACCTTCTTCCGGAGATGATGGAGAGTAATCGCCTCCGTCTGCGCCGCCAGATGAAGCAAAGCGAGCCCGTAGTGTCGCTAAATCAGGGCGTCCCGAGTCCGGAGGGGCGAGAGTTCGGCACCACCGAGTCCGGCGGGAGAATCAAGAATTTGCTTGAGAGGGCGTCCATTTCAGAAGATCCCCGCGCATTAATGCGTATGGTGGTTGGAAGGATTTCGTCCGCTGAAAGCGGATTGCGTAATGCCGCCATGAGCTTGCTGGCGGGATTTGAGGTATGCGAAAATGATGCACCTCTTTGCCTTTTAACAGTTTTGCATAAAAAAATGCGCCCTGTATAGATAGTAGCCCCTGAGACTCGGTAGGTTGTCGAAAATGACAGCGTGCCGAGGATCAAAATCCCAACATCTCAGGTAATGAATACCGCCGTTCTGATACAGGTGGCGGATAGTCCGGGGGCTAGCCGGACTAGTGAGTTTGCCGAATTAAGTCGACAACTCAACGTGGCAGATGCTAACATCGCACTTGTCAATCAGCGACTTGATGAGTCGCAAGGTAAATAAATTCTCCGCAGCCGCTTTATTGAGTGGGTCGAAGCCCGCCTCTGATACGTTATATGCTGTTAATACAGATAGTGCTGCTGCTGTGGAGAGCCTTCGGGCCGAACTTGCTCTAGCTAAGGAGCAAGCCCGAAGGAGTGACGTGGCTGCCGCGAGGGCGGCCGAAGAGTTGAAGGCCGAAAAGGCTGCCACTGCCTAAGCAGGGCGGAGGTGGCCGAATTGGCCAAGAAATTAAAGGATGCTACCGACCGTAGTGAGGCTCTTGAAAAGGTGCGCCTATCGGAGCGGGAAGACCTGAAGAAGGTCACCGCCGAAGCCAAGGATGCCCGCTCTGCAATGCGGGCTATGAAGGAGGAGCTGCGCCAAGCCGGAGAAATCGTGGCTGGCAAGCCTTTTCTTATGCGTCGCCGGTTTATGGATGCCAAGTACGCTCAATTTGAGCGGCAGTGGAGTTCGGAGGATCCGTATATGGACTTAGGCTGCGAGTCGGCCGATGCCGTTAAGCACTTTCGAGCCAAGGGGATCACGAGGTGGAAGAGTTGTATTGGTCTCAATTCCACGATCGGATCGCCCTCTTCCGCCGACGGACAAGTTGGCGAGCGGGCGAACTAAATAGACTGTCGGACTGGCCATGATCGACATCGTGGCCCATGTCCGCCGAGAGGTCCAAGGCGACGAGCTACTTTGGCTTCTTGCAGCAATTCCTTGGGGCGTGTCGCATATAAAGGAGATGAAGCGGTCGGCTGCATCGAGGGCGCGGATGGCTCTTGCCGTGTGAAGGTGCATTATCCCGAGATGGATGCTACCGCCGTTGCCGCCTCGTCCGGATGAAAGCCGGCTCCTGCCGAGCACTACTTGGAAGTCATGCAGTGCTCAGAAAGTAGAGCGCGATGCTCAAAGAATGTAACGTTCAAATGAATGCGATACCTTGTAAATCAATGAGTATAGTTTGAATGCTTTTTATACTTGTGCTTCCAAGTAGTAAAACTTCTCTGTCTGCGGCCGTTTAAGTATACTTGTGTATAACACGAAAGATGCGATCTTGACTTGCCCCTTGCACAAGGTCTGGGGTGTTCGCAAATAGCGCGCTTTCACACTTAATCGGCGTCTCGGTCTGTTATAAGGAGGTGGTAGCGTGCTTAACGAGGCAATCCGGACTATAGTGCTTTATCTCTTTCACTTAGCCAATGGAGCTCGAGGGTGGGGCTACGATATAGCCTCGATGACACCGCACATCTCCGTACTCAAAGAATGCGTATGTGCTGACCGAAAGCGGTCCTCCGTCAAAGCGAAATTCTAAACATTTCGATGGTCGATCAAGTGGTGACCAGACTCTCACTATATCATGACAGCGGTTTCGGCTTTCTCTCTTGAGGTGCTCGCCAGCCAAACCTGGGCACTGTCGCATAGTTCTCCAGTGCCGCGTTAGCGGGTGATCTGAACGTAAGGCAGCAAAACACAGGAGCCGGGCAAACCCAACATTTGACCAAAGATATGATTCGGAGCTGATGCATATAATGCCTAACTCGAGATGCCGAACACTCGCGAAGGTGTTCGGACTTTATGATAATGGGAAGAATTATGCCCTAAGCCCCTTGTGTCCAGGTACGGGCATGGTCTTCTGACGCGGTCGATGCCAAAGCGTCAGGCTCCGCTTTGGCTATAGGAAGGAGCCGAGGGAGAGTAACAACGAGAGACAATAATAAAAAGGTCTACGTAGGGTCTTAATCTGAAAAGAATCCTTGCAACGGGTCCCTACTGCACGTCTGCGCCTGTGTCTCCGTTGCACCGTTATCCTGGACGGGTACGCACGTTGTTCATCTGTAGAAAGAGGGGAACGTTTAGTTTTAGAAACAGTTCGTGCGAAGAATATGCAAAAAGAAAAATGTAAATAATTAAAGCGAGGTTTATATGAAACTGCGATCGGTTGTGGCGCAGCCCCCTGTGAAAAGGGTATGTGGCAAGGGAGCCCCTAGCCTGCTGAGTTCGGATTTGTCTATCCGAGTCCGGGGTCTTTAAGTGACACTCGCACTGAAATGGTGCCATGTGGACCGGGCATCTTAAGTGTAAGAGACGCGTAATGCGGTATGGTGTTGAAGCGGACAAAAGCCTTTCGTCCCAACAGGGCTTGATATTCACTTTTAAATGGGACGATGTGAAAAATTAATTTTTCGCGTCGAAAGTTCCTCGGCGATCCGAACACGACTTCTAGTAATACCGAGCCTGTGCACTTGGCGTAAGGGCCTGGCATCACTCCTTTGAAGGAAGTGCGGCTATGTCGAATTTTGGTAGGGTCTATCCCCATCCGACGGATTGTGTTTGAATATAGTAGGTTTAAGTCGCTGCCTCCGTCCATTAGGACGTTTGTGAATTGTAATCCGTCTATGATCGGATTCAATATCAGGGGAGTCCTTCCCACGTTTCGAACGCTTCTGGAATAGTCCAGGTGGTCGAAGGTGATTGGTTTTGATATCCAATCTCCATGGTTTGCTGGGCTGGACCGTGCGAAGCTCTTTTTAGAAAGTGCCGCACTGTTTTTCCGTGTCCTCACACGAAGTGAGTTCTTGCTTTGACCCCTTGTGGGAAAGTCTTTTGTTTTCCGGTGCCTGCGTGGGGGGGTTTATCTTCTTAAGCTTGATGCGTCGAGCCCCTTGTGTTCGGCGTTTAATCGGCGGACTATTTGAAAATCCAACAATCCTCGTGGGTGTGATTTGCGAGCCTTAAAGGTACTATGGATTTGACATATCCGACCCAAAATCTTTTTAGGTTGGACACCACAATCCTTGTCATCCTTTAGAGGCTGAGCTTTATTATTTGGCCGTGAGCTTTTAAATCTGGCGTTGATTGCCGTGCTCTTTGGGCTTTTCTCTTTATTCCGTACTGTTCTTTTCTGCCGTGATTTTCCATTTCCATCTCTTATCTCGAATGTACTTGGGTCATTGGTGCTTGCTTCTTGCCAGCCACTATCCTCCCCTGACGCAGGGTCATGAGGCTTGTTAATGCGGTCATTGTCCTCGGTTTCTCTTGACCGAGGTCTCTGGCGAGCCATTCATCTCGGACATTGTGCTTGAAAGCTGCTAAGGCTTGGCGTCCGGACAATCGACTATTTGGTTCTTTATGGTAAGGAACCTGTTCGAAATTTCCTTGTGACTCTCCGGGCTGTTGAGTTATGTGACTCAGGTCATCGCATCCGGAGGCGGACATAAGTCCCTTGAAAATTTGCTCTAGACGCTTCCTCGAGCTCTTCCCAACTTCCAACAGTGTTTTTGGGATGCTTTTGAGCCAATGACGGGCTGGCCCTTTGAGCTTGAGGGGTAGATATTTTATGGCGTGGAGATCGTCTCCTCTGGCCATATGTATATGCAATATATAGTCTTCTATCCAGACTCCAGGGTCTGTTGTTCCATCGTAGGCTTCTATGTTTATGGGTTTAAACCCTGCTGGGAACTCATGATCCAGCACCTCGTCTTTGAAACATAGTGAGTGTGCGGCGCCCCTGTACTTGTATGTGCCGCTATCGTCGGACACTTAACATGTTGCTTTGCTTCTTGGGGCTTCTTTGGGTCCATAGATGGACCTGGCTGGGCCGTTGGACGGTGGGGGCTCTATGGCCTCCTCGTCGAATTCGTGAAGCAGCTTGCGCTTCGGGTAGCTCTTCGATTGGTGGTCGTTGCCGTATTTATCTGCGGTTTTGAGTACTTTGCTCCATCTTGTCCGGAGCGCGTCTTCCGCTGTTTTGAGCTTCGCTTTTCCTTCTTCTTGAGCTTCTTCTTTGTAGCGATGAGCCTGTGCTTAAAACTCTTGTTGAAGGGGTCCTCGGCATGACGAATTAAGTAAATCATTGAGGCTTGTTTACGTCTTGGAGTGAGGTGCATAGCTTTGATCCTCAACCTTTTCTTCCGCCGCCCTTTCGTGAGGGCTTGTACATCCTCCTGCGCTGAGTCGTCTTTGGAGGGGGTTGTCTTTAGCACTCTCGGGGTATTGTTATTTCCTGTGCCGGGATCTATATTCTTGTTGTGGCTGGATTTAGAGTGGCGCCGCTGACGCCGGCGTTTGGGCTGCTTCTTTAGAGAATCTTCGTCCGCTGCTTTTTCGCCATCCCCTTCTTTTGGGGTATCCACCATGTAGACGTCGTATGACGAGGTGGCCTTCCAGTGCCCTACGGGCGCTGGGTCCTGTTCGTCTCCGGCATCGTCGTCCATAGCGTCGATGTCATCGGAGTCGAAGTCTAGCATGTCGGTTAGGTCCTCGACAGTGGCTACAAATTGGGTGGTGGGTGGGTTCTGAATTTCTTCGTCGTCCGAACTCCAACCGCCTCGCCATAGTCCGGCGAGATTCTCTGATAGCGAGAGATGCTTGAGAGAATTCAGGATATCGCCAAAAGCGAGTGTTGGAAGATGTCGCAGCGGTGAATTCCATAACGGCGCCCAATCAGGTTTAATTGGCGGGCGGGAGGCTCGAGTCCGGCGCCTCGGGATCACGAGTTTCGAGGGACAAGATTGGTATTCGGCTCCATCGCCGTGGATGTTGAAGCCCCCAGGGCGGCGTCTATCCACCGGCCCTCGACATGGGCAATCGGCTCGGGCTGTGGCGGGCGAATGCGAATCTTGACCACCAAAGCCTTGTCCGTGGCAGAGCTAGATCATGCCCATCGTCCACGGTCTTGGCGGCGCTTGGCGTGGCTCGAGTCTGTCGAAGATCAAGTCTCCGCGGTCATCAGCCGTGAAGTTCAAGCTTCCGAATCGACTGACGCCAGGCGAAGCTGATCTGCTCGGATGGCCAAGAGAATTGGCCCGCAGATGCAAAGCCGCCGAATCGAAGATCTGTCCGGGAGAAAAGTCTCACCACGGACAGCGTTGATGGTTGAAGATGCCATCGAGCCTATCGGTGGCACACGGAGGAACTCTCAATGAAAGCACCAATGTCGGTGTCAAAACCGGCGGATCTCGGTAGGGGTCCCGAATCGTGCGTCTAGGCGGATGGTAACAAGAGGCGAGGACACGATGTTTTTACCGGTTGGGCCCTCTCGATGGAGGTAAAACCCTACGTCCCGCTTGATTAATATTGATGATATGGGTAGTACAAGAGTAGATCTACCACGAGATCAAGGAGGCTAAACCTAGAAGCTAGCCTATGGTATGATTGTTGAGATGTAATGTTAGTCCTATGGACTAAGGCCTTCCGGTTTATATAGACACCGGAGAGGCTAGGGTTACACGAGTCGGTTACAATGGTAGGAGATCTACATATCCGTATTGCCAAGCTTGTCTTCCACGCCAAGAAAGTACCTTGGGACACGGCCGAGTCTTCAATCTTCTATCTTCGTAGTATGGGAGTCCGGCGGATATTGATAGTCCGGCCATCCGGACACCCCCTAGTCCAGGACTCCCTCAACGGGGTTCTCACGGGGCCCCTCAAGGCCCTCAGGAAGCAACCCCCGGCCCACTCGTCGAATAGAGGTATCTGCCCAGCGAAGGTCGCCTTGTTCGAGCACATATAGAGAAGGCAGCCACCCCCAGGAAGGTTGGCAGGCTCGGACTTGCCGGTCAGAAGCTTGAGCACCATGCCCGAGGTGTCAGCAGCAAGTGACGGCCTCTGCAGCCTCATCGGATCTCCGACGCCTCTGAAGTCCCACATCGGACGAGAATGGCACTGGAGGGGATTAATGCGCTGCTTCACGAATTCCTTCACCACCATTGGTGCCCTCACCTCCAGTTCTTGAAGCCTCGCCAATCTCTTCTGGACGAAAGCAGGATGCCGGTTGGAAAGCCTCTCATGGCACCAGCCGGAACTACGTGAGGTCGGCGCCCCGAGAGTTAAGACCAGGGGGCTGAACGCGCGGGCATCCATGAGAAGCCACTGCTTCGGGAATCCCTCCACATCAGGCTAGAGACCAAAGTCAATCCCCGAACCAGTGGTCGCAGCCACGACTTCAAAGGTCGCACACCCAGAGCATTGGCAGGCATCGACCAACCCAAGCAAGAAGAAATGGCGAATAAAGGCAACGGAAGGAGTGATGCCTACCATGGCCTCGCAGAGGAAGGCGAAGACGGCGAGCAAGATGACAGAGCGGGGATCCAGATGTAGCAGATGGATCTGGTAATGCGACACCACAACATTGAAGAAAGGGGAGAAAGGAGGAATCAACCCGGCAAGAAGAGCATGGAGATAGATGGGGATCTCAGTGGCGCTCATCTCTCTAGTTTGCCAAGATGTAGGGCGGACAGTCGTCGCCCTCCCCTCATTGGAATCGGCGGCAAGCGCATGGCAAACCTTGTCCAGCCCCTCCTCCTTGATCACCGTTGACTGCTCAAGGGCTGGCTCCAGGGCCGGCGGAAGACCGACCAGGGCGGGCGGCTTCCCATTCTTCTTCCTCGGCTTGGGGGCCATGGCGAGTACTGAAAGAGGGTGAGACGCTAGCGCCGGATCTATGGACGCGGCGGTGAGATTGGGAAGGAGGAAACAAGATCCGAGCACGGTAATTTGCGAAGGGCGAGCTGCACTGACAACGGGCAGCTGCTGGGTCTGCTGGATATCAAGGCGGCGTGGGGAAGTGGAGAAGCCCACGTCCCATCAACCACCACGTGTCTTCGAGTCCACAGGCTGTTAGGGCCCACGGTACTCCACACTTGCCCTTTGGCTTCGCCCGGAAGCCAAGTCCGAGCGCGCCTTGGATCCTGGGGTATCCATCCCTGCCTGCCCGCGGCCCACCACGTGGCTTCATCGACGGCCTGGTACGGCCCAGCTTTGTCATCAACAACACAAGACCCTCGCGAGGGGCCAAGCCTCGCGAGGCGGACAACGCCAAGACCCCCGAAGGGATCAGCCTCCTCAGGTTGGTTCCTGAGGGGCGAAGAGTTCTATGCAATGTTACCTCACGAGGCTCGGTTGACGTGAGCCATGACGACCAAGGCCAGGCGGGCGCCAGGCGGGCGCAGACTGCAGGTTTCCTCTTTGGTGCAAAGGAGGCAGGATGCAGGCACAGAGTCTCGAGGAATCAGCCAAAGGTTTCCATTTTGGTGCAACGAGACCAAGACCGCTAGGGCGGCAGGACGGAGGTCATCGACGAGCCCACCGCAGCATCACGACTAGAGGCTTTTCGCAGGAGAAGACTACTTTTGTCAGGATAGACTATACTTCTTGTCCCCTTTCAAATCTGGCCATTGTGGGATCCCTTCCCGCTCATATTTGGGAAGAGGACCAAGGCCACTATAAATAGGGCTAGCCACCACCATAGAAGGGGATGGGAGAACAACAAGTAGAGCTAGCATACACCACACCAGCTCAAGAACACCTCACCTCCTGAGGATGGTTCATCCATTGTACTAGTTCATCCTCAGCCCTTCGAGGCAATCCACCAAAACGCTGGAGTAGGGTATTGCACCACAACGGTGGCCCGAACTAGGATAAAACTGTCGTGTCTCTTTGTCCGTTTGATCTTGTCATGCTAGGCTTAGGAGGTTCACGAGTAGGCATGCTGGATAGGTTGAGATATCCGCACGCACCCCAGTGTTCAAACCTCTGAAGGGTTTGCGGATCCCATAATCTGACACAGATGATGGGCATCGGAGGTGGGCCTGGGTGAGCACAACCCACCAGGGCGCGCATGGGCTCCCTGGCGCACCCAGGTGTGTTGTACCCACCTGGGGGGCCTCTTCTGGTAATTATTTGCTCCAATATTCATCAAATATTCCATACAAATTCTCTGTGAAGTTTCGGCTTGTTTGGAGTTGTGCAGAATAGGTAGCCTGACGTAGCTTTTTTAGGTGCAGATTTCCAGCTGCTAGAACTCTCCCTCTTGGTGTGTACCTTCCAAAATATGAGAGAAAAGGCGTTAGAATTAGTCCAAAAAGCATTATTATGCATAAAAACATCATAAATAACAGTAAGAAAACATGATGCAAAATGGACGTATCATTGGTCATAGTGACATTGACCTAGATTACTAGTGCGGGCCAGTTTTGTTGACAATTTTACTTGTCTTTCTTATGCATTAGATATGATATCCAATTATTCATGTCGATTAGTAGCAAACAATAAATGCTAGACCAACTTCTTGATTCAGATTTTGGACGGTCTCTTACTGCAGTTACTATTCTGCATACATGTCCTAGTAAGCTCACAAGTAATGATTGATTCATTACCTCTATGCTTGCCTTGTCATATTTGTTGTCAATATTATTTTTGGTTGGACCACTCTGTTTCAAAATACTGGAACCGCAGACATGAGTGAATAGTATTTCTCTGTGTGATCTCTTCCATCATGTGTGGGCAACAAACATTGCATTTATAGAAAGAAAGTGTCATTTCCACCTTTTACATAGACTACGATCATTTACATGGAATACTATCTGCCTACTTGCTTTGTGTCGCACTACCAACACTCCACCCTTGAAGCTAGGCATTATGCCACTCATAATTCCTTAGTTTATTTGTTCAAATACGAATTTGATATGATTCTAATCTTCCTACTTCAGTTTTGAAACGTGTGTCTGCCTGTTATAGAGACATAAGAGGTTTGTATTTCTGTGTGTGGTCTGGTCAGCACGGTTGGGGGGGATTGAACATTGTATATGTAGGGGTGTATAGGGAGACACTCTTTGAGTTGAATCCGCAATGCATTCCATAGATAATCTGACTACTTTTTATGTTTTCATGAATCTCAGATACTGAACATCATCATAATGATTATTGGCTTGCGCGCATGAAAAGACTAAAGCGGAACAATGTCATGGTTGTCAAACTTGGCATTAAGGGACTGAAATCAAGTCTACATGCAATGCAATGCAAATGCTCTCCACCTATAGATTCATGCTCAGAATATAATCCTAATAGTGATTCTAAGCTAGAGGCAGACCTAAGTCAATGTAGCTCCCTAGTGGAGGAGTCAGAGGCAGATGCCCTATCTTATACACCCATCAAGGTGCTTGCTCTAACTTTCCAAGGTTATATTGGTCGCACATATCTTGAAATTGATGCTTTGCATTGCTTCTACTTTGTTTCACTGTCATTAGCTTAGTTTACACATTGTATATGTGAATACACCCTACCTATCCATTTTTAGTACATATTCCATCTGTCATCATACCATATTTATCCATTCAAATGTTATTCTTGTGTATCAGACGTTCAAAAGGAAGAGGGCGATTGCTTATCACGGAGGAGCACGAACAAAGTATTTGGAAAAGGTAGTGACACCTGATAAATCAAATAGACCATTAGGTGTAGTTCCAATATCAGCAGACCCAGAAAACACGGCCACAACTCTAGAAGACTCTAGCCCTGCTACACTGGCCATCTCGGATGCCCCAACTCAGGAGACCCCAACTGCCGCAAATAGTATGATGATGCCAGTTGACATAGCACCAGCTCTACGACGCAAAACCCCCATTCCAGCAAAAAGTACACCAAATCCAGTTGCCAAATCCCTTTTCGAACGAGAGGGAGCCCCAATTGCAGCAAATAGGACTCCTGTTCCACTTCTTCCTAGTTTACAAGACGAAGCTTATATTATTGTCAGGACCTATGTGCACATCTTTCCTTTATAGAAAGATTATACCACATACAAAGAACAATTTCCAACCTTCCTCCGCAACTTACGCGTAAGTAATGTACTAATGTTATTCATGGTAATTACTGCATATGTTTCTGCTGACAGAAGACACGAGATTTCATTCTTCTAAATAGGTGAGGACCAAACGGGATTGCCAAGACGAGAAAGTGTTGGTTTCACTTTTCAAGCACTCGTTAACAAAGTATCGTTCCTACCTGAGGCAAGCGCACTTCAATGGCAAGCCTCTAAACGAAATTTCTGTAAAGTCTCCAGTGCTTCATTTATCAGACAGTGACTGGAATTATCTTGTTATACATTGGTCTCGTTTGCAGCGTAAGGTACTATCTATGCTATCACATCACAATTTGAACTACATTTCTGCATGTGCCCTAACGTCTCACTTGTACGAAAACTGTTTGCAGAAGAACATTCATTCTCAAGGGACCACATAATCTCGCAACTATACTGCACACTGCATTGCTCTTGTGAGTACCTCTTGCCTTGTATGACCATACTTACTTTCAAAGCTGGTTGATTACTTCGCATTACTGCACAGGTTAGCCTCGTTATCGTCCATTTGGTGATAACCCACAAATATAGGGGATCGCAACAGTTGTCGAGGCTGGAGTATTAAACCCAAATTTATTGATTGCACACAACGAGAGCCAAAGAATATTCTCAAGTATTAGCAGTTGAGTTGTCAATTCAAACACACCTGGAAGACTTAATATCTGCAACAAAGTACTTAGTAGCAAAGTAGTATGGAAGTAATGGTAACGGTGGCAAAAATGTGATGGCGGTTTTGTAGCAATCAATATCGTGGCAATGGAAAAGTAACTAAGCAAAGATCAATATGTGAAAAGCTCATAGGCAATGGATCAATGATGGATAATTATGTCGGATGTGATTCCTCATGCAACAGTTATTAGATAGGGTGACACAGAACTAGCTCAAGTTCATCAATGTAATGTAGGGATGTATTCCAAATATAGTCCTACGTGCTTATGGAAAAAAACTGGATGACATCTTTTGTCCTACCCTCCCGTGGCAGTGGGGTCCTATTGGAAACTAATGGATATTAAGGCCTCCTTAATAGAGTACTGGACCAAAGCATTAACACTTACTGAATACATGAACTCCTCAAACTACGGTCATCACCGGGAGTGGTCTAGATTAATGTCACTTCGGGGTTGCCGGATCATAACCCATAGTAGGTGACTATTAACTTGCAAGATAGGATCAAGAACTCACATATATTCATGAAAACATAATAGGTTCAGATCCCATGGCACTCGGGCCCTAGGGACAAGCATTAAGCATAGCAAAGTCATAGCAACATCAATCTTAGAACATAATGGATACTAGGGATCAAACCTTAACAAAACTAACTTGATTACATGGTAAATCTCATCCAACCCATCACCGTCCACCAAGCCTACGATGGAATTACTCACGCATGGCGGTGAGCATCATGAAATTGGTGATGCAGGATGGTTGATAATGACGATGGCGACAAATTCCCCTCTCCCGGGCCCAAAAACAGACTCCAGATCAGCCTTCCCAAGGAGGATTAGGGCTTGGTGGCGGCTCCGTATCGTAAAACGCGATTGAGGGAGTCCTGGACTAGGGGGTGTCCGGACAGCCGGACTATCAATATCCGCCGGACTCCCATACTACGAAGATAGAAGATTGAAGACTCCGGCTCGTGTCCGGAAGGTACTTTCCTTAGCGTGGAAGGCAAGCTTGGCAATACGGATATGTAGATCTCCTACCATTGTAACCGACTCTGTGTAACCCTAGCCTCTCCGGTGTCTATATAAACCGGAAGGCCTTAGTCCATAGGACGAACATTACATCTCAACAATCATACCGTAGGCTAGCTTCTAGGGTTTAGCCTCCTTGATCTCGTGGTAGATCTACTCTTGTACTACCCATATCATCAATATTAATCAAGCAGGACGTAGGGTTTTACCTCCATCGAGAGGGCCCGAACTTGGGTAAAAACATCCTGTCCCTCGTCTCTTGTTACCATCCGCCTAGACGCACAGTTCGGGACCCCCTACCTGAGATCCGCCGGTTTTGACACCGACATTGGTGCTTTCATTGAGAGGTCCTTTACCCGATAGAGCGGATGCCTTTACCCGTCTTCAAAGACGGTGTTTTCGCCGGAGGGGCCTTGGCCACCGGTCAGACAATCCGGCTTGGTGGCTTTCTTATGACCGCCTGTCCGGCCGCTGCTTCGGCAATGACTTCTCAAGTCGTCGGAAGCAATCTTCGCATCAGCCCTAAAGCTGCCCGAGCAGTTAGATCAATTGAGCTCGCCCGTTAACGAGCTCTTGGATCGCATCGCCACCACAGGAGTCGCCACGGACTACAATCGATCGGGCTTAAAACCGATCCGAGAGATTAACTCTCCTGGGCTACCCTGCGTCGAGGTGGTAGAGGAACAACTTCGGCAATTCTTTGCCGTGTTGAAAACAATCCGTGTCGGTTCCCGAACCCTCTATGCGGATTCCCGCGGAGGGACGGACTTTGATCGAGCATTGAACCTAAAATCATCGTCGCTCCGGACTCATTGGGCTGTCTCCGGCAAATCAAGCTTCCAAATTCGAAGTCCCTCGGCCTTCAGCCCAAAGATGGGCAGGGATTGATTTTATTCCACCCACCCGCCCGGACATATCGAACTATCTCTAATTCGCAAGAGCCTTGAAAGCAAGACATCATTCTTGGGCTAGATTCCTCCTGGTTATGGACAGGATAAAGGACTGCCGAGAGAAAACGCATAATCTCAATCTTTTGCAATAATCGCACGGACAAGGGAATTACGAGCGCCATTGATCGTCGCAAGATTATCGTTTTACCGATCTGGCATCCATAGTACTAAAATCTTGGCGATGGAGAGTTTCGGAAAACTGAAAATCAATTTTGGGATAATCCGCCCCAAACCCGATCCAGCGATAAAGGCGCCTTACAATCAGGCCCCGGATGCAAAAACAAAAAAGCAAAAACCCAGCAAGGGAAACGAAACCGTACTGGAGGGATGGCTCAATGGACCCTGTAAACTTCATAATGCAGAGGGAGCTGTCCCAACACATAGCCTTCGAGCATGTTGGATATTACGGTAGATGGCCAAAAGTGGCGAAGGGCTTCTAGCTCCGGGCAACCACTCCAACAATACCAGCACGGTATCAACAGTCTTCGAGACTTTTCGCATCAAATAATATGCAAAAACGAACAATCCGCGAACTCGCCGAAGTCTACCAAGTAGCAACAGCAAATCCTTGGAGTAACACAGCTATTACCTTCAGCGCCAGCGATGAGCCCACATCTCGAACTACGAGCCCCTACCATGACTGGTACTTAGTCCCATAGTGGGCGGACTTCGGTGACAAAAGTCCTCATGGACGGCGGTAGCAGACTAAACCTCATTTACGAGGAAACTCTGCGGAAAATGGAAATCGATTGGAGCCGTATTGAGCGAAGCAACAACCTTCAGAGGAATAATCCCTAGACGGAAGCGCTGCCTTTGGAAAAATCACACTCGATGTGGTGCTCGGCTCTCCGGACAATTATAGATCCAAAGAAGTCACGTTCTGGTGGCCCCGTTCAGCAGCGGCTATCCGCCATAATGGGGCGAGAGGCATTCACAATTTTCAAGCAATACCTCATTACGGGTACATGAAGCTCAAAATGCAGGCCCAGCGGAGATAATCACTCGTCGGTGATCCGGATACAGCACTCCGCGCGAAAACAAGACAGCCGCACTAGCCCTCGAGGCACTATCCGAAGCCTTAGCGGCAGAGGAACTCACCGTCAGCGCTCTCACGGTAAGGGGACGATGTGATACTTGATAAAGATCCAAGTCCACCTCCTTCAAACCAGCGAGATGAGATAATTAAATTTCAGGTCCACCAGCGGACCAAACAAAGACGGCTTCCATCGGGCGCAGTTGAACCCGAAGTTGGCGCCAAGCCTTCTGTAATTCGCCGGAAAATTGGGACATCTTTGCACGGCATCCCTCGGACATGCCGGAATCCCTCATGATTAGCGAACATAGCCTAAACATCCTAAAAGTTTAAGCCAGTCAAATAGGCTCTTGACGATTTTCCGAGCCCAAAAGACAGCAATGGGAGAAGAGCTAGCCAAGTTATTGGAAGCGGATTCATTAGAGATATTAAACATCCGGACTGGCTAGCAAATTTGGTGATGGTACCAAAGAAGGATAAATCCTGGCGCCTCGTGCCGACTTCAAATACCTCAATAAGGCTTGCCCAAAGGATCCTTTCCCCTCCCATCGATCAAATTATCGATGCCACAGCGAGACACGACTTCGTTGTGCTTCACGGATGCATACTCGGCTATCATCAAATCAAGATGGCGGAAGCGAATCAAGCCGCATACGGCATTCATCACTCCATCACGGACCATTACGCTTCAACACGATGCCCTTCGGACTTAAAAACGCCGGCGCAACATATCAGCGCATGATCCAAACATGTCTAGCCACCCAGATCGGCAAAACAGTCGAGGCATACATAGACGACGTAGTCGTCAAAACAAAACACGTCGAAACTTTAGTAGACGATTTGAGGCTCGCATTCAACAACCTCAGAGCATATGACATCAAGCTGAATCCGGAAAAATGTGTTTTCGGCGTACCAGCCGGAAAGCTGCTGGGCTTCATCGTATCCGGTAGAGGAATCGAAGCAAATCCGGCCAAAATCCGGGCTCTGTCACAGTTGGATATTTCAAAGGACCTCAAGCAAATACAAAAATTAACAGGATGCGTGGCAGCTTTAAGCCGTTTTATCTCCCGTTTAGGAGAGAAGGCATTGTCCCTTTATCGCCTCCTAAGGCGCACCGAACACTTCGAGTGGACGGATGCCGCCTTCTTGGGACTCGAAGAAATAAAGGCCATATTGGCAACAACTAGTGGGTAAAAGTGCAACCTCCGCAGAGTGTAAAACTATTCAATAGCCGTGTCCACGGTCATGGACAGGGTAACCGCTTGGGCTACGCCCACTTGTTTTCAAACCCAAATGTGTGAGATGATGGAGATGTTCGGATCAAGTCAAAGGACTTGGACACGATTGAGATGGGTTGGTGCCCACTGCTTATGATAAATGGGTTGGTGCCCATTCTATTTATGTTGATATCTCGTGACCAGATCTCATGGTTACTTGAATTCTCTTGATGCATGCTTTATAGGTTGTTGAACATGTCCTTGCACTCAAAACTAGCTTTATGCAAAACTTTACCTATGTCATGCATTACTGCATCTTGAACCAAATCATGGGTTGCTTAAGTAGTACATTCAAAGTACTCATTGGCTTGCCATCGGTTATTTAATCGATGTGCATGGAAGAACCGGAGTTCAAGAAGAGTTCTTGGAGACTAACATGTAAACTAGGACGCTTCCCAATGTAATGCCCGAGGGTTAAGGCAGATGGCATGGGTTCTATTTCGATTTAAGATTTCCGCTGCTTGTGTTTCATTTGATGTTCAGCCCTTAAGGCTTTATCAATGTAAGACTTGACCATAATGGTCATAATTTGTGTAAGACGGTATGTATGGATGTAAGACTTTGTTATTCAGCTTATGTTTGTTCAAGGAGCATTGATCTCGATCATCAGACACGGCATTCGTGATCACGACTTGTGAGTCGGGTCCCCACAGAGTGGTATCGAGCCATCCCGACCGAGGGAAGCCTTAGTTAGCATGGACGTTAGTTAACTTGAGACCATCTAAACCTCTCTTCTTTTCTCAAGCTTACCCCACCCAAGATGCATTTTCCTTATCGACCTCTTCCATTCAACCTTTGTAGATGGCTGCCGCACCAAGACTTCCCGACCACCGGATTTCCGCGGCTTCGAGGATAGCCTCAAGAAGTGCTGCCCACCGAGCCCCCACTTTCACCTACCATGAGCATTGGATCAATGACGCCGAGACGGAGTATCATGTGGAAGTGATCGTGAAGGCCAATGACTCTCCAACAAGCTGGTTCTTCGAGGGACCCCAGATGGCAACACTAGTTCTGCCGCCGAGACGGCAACCTCAAGGCACTCACCTTCCCGAGACCTTCTTCCGAGATGGCGCATTTGTTGGCAACCTGCTTTTGCCTTATCGGAAGGAAGGCGAGGATGAGAGCAATGCACCAGCTCCACCATTAGAAGAAGGACTTCCACCCATTCCGCACCTATTTCAGCCTTTGTGCCGATAGTTTGGCACAACACTTGGCCGTGGAATCAATGGAACTCCGAAGGAACTTCATGAGACCAAGGCACTTCTTCGCCAAGCACAAGAGAAGACGACAGGATCAAGAAGGAAGGTGCTCCCCGACAGCCCGAATCGCATATACAGAGGCGAAGACCCCAAAGGATGGAGAACCACCACGCAACCCCGCATGAGTGCAAGGGATTACCGCAGCTCTTCACCCCACCAGCAAAGCAACGCCGCTGAGCTCCTCCACTCCCCACCCCTTCAAGCGATGAAGAAAGCCGCACCATCGATGAGGAGGAGGAAGACCCAGAGAGCCAGATCACGCGACAGAGCATTCCACCACTTAGGCATCATTCACAACTTGGATATGCCCGCAGTAACCCTACTGAGGATAGGTCGGTACCCCTGCTAAGTCGAGTCCATGTAATGGTTCTTATGAAACCATGTAGTGTTGTGTTTGCTTTGTTGTGTTTGATGGATGTCGTGGCTTTCCTTCGAACTTGTAAACCACTACATCACCCATTTGGACTTTAATGAATGTGTTTGGCCTTTTGGCCTTTGCATGAAAAACAATTAGTGTCATACCAACCCCTTACTAGGCATCCCATCTATGTTGCTTTCCCCATCTTTCCCCAATCATGAAACTTGACCACTCCAACAGATGCCTGTTGTAACACGATCGGTATTCTCAGCAAAGAAGAAGCCGGAGGTTCTCACGAAGGAGTCACCAGACTAAGCCCAAGGACGACTCCACCCCACCACCTCCTCCAAGCATGGACATGGCTCAGCTTCTCCAAGCCTTCCGAGAGGAACGCCAAGCCAACACTTCAGCCCTCCGTGATGATTGCTGCCGCCACCACCGGCGGGCATGGCCATGGACGCTCCACACCGTGGAGTTCAAGAAGCATGCACCACCCACTTTCATCGAGATCAACTCGATGCGCATTTGATCGGGTCCGCACTATTGAGGATCTGGCTGCACTAGTCGGATGCACCGAGGACCGGATAAAGTGGCGATGCCCCACCGCCCTCGGGACGCAGAGCTTGGTGGATGGATTCAAGGCTATGCATGTTGAGCAAGACATCACTTGGGACACCTTCAAGACAGATTCGCAAGGCCCACATTCCTTCCGAATCATGGCCATCAAGAAGCGTGAGTTCCGAGCCCTCAAGCAAGGTAGTAGCACCGCAAGGAGTACATGCGGTTCAAGATTCTCTCAAGGTATGCCTCGAGGATGTCAAGACTGATGCCGCTAAAAGGGAGCGCCTATGGAAGGCCTTAACTGCATCAAGATTTGCTTGTTTTGTGCGATCGCCCAACCTTTCCTCGATCTGTGTAACAAGGCACTCATGCTTGAGGACAAGCGACGCGGCCTTGATGACACTCAGAAGCTTAAGATGATCAAGGGTAGCTCAAAGACCAAAAGCCTCGCCCGTGGCAGCAAATTTCCAAGCCTACCTATCAAGAACCAAGAGCTCTCAGACCCGACCAACTATCCACCTCAGAAGATGCCAACCCCTGTGCCAGCTTACAACAACCCCAATAACAATGTCGGAAGGGCGCCATCCCCAACCAAGTCACTTGTTTTGATGTGGACAGCCAGACACTACTCCAAGAATTGCCCCAACAAGAAGCTCGACGCCCGCCACCTAATGCGCAGAACCCAGACAAGGCGTGGAATGCCACAAGGAACCAAGCTTCCGCAACCTGCCCAACAACGGCAGGGTCGTGAATCATGTCACATGAAGAAGCCCAGAAGATTCGGACGTCGGCGGGTACGCTCTTGTCAATTCAAAGACCAAGAATCGCTTTGTTTGATTCTCGAGCCACGATTTTTGTCACCCAAAGTTTTGCATTAAAAGTGGCATGACCCCTACACCCTCGAATAACCCCATGGTGGTACAAACCCCGAGCAGAGATGAGAGCCAAGATAGGATGTAAGGAGTCGATTACCATTAACGGGTAGATTTCCTAGCGCATCCTTATCATCCTAAAATCACAAGGCTTGATGTGATCTTGGGAATGGATTGGCTCAGAAGCACCAAGGCTTGATAGATTGCGCCAACCGGGTCACTATGACCAATGATCAAGGAGTCGGCAATTTGCCTCCAACCCTCCTCCGCCAAGCCAACCAAGTCAACTGTCTGACCGGGTTGGGTTGGAACAAGTGCCTAGTCTCGAATATCCCGATGTTTTTCCCGATGAATTACTGTGAATGCCTCGACCGAGACATTGAGTTCATCATCGAGCTCATACCGAGCAGACCCATCTATAAGAAGCCTTATAGGATGGGATCGGAGGAGTTAGCAGAATTGAAGAAGCAAATGGAAGAGCAGTTGAGGAAGGGATTTATCCGCCTAGTGCCTCCCCTTGGGGATCACCTGCTCGCTTGTGGCGAAGAAGGACGGTACCATCCACCTATGCATTGACTACCACTCCCTCAATGAAGTTACAATCAAGAACAAGTACCCACTTCCCAAGATTGAAGATCTGTTTGATCAACTCAATGGGGCCAAGGTGTTCTCCAAGATCGACCTTAGATCTGGGTACTACCAATCAAGATCAGCCCCAAGATATTCCAAGACGGATTCAGAATCAGATATGGCCAGATGAATGCACGGTCATGTCCTTTGATCGACCAATGCCCCACTACTTCATGTATCTCATGAATAAGGTCTTCATGGAATATTTGGACAAGTTTGTCGTTGTCTTCATTGATGACATCCTTGTCTTCGAAGTCGGAAGAAGAGCACGAGCAACACTTGAGGATGGTCCTAGACAAGCTTCGAGAGCACCAACTCGATGCCAAGTTCAAGTGTGAATTCTCGCCGCAAGTTGGATTCCCGGTCATGTTCTAATCAAGAAGGATTGTCACCGACCCGCTAAATTGAAGCCGTGACGAATGGCAATCCCGAGCAATGTGAAGGAAGTCAAGCTTCCTGACTCGAGGATATTACCGCAAGTTCGCTGAAGGATTCTCGAGCATTGCCCACCCATGACTCAGCTCTTGAAGAAGGACAAGAAGTTCAATGGACGCCAAGCGCTAAGAGAGCTCCAGAGCTAAAGAAGAGGCAACGCCCCAGCTTCTGGCCACACCAGATATACACAAGGAGTTTGTGATATATTGTGATGCATCAAGAATCGGATCGGGAGGTGTTCGATGCAAGAAGGCAGAGTCGTAGCCACCTTTCAAGGCAACCACGACTCACGAAGAGAACTATGCTACTCACGACTCCGAGCTAGCAGCAGTGGTTCATGCCTCAAGACTTGGCAACATTACCTCTGGGGAAGCGGCGTGAGATATACACGGACAAAAGTCTGAAGTATATTTTCACCAAAGGAATTGAACATGAGGCGAGAAGATGGCTGAGTTGATAAAGGATTATGACCTCGTTGTTCAATACCACCCGGAAAGGCTAATGTGGTAGCAGATGCGTTGAGCAGAAGGCTTGCTCCTTGAATGCTATGCTAAAGCACAAGCTACCCGCCTTTGTATGAAGAACTTGAAAGCTTTGTTGAACTGGTTGCACCAGATTCTTGGCCAACCTCAAGTTGCCTACCTTGATGGATGATATCAGAAAGCTCAAGGGACATGAGAGTATTGAAGGCATCAAGAGGAAGATCAAGGCCGACAGAGCCTCGTGGATTCTGAGGATGAGGAAGGAATGTGGTTTGGGAATCGATCTGCTGCCCAACAAGGTTGAGCTCACCTCTTCCCTCGTGGCGGCTCCGGCGCCACGGGAGCGGATGGGGAGAGGTGCGCTACTGAGGCAACCCTCGCCGCTACCGTCGAAGAACTGGGTTCCCTCCTTCCATGGCGGAAAGAAGAACAGAAGATGAAGATGAAGGGAGAAGAGGATGAGTGTGGCCATTGTGCTCCCCTTCCGCCCCTTTTAAAGGGGCGAGGTGGGGCTCAACCGCCTGGCCGGCCAATCGGGAGGCGAGGAGGCGGAGGAGGCGGGCTGCTGCGCCTTCTCCGCCCGTGGCGGCTCGTTCTCCCACCTTCGCCGCCCGACCCCCGTGCATGAGGGCAGCGTGGCGGCGCGGCCGAGCGGCGGGTGAAGCGACCTCGCTCGCACCACGATCACGGGTGGATGCCTTAAGGGCTGCATCGCCACCATCGTCTCCCACGACGCCGCAATCGGCGCTGCGTCTTTATTACGGGCGGCAGTCTGAAGCAGATTGACACGCCATGGGCCTCGTGTGCCCGTGCACTGTCTTGGGCCTGGCCCAACAGCGCTCGGCACCGTGTATGGCCCAGGCCCGGGGGCTCCTGTCGGTGTACTAAGGTAGGGGTACCTCAGTACCCCAACTTGTGCACGGGCAGTTGCAGCTCCCCGCGGCAGGATTCACCATATGCTTGCCGGAGACCATTCCCACTCCATATCAAGCCATTCAAGAACAAAGTGTACAAGATAGAAGATCGAGACCCCGGCAAGAGGAGCTTGCCGGGAAGGCCGTTCTAGGCTCAAGATGACATCATTCACGCAAGGCCCTGGCGAGAGGAGCTCGCCGGGGAGACTAGAAGACTACATCATAGAAGACACGCCTTGGCGCTATACGCGTCCCGGCAAGGGTCCGGAGAGCGGCAAGTTATAGAGCCCGACAAGCTCCCGGGCCCGACAAGATCAAGACCCCGGCAAGATGCTTGCCGGGAGAAGTACGCTGTGTGCCCGCACTCCAGCTCATCTGCCCACGCCGCGCCTTAAGCCCTCTCCGAGAGACGCGTGGCGGATGGCGGGCAGCTCGAAGGGTGCGGTGGCACTCCACGGTGGTGGATCCATCGCCCGTGGCGTACGGAGACGCCGGGCGGGAGCTTTTGGAGTCGGCGGTGGCGGGCATTAAATGCCTTTGTCCCCCTCACAAAGTAGGTAGAAGCCACCGTTCGCTTTGTAGCTCCACCGTTTCCCGCACTGTTCCAACTACCACCTCTTTTACGCTTTTACCCTCTCTCCCACGTTGACACCGTCGGTGACCCTTGCACTATAAAAGGAGGCCCATGCACAACGTGGGGGTTCCGATCATTCGCTACTCTCGCGAGGTTGGCTAGTTCAACCGATCCAACACCACCATATGCTCACATTCTGAGCCAAATACAACACAATGCAGCAAGAGGGTTTCTGCGACCATCGCGGCCGGCTGGGTAAAATCCGCCGTGTGCATCGCCTCGATCTGCTCTCTGTGCTCCCTCCGCCTCGTACCGCTTTCGCACAAAGGGCTCCGGCCCCATAGGTGCTCAAGGCGGCGGGTCCCCTCGTTCCGTTCCCGACAATACGGCGCAGAGGCGGTCTTGCCTGCGACATTATTCATGACTCACCTCGAGTGCGCATGTATGATGAAGAGAAGCCAAGCTGGATCGGCGGGACAGCTTGGACACGATGGAGGAAGAACGTGGCGTCGCGAAGGCTCGTTCCGCATTCTATCGCCAGCAGTTCGAAGATATCAAAGCGAGAAGCACGGGCCAAAACTTATAACGTTGGCAAACTAATTCTCGCTGCGGACAAGAAAAAGGACAAGCTTAGGCCCGGATGGGAAGGCCCTTCATTATTGATCAAGTCTTCGACCGCGGAGCATACCGTCTCTTAAATCGTCGGATAGCCGACTCGAGCCGAATCCATGGAATGCAGCCCGACTCCGACGATTCTATGCCTAGCGCCGGACTTAGAGTTCGTCCCCTTCCCCCGTCCAACCTTTTATATTTCGGCTGTCTTTTTCTCTTTTTATCCTTTTAAATTAATAAGCCCCTCAGGGCCTATTTTCGCATTCTTTGCATACATACGATGTGCCATCCGCACTCGTTATTCCTGGGGGCTTCTTATACAGAAGCTCAACTATACGGGTTTCATACCCAACACATGTGTCAAGCTTCTTATGACTTAAGTTTTGGCCAAGCTGGGTTGCCTGGATCCTGTGCTTACCCCTACGTTCCCGATTGTTCGGCTAGGCGGTAAAGGATCACCTCTGCGATTATTCTTGCTGGTCACCGGATGTGTACCGAGATCGGGTGAAGCCGAAAGCTAGCGTTCTTAAGGGAATATTCGATCGGTGATTTAAAAGATGACTTTTTAACTATTTTTCCCCATTTGCCCCGGATGTTTTATCGCTCTCTTGGCAGTGCGACATACACTTTAGGGCATGCTCCCCAAATAAAGGAACCCCTAACGGAACTATTCTCCTGGAAGATGTTTCTTACTAACCATGTAATATAACATAACTAGTTGGGCACTTGTCCGATAAAGCACTAATGACCCCTACGCTTTGGTCTCCATGCATACCACGGTTATTTCTTAACCAAAAAGGTATTCGGATACACTCCGGACTCTAGGGTCCCGAGGTCGAAGCGAAAAGGTCGGCAAAGACAAACGATCTACAATCCGGCTAGAAGGCATTTCACATGTCATTTTTAAAGGATAACATACATTGTCAAGTTATTGATTGTATTCCTCCTCAATCCCGTCTAACAGGCTGTCTAGTTTACAGTCCCGTTGGGAAAATTTAGCAGCCAGTTCTACCTGGCTGTACACTAAACTCATAGGGATCTCCTTCCCGTTGGGCCCCACCGGTCCAACTTCGGCCATATGGTTGGGATCCGCCTTCTTGTACCGCGTCTTCACCATGGCCCAAGCCTCCCTGGCACCTTGACAGCAAGCCGAAATCTTCCACACACGGAAGCGCTGCCGCACTCCCTGCAGCTTCTCTGCAAGCTCCCCGAGGCCCTCGGGCGGGGCGAGGGACGGCCATAAAGCCTGTACGACGTCTCTCATTGCCTGCCGAACACGTTCGAGTAGTTGCAACAGTTCGGGAAGTTGATCACCCATTGATACGGACATCTCCTCCGTAGGATGACCCGTGAGTATACCTACAAGACATATTATGTCAAATTGCTTCCTCGCTGAACTCTTCTTCCTTAGAGAGTTCGCTCAAGCACTTACTATAGATGCCGCGACGAAGCCGTTGATTCTCCTTGATGGAGCCGGACAGCTCGGCCTGTGCGCCTTTCAGCTCTTCTCCGAGCTTAGCGTTGGCATCCCGGAGCTTGTTCCTTTCCTGCTGAACTTTGTTCAGCACATTCTCGCCGGCCTTTAGCTGGCGCAGTAGTGCTTGCCTATCCGAATATTGTTCAGCGGCACCTGCAGTGTCGTTATTAGACTCGCGCGCATGCCGCACAGCACTTATATTAATTTATACGAATGTGTTACCAGGAGGGGTCTTTCCGTCTCCTGCGGCAGCAAGTGCGGCCTCAAGTTGGGCCTTGCAATCTCATAGCTCCCGTGACAGCCGGGCATTCTTCTCGTTAAGGGCCTGAAATTTCAAATGATCCTTAAATCAGTTAACATAACTAATTTAAGTCTCGGGGGCTACTGGTGTATACAACCATTAAAATTTCCTTACCCGTATGTCTTTAACATACTGCTCCGTGGCTCTGGTAAAACCATTTTGAGCAGCACGGAGATGTGCGTCCCCTGCGTTAAAGGCATCCAATGCCTCAGGGGAAAAGCACGCTTCTTGAAAAATTGTCCGGCGGCGTCTATGATTCATAGCGCTCTCCACCTCTGACTTGGTGGCGGACAGTCTGTCGGTATCCTCCGTTGGAGTAGGATCCGGTTTGCGCTTTGCGCTTGCCTCCCCCAACCGGTCGCTGAGCCTGGCTGGTGTTGGTTGGGTCGGCAATTCCGGCGCTCGCAGTCCGGCGAGCGCTTTTTCCCCTATAAAGGTCATGAGCGCTTAGAAGTTTCCTCGGAACGTTGCTCAAAAAGATCAAACACGAGATGTACCTCTGCGGCGACGTTTCTGCCCGCACGGCGCTCCTTTTCCTCCTGCTAGTTCGGACTGACCTCTGTTGGTCGGCCGCCGCAGGCTCGGCTCCCTGCCGTAATGGCGCCTCCTGCAAAATACCATCGTTCGCGAAGGTCAGAAATAGGCAAGGATAAGATAACGGTGTCCGTACTTCGGTCGTGGTCACCTGGGATGCCGAACTTAGCCCGGGGTAGTCCGCCGTAATGGCGACCAAAGCATTGTCGATGCTGAGCTGGTGATACACCCCGTCGATCAGCTCCACCTTGATGTCCGGATCCTCTTCGGAGGCCGGACCCAGGGACCCTTCCGGATCCTCGGGTTGTGGAGCAGGACTCACCATCTCCTCCACAGTCCGGCGTAGGCTCTGCGCCGAAGACGCAATGTAAGAAGCTTAAACTTCGAAGATACGGGTAAAAGCCCTTTGGGGTGTTCGCCACCCATCCTCCGGGTTGATCATGGAAAACCCCTCTAGAGGGTTCGGCGAAGAAGTCCTCCTTCTCCCCTTGTACAGCCGGACAGGATCTTCACCAGATCCTCGGTCGATTCCGCCCTTACGGCCGTCTTGGTGGCATCGCCCTCCCCATTGAAATCCCACATGGGGTGGCCTTCAGATACAGCGGCGCCCCACTTGATGCACGCCGCCATGACTCCAATCATGGTCAAGCCGGAATGAGCCATTAATCTTATCCGGCCCATCAAGTAATGGACGCTCTTGTCTTCCTCCAAACGGGGGCTCCGGGGGCGCCAACTGAGGCGTTTCTTCAAGGGAGCAGCGTCAAACTCCGGGAGGCCAATCCGGACTGGGTCGGGCAACGGAGCATCTACCATATAAAACCACTCCGAGGGCCAGTCTTCGGACGCCCTCTTGGGGGTGCCGGATAGGTATCCGTCCCGCGATGCGCCATATTTGGCGCCGCCACTTGATATATGGACCCCTGAGAACGGGTACGAGGCAGTAACAGCCTCTTCCACAATGCGAAATGGGGCTCGATGCCCGTGAATAGCTTGCAAAGAGCTACGAGCTCGCGATATGCAGCCAGAGGCGGGCGTGAGGTGGTGGAGCTGGAGTCCGTAGAACTTCAGGAGCCCGCGAGGAACGGATGTATTGGAAACCGAGCCCCTTATCGATAGGAGATGAAACACACCCGCTCCCCCTTGTTGGGGCTTGGGGTGTCCTCCGCCTGCCTCCCACCTCGATAAGTAACCAGTCCGGCTCGGACTGGAACCATGAAGGCCGGAGGAAGCAACCCCTCCATTTGGAGCTTTACTAGCTCATTGTGCGAAACAGAGCACCTCCTCCAATCTCCTGGCGATGGGCTAGGAGCGCGTGAGGAAGAGCCGCGTTGACGATCCATGGTGGAATGGATTCAGGGTCAGAGGCGCTTCGATGGAGTGTACGCGGGAGGAAGATGGTGCGGTTTGGATCTGGATCCCTGCCCCTTTTATAGGTGGGCGACCCGCAAAATTAGGGGGTGAAATGTAAAAGACACCTTGGCTTTTCGCATTCGTGCGACGCGTGGAAGAGGGCCATAATTTGGCGTAGACGCCAAGAAGCACAGTATTCGAGGTGAAGCCGGACACTATTCGGCAGGTACATGGGATTTGAAAGGAGAACCCGCCTTGCAACGCCGAAGACTACAAGCACACTGGACTTATCGTCATTGAAGCCTGGTTCGGGGGCTACTGAGGGAGTCCTGGACTAGGGGGTGTCCGGACAGCCGGACTATCAATATCCGCCGGACTCCCATACTATGAAGATAGAAGATTGAAGACTCCGGCTTGTGTCCGGAAGGTACTTTCCTTGGCGTGGAAGGCAAGCTTGGCAATACGGATATGTAGATCTCCTACCATTGTAACCGACTCTGTGTAACCCTAGCCTCTCCGGTGTCTATATAAACCGGAAAGCCTTAGTCCATAGGACGAACATTACATCTCAACAATCATACCATAGGCTAGGTTCTAGGGTTTAGCCTCCTTGATCTCGTGGTAGATCTACTCTTGTACTACCCATATCTTCAATATTAATCAAGCAGGACGTAAGGTTTTACCTCCATCGAGAGGGCCCGAACCTGGGTAAAAACATCGTGTCCCTCGTCTCTTGTTACCATCCGCCTAGACGCACAGATCGGGACCCCCTACCCGAGATCCGCCGGTTTTGACACCGACAGCGATGAATCCTTCTCTCTGATTTTTTCTCCCGGAACTTGAATATATCGAGTTGGACTTGAGGTCGGTGGAGCTCCAGGGGGCCCACGAGGCAGGAGGCGCGCCCAGGGGGTAGGGCGCGCCCCCACCCTTGTGGCCATGGTGTGGGCCCACTTCGGTTGATTCTTTCGCCAGTATTTTTTATTAATTCCAAAAAGTGGCTCTGTGAAGTTTCAGGTTATTTCGGAAACTTTTATGTTTGCACAAAAATAACACCATGGCAATTCTGCTAAAAACAGCGTCACTCCAGGTTAGTTTCATTCAAATCATGCAAGTTATTGTCCAAAACAAGGGCAAAAGTGTTTGGAAAAATAGATACGTTGGAGACGTATCAGTGGACATTATACAATTCGTATATGAACTCTTACATAAATTTAGAATCAACCTAATGCTTTTGAAGAGTTTAGCTCTGATGTCCACTTGTAAGGAGTGAAGGTCGTCTATCACTGTACTTACATTAACAGCTACTCCCTCCGTCCCATAATATAAGAACGTTTTGTACACTACACTAGTGTTCGAAACACTCTTATATTATGGGAAGAGGGATTGGTTCATTGTGTAGCATTCTGCATCTTATCTCCCTCGCCCACCATTTACTAAAAAATATCGGATCTATATTTAATCTTACCAAAAAGTTGAATACACAGACAATGCCAGTGCAAAAGTGTAGCCCATCGCTCTTGTCAGTACATTTTGTCTTGTAACGCTTGTACTTCTAGGGATTGGCAGTTGATTATGTATCATCAATCTTCATCTTATCTTCATTATCCTCTATCCCTTCTAGTATTATCATATCTATAGTTACTCTCTACAAAATGTACAGTATAGGAAATGCTTATGAAGAAGATTCTGTGCTGAATTTCTTGAGTTATCCTTCCCTTGACATGGAAAAGGGCATTATAAAGCCGATGTTAACTATTAATGTAAGTCAGTCCTTCTAAAGCCTTTATCCTCAACTGCTATTTAATTTGCTCATAACCCGACAAAAAAGAAGCATATTCCATGTAATAAGGGAAAGGTAGAGGCATGGTGGTTTATCTAAAACGGTTTGAGGACGAGATTGCAAGATGGAAAGTATGTCGGCTGAGATATGTTTTAAGCAAACAACTAAAGAAGATCCACATGTAGGATTTTCCACACGCAGCAACGTGGGAAGATGGGCAGTGGAGCAAGGCCAGAGGAAGCTGTACCTGAGGGTCATGATATGTCTCCAACGTATCTATAATTTATGAAGTATTAATGTTGTTATATTATCATTCTTGGTGTCGGTGTACTAGAGTAGGGGCACCCTAGTACCACGAACTTGTGCACGGGCAGTCGCGGCACCCCGTGGCAAGGCTTGCCGGGTGACCTCCAAGGTCCTCCGTGGTCCATTTGGAGCCATTCAAGAACAAAGTATTCAAGCCAAGGAGACAAGGCCCCGGCAAGAGGAGCTTGCCGGGAAGGCCAACCAAGACATCTCAAGGAACTTGCTTGCGACGCGCCACGCCGTCCCGGCGAGGCCCAAAGGAGCGACAAGCTTCGACGCGACAAGACAACGATCATGAAAAGGCGCTATGCGCGCAAGCTACCACTCTGTACCCATGCTCCAAAGACATCCACCAACATGTCACCCAGACCTTTCCAGCGCCGTGGCAGGAGGTCAGGCAGCCAGCGGTGTGCGGTGGCAAGCGGCGCTGACAAGATTGCCATCATGGCAAGCGGTGGCGTCCCTGACGGTCCCTTTTTGCACTATTTGGGCGACGCGGATGGGCATTTAATGCCTTTGTCCCCTACCGTCAGGGTTAGGTATGGTACAATGTACAAGTAGTTGTACCAACCGCAACACCTTTCCATTTTTACCCTTGTCTGTGTTTGTCACACCCTGCATTTTGTAACATTTCATTTTCATTAATAAAGCATGAAAATTTGGACCAACAAAAACTTTTTGCATTATTTGGCTATTATTTGGAGTTGGTTTTCCCTCTGTAATTCTTTCAAGTGCTTCTTGAAGTCAACTACTCCACCCTCTATATTTCATCTCCTTACCCCAAGCTCCTGACCAATGACCATGCCATGTGTATAGTGCAATATAGAATTTTCTTACAAAAATAATTTGGCCGAAAGTATTTTCTAAATTTAGTTTTCCAAAACCCCGAATTGAGGTTTGCACTGCAAGTACTTGATTAAAGGCAGTAAAATCTTTCCAAAAATATATTTGACTCCTATTAGATATAGGATACCCGTAAACCACAAAAATATAATTTTAAAAGTTGTTTTACTATTTTATTTAAAAGCTTTTTCTTAAGGCCATAAATGGTCTTTAATAGGGAAAAATTATTTTATTGATTTAAAAATATTTGACAAAATTTAGGGAAACTCATAGGACATATATTGTCCATATATAAGAGTTTCAACACATGGTCATGTTCAAAATATTGGTCAAATCCCTCTAAAACCCTTCCTGGATATTTCAAGCTTTTGAAATATTTACAAAGGAAATATTCTTCAAAAATTCCAGGAAAATTCTATCATGTCACATATGACAAATTAGATGATCTTGCCAAGTCTCATGACTTGGAGAACAAGATAACATCATCAAAACCCTCAAAACTATTTCTGTCCATTCTCAAGTTTGATCAACTTTACATTGCCAAATGTGTCCAAATGTGCTCAAACTTGGTGAACATGCTTCATGGGTCCAATGATGCATCTAGACCAAATGGCACAGGTTGGAGAAGAGGAAATCTTGGTCAAAGTGCCTCAAAACCCTCTCTCGACTGAATCAAATTTGAACAACTTTGTTCTACCAACTTCTTCTCCAAGACCCCAACTTTGGTGAGCCTGATCATGTGACCAAATAAGGCTACCACACCAAGTGGTACATCAAGGAGAAATGATCTACTCCACTGGATCTACACAAATCCATTTCTGCCCATTTCTAGGGTTTGCAAAAGTTGCATTGGCAACTTTGCCCAAATAATCTCCAAATTGGTGGAAGGCTATATTTTTATGAGTAATTTCACCCTGTGGAGTCTCATGGCAATTGGAGTCCATTTTCTTGCTCAAAACTCTATCAAACACCTTCTGACATTTTGCAAAAACCACTGTTTTGACCCCTTCCACTATTCTTGGTGAGCTCTAATTTTTACCACAGCTCCTCCTAGACCCCTTTCACCTCCAGTAACAACGGCAAGTCCCCAGCTCAATAATTGAGGGGTGAAACCCCCCTCTTTCTCTCTCTGGACAGCCCCTTTCTCCCTCTTCCTCACCTCTCTCCTCACCCCAGTGGCCATCCAGGCATCCAATGCCTCCCTCCTTCATTACTACCTCCGCACTCTCGACATCGGTGGCGCGCCCACAGTGGCATATAATATGCCATGGCATGCCAACGCTAGCTCCAGGGCTTCATGTGGGCTAGGCACAGTAGCCGCCCTCGCCCAATGCTTCCGCCACCTCAGCCTTCCTCAAGACGCCGCCGATCGCCTCGGCGTCCATGACACGCCACGCGGTCGGACCCTCCTCTCTCCTCCTTCCCGCGCCTCCAGCTATCAAACAGAGCCGCCCGAGCGCGGCAATGGCGCTGCTCACACGCGCGCACCCCTGACCCCTCCCCACTCCTTCTCTCTTCTTCCCCTAGGCGTAGTCGACGCCCACGAACGCCCTAGACACGGCGCTAGCTCCTCCCGAGCCCTGTGGCGACGAGCAGAGGCTCTCCGGCGCACGGGTCTACGGGACCTCACCGTTCTCCTATAAAAAGGCCTCCCCGAGCCCTCCTCTAGCCACCACTCACTCTCTCACACCCCAAACCCCCCCTGCACCTCCAGTTTGCCTCCAAAGCCGCCCGAGCTCGAGATCGAGCTCGAGCTCCGCCGCGTCGGCTCGCCGGAGATCGCGAGGTATAAGCCTCCCCCGCTCCTCCTTTGCCTCGATCCGAACCCCGTGATCCCCATGACTCTTTTCCCTCGCTTCTCTCTCTGTAGCTGCGGAAACGACCGAGCTACCGCCTCTCGAAGCTTCTCCGCCACAACCTCGTCGCCGTGAACTGTGCACCCCGCCGCCAAGTCCACCACCCACCGACGCGGCGGCGGCCCCTGGCCATCCTCTTTTCATGGGAGCTCGCCGTCGCCTGCATCGTCGCCGGTGAGCACCGCGACCCCCCTGTCCACGGGTTAGTGATGACAGGTGGGCCCCGCCTGTCATCCTCTCCCACATTCCCGCGCCCCTCTCTCTCTCTCGACCTGCGGGCCCCGCCGTCGGGTTTGAATGGTAGTATGCCACACAGGCTTGGCGCTGGCTCGGCTGGGCCGGCTCATTGGTCGGGCCGCGCCTGCATGCTGTTTCCGCCCGACAGCACAAGGTTCCTTTCCTTTTTCCTTTCTGTCACTTTTTCCAAAAATTCCACAGGATTAAATAATAATCCAAATGCAATAATTCCAACTCCTAAATTCTTATAAAAATCCCAACTTTTCTGTATAGTTCAAATTTAAATTCAAATTTGAGCAATTAAATCCATCTTTGAAAATCCATTTCTCCCATTCTGCTACACCAAATCCCAAACTAGGAATTTTTCCCTTCTTAGTTTTCACCCTAGCATTTTACAAAATCAAGTTGACATTTTTCTAAGCACTTTGACTTTTCTGTTTCTATTATTGCCTTTTTTTCTCGTTATTATTTTGCGACGATAGATTGCGTTGTTGACGAAGGAGTTGGACCAGAGGACTTTGAAGACCCAGAAGACTTTGTTGAGCCAGGCAAGCAGCCCTTTGACCATGACTATGAAACCCCTTTATATGCATGTCATTTATAGCTCTTCATTATTGTTGCATCGGAATCATGATGAGATGGTGAACCACGTGGGTTGGTTGCCTCGCCATTTCCTCGCTGATACTTGCATTGTGCATGGCCCTACCTTCTTATGAGGGTTATGCCGTGGGAGTAGATAGGATGCTAAGTAGTGCTACGCAAAAAGGGATGGGTTTATGCATGGTGAAGGAGGCAAAGTGATTTCAAAAGTCTTTTTGAAAACCCCGTCGGGTGCCACTTATGCCCGAGGGAGATGATGAGATGGGTGACCACTTGATGACGAAGTGGTGTGCCAAGGAAAGAGTGTGTTGTTTTCAAAACGGATTGGTCGGAGTTGCACTGCTATTCCAACCTTACATGCGCCACCACTCTACCCTTATGTGGAAAGGGCATTATTGAGTACCTAGACCGATACTAGCTTGGAGCCCGACATTAGTGACGGGGAGAGTTGGTGCTCTCTCTGGGACGGGTCGTGCTGTAGGGCGGCCATGACTGTTTTCACAGTGGCACCGACACACCGCTGGTACCCGTGCTTGTGGTATGTGATGAATATGGGAGCAAGGCTCCACAACTTTATGATGTGAAATGTTTGGCACGGGGTTACTACTAATCGAGTGGACTCCATGTTAGTGTCGTCTAGGGAAAGGTAGTGATCGGTGCTTACCCCGGTACTTGAGGTACCGCTGGTCGTGGATGACACGGAAGTTCCCGGATCTAGTGGGTAAAGTGTGCAACCTCTGCAGAGTGTAAAACTATTCAATAGCCGTGTCCACGGTCATGGACAGTTGGGTAACCGCCTTGGGCTACGCCCACTTGTTTTCAAACCCAAAGTGTGTGAGATGATGGAGATGTCTTGGATCAAGTCAAAGGACTTGACACGATTGAGATGGGTTGGTGCCCACTGCTTATGATAAATGGGTTGGTGCCCATTCTATTTATGTTGATATCTCGTGACCAGATCTCATGGTTACTTGAGTTCTCTTGATGCATGCTTTATAGGTTGTTGAACATGTCCTTGCACTCAAAACTAGCTTTATGCAAAACTTTACCTATGTCATGCATTACTGTACCTTGAACCAAATCATGGGTTGCTTAAGTAGTACATTCAAAGTACTCATTGGCTTGCCACTGGTTATTTAATTGACCAGGCATGGAAGAACCGGAGTTCAAGAAGAGTTCTTTGGAGACGAACATGCTAACTAGGACGCTTTCCCAATGTAATGCCCGTAGGATTAAGGCGAGATGGCATGGGTTCTATTTCTCGACTAAGATTTCCGCTGCTTGTGTTTCATTTGATGTTCAGCCCTTAAGGCTTTATCAATGTAAGACTTGACCATAATGGTCATAATTTGTGTAAGACGGTATGTATGGATGTAAGACTCTTGTTATTCAGCTTATGTTTGTTCAAGGAGCATTGATCTCGGGATCATCAGACACGTGCATTCGGTGATCACGACTTGTGAGTCGGGTCCCCACAGAGCTGGTATCGAGCCATCCCGACCAGAGGAAGCCTTAGTTAGCATGGACGTTAGTTTACTTGAGACCATCTAAACCTCTCTTCTTTTCTCAAGCTTACCCCACCCAAGATGCATTTTCCTTATCGACCTCTTCCATTCAACCTTTGTAGATGGCTGCCGTGCCAAGACTTCGACCACCGGATTTCCGTGCTTCTCGAGGATAGCCTCAAGAAGTGCAGCCCCACCGAGCCCCACTTTCACCTACCATGAGCATTGGATCAATGACGCCGAGACGGAGTATCATGTGGAAGTGATCGTGAAGGCCAATGACTCTCCAACAAGCTGGTTCTTCGAGGGACCCCAGATGGCAACACTAGTTCTTGCCGTCGAGACGGCAACCCTCAAGGAACTCACCGCCTCCGAGACCTTCTTCCGAGATGGCGACGAGTTGGCAACCCGCTTTTGCCTTATCGGAAGGAAGGCGAGGATGAGAGCAATGCACCAGCTCCACCATTAGAAGAAGGACTTCCACCCGATTCCGACCTACTTTCAGCCTTTGTGCCGATAGTTTGGCACAACACTTGGCCGTGGAATCAATGGAACTCCGAAAGGAACTTCATGAGACCAAGGCACTTCTTCGCCAAGCACAAGAGAAGACGGACAGGATCAAGAAGGAAGGTGCTCCCCCTGGACAGCCCGCAATCGCATACAGAGGCGGAAGACCCCCAAAGGATGGAGAACCACCACGGCAACCCCGCATGAGTGCAAGGGATTACCGCAGGCTCTTCACCCCACCAGCAAAGCAATGCCGCGTTGAGCTCCTCCACTCCCCCACCCCTTCAAGCGATGAAGAAAGCCGCGCTACTGATGAGGAGGAGGAAGACCCAGTAGAGCCAGACTACGCGACAGAGCATTCCACCACTTAGGCATCATTCACAACTTGGATATGCCCGTTGGTAACCCTACGGTAGGATAGGTCGTGTACCCCTATGCGAAGTCGAGTCCATGTAATGGTTCTTATGAAACCATGTAGTGTTGTGTTTGCTTTTGTTGTGTTTGATGGATGTCGTGCTTTCCTTCAGGAACTTGTAAACGACTACATCACCCGTTTGGACTTTAATGAATGTGTTTGGCCCTTTTGGCCTTTGCATGAAAACAATTAGTGTCATACCAACCCCCTTACTAGGCATCCCATCTATGTTGCTTTCCCCATCTTTCCCCAATCATGAAACCTTGATCACTCCAACAGATGCCTGTTGTAACACGATCGGTACCTCTACCCAGCAGAAGAAGCCGGAGGTTCTGCTGAAGCGGAGTCAGCCAGACCAAGCCCAAGGACGACTCCACCCCACCACCTCCTCCAAGCATGGACATGGCTCAGCTTCTCCAAGCCTTCCGAGGGAACGCCAAGCCAACACTTCAGCCCTCCAGATGATTGCTGTTGTCAATCACCACCCGGCGGGGCATGGCCATGGACGCTCCACACCGGTGGAGTTCAAGAAGCATGCACCACCCACTTTCATCGAGATCGCTGAACCCCTGGATGCGCACGATCGGGTCCGCACCATTGAGGATCTGCTGTCACTAGTCGGATGCACCGAGGACCGTGATAAAGTGGCGATGCTACCCATCGCCTCGGGGACCGCAGAGCTTGGTGGGATGGATTCAAGGCTATGCATGTTGAGCAAGACATCACTTGGGACACCTTCAAGACAGAATTCGCAAGGCCCACATTCCTTCCGGAATCATGGCCATCAAGAAGCGTGAGTTCCGAGCCTCAAGCAAGGTAGTAGCACCGCAAGGAGTACATGCGAAGTTCAAGATTCTCTCAAGGTATGCCTCGAGGATGTCAAGACCGATGCTGCCAAAAGGGAGCGCTTCATGGAAGGCCTTAACCAGACTCTGCAGATTTGCTTGTTTTGTGCGATCGCCCGACCTTTCCTGATCTGGTGAACAAGGCACTCATGCTTGAGGACAAGCGACGTGCCTTGATGACACTCGAAGCGCAAGATGATCAGCAAGGGTAGCTCCAAGAATTAAAGCCTTGCCCGTGGCAGCCAGCCCCGTCAAGCCTACCTATCGAAGAACCAAGAGCTCTGCACCCCGCACCAACTATCCACCTCAAAGAAGATGCCAACCCCAGCCAGCTTACAACAACCCCAATAACAATGTCGGCAAGAGCGCCATCCCCAACCAAGTCACTTGCTTTGATGTGGATAGCCAGAGACTACTCCAAGAATCGCCCCAACAAGAAGCCCGATGCCCAAATACCCCAATGCGCAGAACCCAGACAAGGCCGTGGAATGCCACCAAGGAACCAAGCTCCCGCAACCTGCCCAACAACGGCAGGGTCGTGTGAATCATGTCACAGCGAAGAAGCCCAGAAGACCGGACGTCGGCTGGGTACGCCTTGTCAATTCAAAGACCAAGAATCGCTTTTGTTTGATTCTCGAGCCACGATTCTTTTGTCACCCAAAGTTTTGCATTAAAAGTGGCATGACCCCTACACCTGAATAACCCCATGGTGGTACAAACCCCGAGCAGGGATGAGAGCCAAGATAGGATGTAAGGAGTCGGGATTACCATTAACGGGTAGATTTCCTAGCGACCTTATCATCCTAAAATCACAAGGCTTGATGTGATCTTGGGAATGGATTGGCTCAGCAAGCACCAAGGCTTGATAGATTGCGCCAACCGGGCTGTCACTATGACCAATGATCAAGGAGTCGGTTAAATTTGCCTCCAACCCTCCTCGCTCAAGCCAACCAAGTCAACTGTCTGACTGAAGTTGGGTTGGAACAAGTGCCAGTAGTCTGCGAATATCCCGATGTTTTTCCCGATGAATTACCAGGAATGCCTCCTGACCGAGACATTGAGTTCATCATCGAGCTCATACCCGGAGCAGGACCCATCTATAAGAAGCCTTATAGGATGGGATCGGAGGAGTTAGCAGAATTGAAGAAGCAGCTGGAAGAGCAGTTGAGGAAGGGATTTATCCGCCCTAGTGCCTCCCCTTGGGGATCACCTGTTCTGTTTGTGGCGAAGAAGGACGGTACCATCCACCTATGCATTGACTACCACTCCCTCAATGAAGTTACAATCAAGAACAAGTACCCACTTCCCAAGATTGAAGATCTGTTTGATCAACTCAATGGGGCCAAGGTGTTCTCCAAGATCGACCTTAGATCTGGGTACTACCAACTGAAGATCAGGCCCCAAGATATTCCAAAGACGGCATTCAGAATCAGATATGGCTCAGATGAATGCACGGTCATGTCCTTTGATTGACCAATGCCCCACTTACTTCATGTATCTCATGAATAAGGTCTTCATGGAATATTTGGACAAGTTTGTCGTTGTCTTCATTGATGACATCCTTGTCTTCTCGAAGTCGGAAGAAGAGCACGAGCAACACTTGAGGATGGTCCTAGACAAGCTTCGAGAGCACCAACTGTATGCCAAGTTCAGCAAGTGTGAATTCGGCTGCTGAAGTTGGATTCTGGGTCATGTTCTAATCAAGAAGGATTGTCACGACCTCGCTAAAATTGAAGCCGTGATCGAATGGCAATCCCGAGCAATGTGAAGGAAGTCAAGCTTCCTTGGACTCGAGGATATTACCGCAAGTTCGTTGAAGGATTCTCGAGCATTGCCCACCCATGACTCAGCTCTTGAAGAAGGACAAGAAGTTCAATGGACGCCGGCGCGAAGAGAGCTTCAGAGCTAAAGAAGAGGCTAACCATCGCCCAGCTTCTGCCACACCAGATATACACAAGGAGTTTGTGATATATTGTGATGCATCAAGAATCGGATCGGGAGGTGTTCGATGCAAGAAGGCGAGTCGTAGCCTACCTTTCAAGGCAACTACGACCTCACGAAGAGAACTATGCTACTCACGACCTCGAGCTAGCAGCAGTGGTTCATGCCACAAGACTTGGCAACATTACCTCTTGGGGAAGCGATGTGAGATATACACGGATCACAAAAGTCTGAAGTATATTTTCACCAAAGGAATTGAACATGAGGCGAGAAGATGGCTGGAGTTGATAAAGGATTATGACCTCGGTGTTCAATACCACCCCAGGAAGGCTAATGTGGTAGCAGATGCGTTGAGCAGAAGGCTTGCTCCTTGAATGCTATGCTAAAGCACAAGCTACCCGCCTTGTATGAAGAACTTGAAAGCTTCAGTTGGAACTGGTTGCACCAGGATTCTTGGCCAACCTCGAAGTTAAGCCTACCTTGATGGATGATATCAGGAAAGCTCAGAAGGGACATGAGAGTATTGAAGGCATCAAGAGGAAGATCAAGGCCGACAGAGCCTCGTGGATTCTCAGAGGATGAGGAAGGAATCGTGTGGTTTGGGAATCGATCTGCGTGCCCAACAAGGTTGAGCTCAAGAACCTGATCTTGCAAGAAGCTCATGACAGCCCATATTCCATCCACCCTGGAGGCACCAAGATGTATCAAGACCTGAAGGAAAGATTTTGGTGGCATGGGATGAAAAGGGAGATTGCCACCTATGTTGCAAAATGTGACGTATGTCAGAGAGTCAAGGCTGAACATCAGCGACCCGCTGGGTTGTTGCAACCCCTCAAGGTACCGGAATGGAAGTGGGACAAAGTCGGGATGGACTTCATCACCGGTTTACCCAGGTCAAACAAGGGACATGACTCCATCTGGGTCATCGTTGGCCATTTGACCAAGGTGGCCCACTTCATTCCTGTCAAGACAACCTACAAGGGGAACCAGTTAGCCAGTCTCTACATCAACCGAATTGTGAGCCTTCATGGTGTTCCCAAGGAGATTATGTCGATCGAGGAACCCAGTTCACCTCAAGGTTTTGGAAGAAATTCCAGAGGCCATGGGGACCAAGTTGTCCTTCAAAGATCGCTTCCACCCACGTAACGGAGGTCGACCGAGCGAGTGAATCAAATACTCAAGACATGCTCCGAGCCTGTGTCTTAGCTTATGGAGCTAAGTGGGAAGACTGCCTCCTTTCGCCGAAGTTCTCTTACAAAAACAGCTACTGTGCAAGCCTTCAGATGGCACCATTTGAAGTGTTATATGGGCGGAAGTGCCAGACACCTCTCAATTGGTCGAGACCGTGAAGGACTTGTCTTTGGGCCGATATCCTCCATGTAGCCAAGAGCAAGTCCAGCTTGTCGAGAGCGCTCAAGTCTGCCAAGTCAAGACAGAAGAGCTACGCCGACTCACGTCGTGAGACATAAACTTCCGAGTTGGAGACCATGTCTATCTCCGGTCACCCCTCTCAAAGGAGCCCAGCGCTTCCATGTCAAAGGAAAGCTCGCCCGAGATACATTGCCCCTTCAAGATCATGGAACGACGAGGAGAAGTGGCTTACCAGCTTGAACTTCCACCTGAACTTTCGATGTGCACAACGTGTTCCACGTGTCACAACTCCGAAGTGTCTCCAAGTTCCGCATAAGCCCGATCTCTACAAGGACGCCAATCACCAAGCCATTGACCTTCAGCCTGATTTGACTTATCGTGAGAGGCCCATCTGCATTCTCGATGAGGCCGAGTGACGACTCGGCCGAACCATCAAGTACTTCAAGGTCCAATGGAGCAACCACATCAAGGTATAACTTGGGAGCGTGAAGACTACCTTAGATCCGAGTTCCCGTGATCTCTTTAAAGTTTAGTTTAGGAATCTCGGGACGAGATTCTTGTAAGGGGGTAGGTCTGTCACACCTGCATTTTGTAACATTTCATTTTCATTAATAAAGCATGAAAATTTGGACCAACAAAACTTTTTGCATTATTTGGCTATTATTTGGAGTTGGTTTTCCTCTCGTAATTCTTTCAAGTGCTTCTTGAAGTCAACTACTCCACCCTCTATATTTCATCTCCTTACCCCAAGCTCCCGACCAATGACCATGCCATGTGTATAGTGCAATGTAGAATTTTCTTACAAAAATAATTTGGCCGAAAGTATTTTCTAAATTTAGTTTTCCAAAACCCCGAATTGAGGTTTGCAATCGCAAGTACTTGATTAAGGGCAGTAAAAATCTTTCCAAAAATATATTTGACTCCTATTAGATATAGGATACCCGTAAACCACAAAAATATAATTTTAAAAGTTGTTTTACTATTTTATTTAAAAGCTTTTTCTTAAGGCCAGAAATGGTCTTTAATAGGGAAAAATTATTTTATTGATTTAAAAATATTTGACAAAATTTAGGGAAACTCATAGGACATATATTGTCCATATATAAGAGTTTCAACACATGGTCATGTTCAAAATATTGGTCAAATCCCTCTAAAACCCTTCCTGGATATTTCAAGCTTTTGAAATATTTACAAAGGAAATATTCTTCAAAAATTCCAGGAAAATTCTATCATGTCACATATGACAAATTAGATGATCTTGCCATGTCTCATGACTTGGAGAACAAGATAACATCATCAAAACCCCTCAAAACTATTTCTGTCCATTCTGAAGTTTGATCAACTTTACATTGCCAAATGTGTCCAAATGTGCTCAAACTTGGTGAACATGCTTCATGGGTCCAATGATGCATCTAGACCAAATGGCACAGGTTGGAGAAGAGGAAATCTTGGTCAAAGTGCCTCAAAACCCTCTCTGACCAGAATCAAATTTGAACAACTTTGTTCTACCAACTTCTTCTCCAAGACCCCAACTTTGGTGAGCCTGATCATGTGACCAAATAAGGCTACCAAACCAAGTGGTACATCAAGGAGAAATGATCTACTCCACTGGATCTACACAAATCCATTTCTGCCCATTTTTAGGGTTTGCAAAAGTTGCATTGGCAACTTTGCCCAAATAATCTCCAAATTAGTGGAAGGCTATATTTTTATGAGTAATTTCACCCTGTGGAGTCTCATGGCAATTGGAGTCCATTTCCTTGCTCAAAACTCTATCAAACACCTTCTGACATTTTGCAAAAACCACTGTTTTGACCCCTTCCACTATTCTTGGTGAGCTCTAATTTTACCACAGCTCCTCCTAGACCCCTTTCACCTCCAAAGAATAATGGCAAGTCCCAGCTCAATAATTGAGGGGTGAAACCCCTCTTCTCTCTCTCGACAGCCCTTTCTCCCTCTTCCTCACCTCTCTCCTCACCCCAAAGGGCCATCCAGGGCATCCAATGCCTCCCTCCTTCTTTACTACCTCCCGCACTATCGACATCAAGGGTCATACCATTGTGGCATATAATATGCCATGGCATGCCAAACTGTAGGATCGGAAGTATGTCTAGAGGGGGGGTGATTAGACTACTTGACAACTTAAAAGTTTTGCCTTTTGATTGGAGTAGATTTTTAGCAAGTTCACAATGATAACCAAGTCAAGTATCACCCTACACATGCAATTCTAGAGTTGTGGCAGCGGAAAGTAAATTGCACGTATAGTAAATGAGAGGTGGAGAAGAGCAAACGCAATGGAGACACGGAGGTTTTTTTTCTCGTGGTTCCGATAGGTGGTGCTATCGTCAATCCACGCTGATGGAGACTTCAACCCACTTGAGGGTAACGGCTGCATGAGTCCACGGAGGGCTCCACCCACTAAGGGTCCACGAAGAAGCAACCTTGTCTATGCCATCATGGCTTACGCCCACGGAGGACTAGCCTTACTTGGGGTAGATCTTCACGAAGTAGGCGATCTCCTTGCCCTTACAAACTCCTTGGTTCAACTCCACATCATGACGGAGGCTCCCAAGCTTACACCCAACTAATCTAGGAGGCACCACCTCCAAAAGGTAATAGATGGGGTTGGTGATGATGAACTCCTTGCTCTTGTGCTTCAAATGATAATCTCCCCAACACTCAACTCTCCTCACCGATTTGGCTGTGGTGGAAGAAGGGATTGAGTGGAAAGCAACTTGGGTAGACTAGAAATCTAGTTTCATATGGTGGGAGTGGAGCAACTTGATCTCAACACAAGGGTAGGTAGTTTTCTTCTCGTAAATGTAAGGTAGGAGTGGTAGTTCTTTTCGATGGCTCTCCACAAATGAAGAGGAGGTGGAGGGTATTTATAGCCTCCACACAAAATCCAACTGCTACACACATTTGACCAATCTCGGTCGACCGGTTGACAACTCGGTGAGACCGAAAGTTCAAATCTTGTGAACGTTGGGATTTTCGTGGGACCGAAAATGCAATCTCGGTTAGTCCGATTCTTCCAAAGTCTAGGGTTTGCCAATCTCGGTGGGACCGACTTTCTCATCTCGGTGACACCGATTTGAGTACGTATGTTCTGAAGCTTGGCAACACCAATTTCGTATGACCGAGTTTGGAATCGGAAAATCCAAATTTTAGGGTTTGGGTATATGGTGAGGTGGTTCATCTCGTGAGACTGGTTTGAAATCGGTGGGACCGAGATTACTTATGAGTTTATGTTGGAATGAAAGATTGCTGATAGTTTGAGAGATAAATCACTAAGCACTTAGAGCAACCAGATCATTATCATAACCTCATCCCTTTTAATAGTATTGGCTTTCCTATGGACTCAATGTGATCTTGGATCACTAAACCAAAATGGAGTCTTGAGCTTTTGCCAATGTTTTCCTTAGCATTTTGAGGGGTCCACATCATCAATCATTGCCATACCCATATCACTGAACTTTCTGAAATATTCTCAAGAAATGATTAGTTCAATGATATATATGTTGTTATTAATTACCAAAACCACCCAGGATTAGTTGCACTTTCACAAACGCTACGCTCCAAAGCGCCACACATCTTGCTAGGCACTCAGAGCCGCCTCCGCCCAATGCTTCCGCCACCTGGCCTTCCTCACACCCGCTGATGCGCCTCGGCGTCACAGACGCCACGCGGTGATCGGACCCCTCCTCTCTGCTTCCTTCCTCAGGCCTCCGCTTATCAAACAGAGCCGCCCGAGCGCGCCAATGGCGCTGCTCACACGCGTGCACCCCTGACCCCTCCCCACTCCTCTCTTCTTCCCCTAGGCGTAGCCGACGCCCACGAACGCCCTAGACACGGCGCCAGCTCCTCCCGAGCCCTGTGGCGACGAGCAGAGGCTCTCCGGCGCACGGGTCTACGGGACCTCACCGTTCTCCTATAAAAAGGCCTCCCCGAACCCTCCTCTAGCCACCACTCACTCTCTCACACCCCAAAACCTCCCCCGCACCTCCAGCTTGCCTCCAAAGCCGCCCGAGCTCGAGATCGAGCTCGAGCTCCACTGCTCGGCTCACTGAGATCGCGAGGTATAAGCCTCCCCGCCCTCCTTTGCCTCGATCTGAACCCCGTGATCCCCGACTCTTTTCCCTTGTTTCCCCTCTCAGTAGCTGCGGAAACGACCGAGCTACCGCCTCCCGAAGCTTCTCCGCCACAACCTCGTCGCCGCGAACCAGCACCCCACCGCCAAGTCCACCACCCATCGACGGCGGGCGCCCTCGGTTATCCTCAAGACTCGCCGGAGCTCGCTGTCGCTTTGATCGTCGCCGGTGAGCACCGCGACTTCTCGCCCACGGGTTAGTGATGACAGTGGGCCCCACTGTCATCCTCTCCAACATTCCCGCGCCTCTCTCTCTCTCGACCTGCGGGCCCCGCCGTCACGTTTGAATGGGTAGGCGCTGCAAGGCTGGCGCTGGCTCGGCTGGGCTGCCTCATTGGCCGGGCCGCGCCTGTGGGCTGTTCTGCCCTAGCACAAGGTTCTTTTCCTTTTCCTTTCATCACTTTTTCCAAAAATTCCACAGATTAAATAATAATCCAAATGCAATAATTCCAACTCCTAAATTCTTATAAAAATCCCAACTTTTTCAGATAGTTCAAATTTAAATTCAAATTTGAGCAATTAAATCCATCTTTGAAAATCCATTTCTCCCATTCTCGCTACACCAAATCCCAAACTAGGAATTTTTCCTTCTTGGTTTTCACCCTAGCATTTTACAAAATCAAGTTGACATTTTTCCGAGCACTTTGACTTTTCTCGCTTCTATTATTGCCTTTTTTTTCTCGTTATTATTTTGCATTTATAGATTGCGTTGTTGACGAAGGAGTTGGACCAGAGGACTTTGAAGACCCGAAGACTTTGTTGAGCTGTGCAAGCAGCCCTTTGACCATGACTATGAAACCCCTTTATATGCATGTCATTTATAGCTCTTCATTATTGTTGCATCGGAATCATGATGAGATGGTGAACCACGGGGTTGGTTGCCTCGCCATTTCCTCGCTGATAGTTGCATTGTGCATGGCCCTACCTTCTTATGAGGGTTATGCCGTGGGAGTAGATAGGATGCTAAGTAGTGCTACGCAAAAAGGGATGGGTTTATGCATGGTGAAGGAGGCAAAGTGATTTCAAAAGTCTTTTCGAAAACCCCATCGGGTGCCACTTATGCCCGAGGGAGATGATGAGATGGGTGACCACTTGATGACGAAGTGGTGTGCCAAGGAAAGAGTGTGTTGTTTTCAAAACGGATTGGTCGGAGTTACACTGTTATTCCAACCTTACATGCGCGACCACTCTACCCTTATGTGGGAAGGGGCATTATTGAGTACCTAGACCGATACTAGCTTGGAGCCCGCACATTAGTGACGGGGAGAGTTGGTGCTCTCTCTGGGACAGGGTCGTGCTGTAGGGCGGCCATGACTGTTTTCACAGGCACCGGACACACCGCTGGTACCCGTGCTTGTGGTATGTGATGAATATGGGAGCAAGGCTCCACAACTTTATGATGTGAAATGTTTGGCACGGGGTTACTACTAATCGAGTGGACTCCATGTTAGTGTCGCCTAGGAAAGGTAGTGATTGGGTGCTTACCCCGGTACTTGAGGTACCGCTGGTCGCCGATGACACGGAAGTTCCCGGATCTAGTGGGTAAAGTGTGCAACCTCTGCAGAGTGTAAAACTATTCAATAGCCGTGTCCACGGTCATGGACAGTTGGGTAACCGCCTTGGGCTACGCCCACTTGTTTTCAAACCCAAAGTGTGTGAGATGATGGAGATGTCTTGGATCAAGTCAAAGGACTTGACACGATTAAGATGGGTTGGTGCCCACTGCTTATGATAAATGGGTTGGTGCCCATTCTATTTATGTTGATATCTCGTGACCAGATCTCGTGGTTACTTGAGTTCTCTTGATGCAGGCTTTATAGATTGTTGAACATGTCCTTGCACTCAAAACTAGCTTTATGCAAAACTTTACCTATGTCATGCATTACTGCATCTTGAACCAAATCATGGGTTGCTTAAGTAGTACATTCAAAGTACTCATTGGCTTGCCACCGGTTATTTAATTGACCAGGCATGGAAGAACCGGAGTTCAAAGAAGAGTTCTTTGGAGACTAACATGCTAACTAGGACGCTTTTCCCAAATGTAATGCCCAGAGGATTAAGGAAGATGGCATGGGTTCTATTTCTATTTAAGATTTCCGCTGCTTGTGTTTCATTTGATGTTCAGCCCTTAAGGCTTTATCAATGTAAGACTTGACCATAATGGTCATAATTTGTGTAAGACGGTATGTATGGATGTAAGACTTTTGTTATTCAGCTTCTGTGTGTTCAGTGAGCATTGATCTCTGGGATCACTGTACACGTGCATTCGGTGATCACGACTTGTGAGTCGGGGTCCCCACAGCGTTGCCACCTGTCGGTGACCCCTTGAGCATATAAAAGGAGGCCCATGCGCAACGTAGAGGGGGTTTGAAGACAGAGAAACACTCATGCTCGGTCTCGTTAGAAGCTAGCGTGTACTGTAGCACTCAGCGCTCCCAAAGCTGGGTAAACTGCTCGTGTGCTGCGCCTCGATCCGCTCTTCGTGCGATCTCCGCCCCCCGCCGAAACGAAAGGGGCTCGGTCCGCCGGTCCCATAGGTGTTCGAGGATCAGCTTCCCCGGCATCTTTGGCGCGCCAGGTAGGGGGCGTCGAGGTTGTGTGAACCTCATCCAGCGTTCACACGAGCTAGATTTTCATCTTTTCCATCAACATGCCACCGAAGAAGAAGGCTTCGGAGGCGGCTGATCCGTCCGCGTCGATCCCACCACCACCGGAGCAAACGGGTGGTGGGGTAGACGCCGGCGGAAGAACAGGCATCAACGAGGGAGCTCACGGTGCTGCCAGGTCCAAGGACAAGGCTGCGCAGACCTCGGCGTCCGTACACGCACCGCGCCCATCTCAGGTGGTGCGGGACCGATAGCATCATGGTACTCACGGTTCCATACGTTCGTTGGACCAAGATCGAGCTGGTGGATCTCGGGATGCTCAAGACCAGCATGCACGCCAACATGCTGGCACGAGCAAGACACGGTCGCTCGACAGATATCGCCCTTCCAACATAGTTAGAAGTCCGAGCATATCCCGCCTCGCACCGCTTCGCCATCGCCACCCACCACTCCAGCCGAAGCTCGCGCGAGCTCAATCGCTCTCGGATTACCTCCAACGGCAGATAAGATCGACGAATGGAGGGCCACCATTCGTAGTCTCATCGGCCGCTTAACGGCGACACTCCACGGCAGCCGAGTACATCGCAGCCGCGGCAAGACTGCCAGGCACGAGCCGATGGCGACAAATCAGGTGGGGGTGCAACCACCAAGCACTCTCCGCCCCGAAGGCCAAGATCGCCGACTCGCCGGATCTACCTCTACAGCGACTCCACCGCATCATCAGATCCACGAGCTCGTCGCGATTAGCGCCAAGTTCTTCATGAACGACAGCAACAAGACGCTCGTACTCGCATCGAGCATCGAAGAGAAGCGCGGCATCAATCGGACCAGCGTGCTGGGCCCTTTGTCGACATGCATGCACCAGGGGAACCAGGCGACTTGCCGTACGCGGTAGGTTGCCCTGCTCACTCAGAAGCTGCGGCAAGTCCAAGAGCTCAAAGATGAAGAATTTCTGCCGACGCATCAGAGAAGTACGACGGCAAGTCGATCCGCCGGAGTTCCTCAAGATCTACACGATCGCGGTGCAAGCTGCCGGGGGGCGGGACGACAAGATCCTTGCCAACTACTTCCCGCTGGTGCTCAAGCCCAATGTCAGGTCCTGGCTCATGCACTTGCCGGACAAATCCATATCCTCCTAGGCAGACCTATGCCATCAGTTTGTCGGCCCCTTTACAGGCGGCCACAAGCCTCATGGCCAAGAGAGCGACCTTCATCTGCTCGCCTAGAAGGAAGGAGAGCCCCTACGCAAGTACATTTAGAGATTCAGCCATGTACAGCAAAGCATCCCAGATGTCCACCCTGCCGCGGTCATCAGCGCGTTCCATCAGAACATGTGAAACCGCAGGATGCGGGAGGAGATGGCGATGTGAAAAATCAAAGACGTCAGTGAGCTATATGCCATGGCCGACAAGTGTGCACGTGCTGAGGAAGGGAGGAAACTCCCCGGAGAGAATACAGGAGCAGGAGGATCTGACAACGAGGATGCCGCCCCGGCAAAGAAAAACCGGTGGCGGAACAACAGGAAGAAGAAAGCCAAAACTGGTAGCTCCGGCGAGGAGATTGCCACATGCACCAACTCCCAGGCTGTGGCGGTCGCCGACAAGCAGGACGGCACCAACAAGTAGTACTGCAAGATCCACCGCACCAAGGGCCATGACCTCCAGAGCTGCAAGAAGGTCGAGCAGCTTGTCGAGCAGCAAAAGGCTGAATACGAGCGACGCGACAAGGAGAAGGCCCAAGAAGGTGCTGGGGGATCCAGCAAGAAACGCCCCGGCCGAGGAGGACGCCGCGGCAAGGCCAAACAGCGGCAAGGAGACAGACCTCCCCGCGTCCGCGACAAGGATGAAGATGACAACGATGAGGAAGATATGGATGATGACGACACCGGAGAGCAGGAGTTCCAGAAAGCCACAGAGGTCCTGTGCGTTGACGGCGGTGCTTCTCTGCATACTTCACATCGCCAGCTCAAGCAGTGGGTGCGGGAAGTCAATGCGGCGGAACCACCCGTCGAGTCACGCAAGCCTCTGAAATGGTCCAGAACGCCTATCATCTTTGATATTGAGGACCACCCTGATCGCATAACTGCGGTTGGGTGCTTGCCAATGTTGGTTTCACCAACTATCCGCAACCTCAAAGTCACTAAGATGCTTGTTGACGGCGGAGCCGGCTTGAACCTGATCTCCTCCGCGGTACTCCAGAAACTCCAGATCCTCGACAATGAAGCTCAAGAGACCGCACATTCCAACGAATCAATCCGGGAAGGAGCAAGCCGAAGGGAAAGATCACGTTGCCGATGACATTTGGCAGCGAGTTGAACTTCAGGACTGAAAGGGTCACTTTTGACATTGCTGACTTTCCATTGCCTTACAATGGGATACTCGGCTGTCCAGCACTCGCCAAATTCATGGCAGCCTCTCACTATGCATACAAAGATGTCAAGATGCCAGCCCGATAAGTGTCATCTCTCGCCCTCGGCGACAAGAAGGATGCTCTTATCTGCGCCGACAAGATCTACCGAAGCGGCAGCCGCAACAGATCGCAAGTCACTTGCCGCTGAAGCTCCCGGGGAAGAAGAAGACCAAGTCCGCAAGAGTTCGATGCCCACTCCGCAAGCGCACCTCTTCGAGTGCTGCGCTACCGCCGAGGACGCACCATCGAGCTCCACCGCAAGTGTAAGAAGACAATGGCAGCTCCACCAGAGACCAAGAAGGTGTTCGCCGAGGAGGACGGCACCGGTGGTACCTTCACCATCGCCACTCTCGACCCTAAATAGGAAAGCGCCATTGCTTTCTCAAGGGCTTAACGCCGACGTGTTTGCGTGGCAACCGCCCCGACATCCCCGTGTTCCTGTGAGTAATCGAGCACCATCTTGCTGTCTGTCCTCATGCGCGGCCCGTCAAGCAGAAGGTCAGGAAACAAGCAGTGGAGCGCCAAGAATTCATCGCAGAAGAAATCAAGAAATTGGAAGCAGCAGGCCTTCTCAGAGGAGTGCTCCATCCTACATGGTTGGCCAATCCTGTAGTCGTGCGCAAGGCAAACGAGAAATGGAGGGTTTGTATCGACTTTACTGATCTCAATAAAGCTTGTCCTAAAGACCCATTTCCCTTACTGTGCATTGACCAAATTGTTGACTCCACGGCCGGATGTGACTTGCTTTCATTTCTTGACGCATACTCAGGGTACCATCAGATCTTCATGGCAGAAGATGATGAGGAGAAGACCGCATTCATCACTCCATGTGGCACATACTGTTTCATACGGATGCCTTTCGGTTTAAAGAATGCTGGTTCAACATTTGCAAGGATAGTCCATGACACTTTTGAGCCACAAATACACAGAAATGTGGAAGCCTACATGGATGACATAGTGGTCAAGAGCAAGGACAAGGCAACTCTGATTCAAGATTTAGACGAGACCTTTGCAAACCTGCGCAAGATCAACCTCAAGCTCAACCCCGAGAAGTGTGTGTTTGGAGTCCCTCCGCAAGCTTCTCGGTTCTTCGTGGTCTCAAATGAGGAATTGAAGCCAATCCCGACAAGATCAAGGCCATTGAGCAGATTGAAGCACCAAAGCGCGTCAAGGATGTACGAAGATTTGCCGGTTGCGTGGCGGCTCTTAGCAGGTTTATCTCTAGGTCTGCTGAGCGCGCCCTGCCGTTTTTCAAAATATTGAAAAAGGCAGGTCCAATGAAATGGACTCCGGAAGCGGAGGCTGCGCTGCAAGACTTGAAGAGATACCTGTCCTCCACTCCAACACTTGTCGCACCTAAGCCACAAGAGAAGTTGCTGCTCTAATATAGCGGCAACCAATCAAGTGGTTAGTGCTGCGTTAGTAGCAGAGAGGGAGGCGGATGATGAGCCAAAGAACCACGGCAGATGCATCCAAATGACAAGCGGGGGCTCCACCGACAAGCTCGTCCCGATAAAAGATGGATTTGCGCAGCGCGTGAAGAGATACAGAAGAGAATGGTGCAGCGCCCAGTTTACTTTTGTCGGCCTCTTATGCAGGGGCTAGGTCAAGGTACTGCGTGTGCGTAAATTGCTTTTCGGCCTTCTCATGGCTCTCGAGAAAGCTGCGCCATTACTTCCAAGCACATGAGATCACAGCTTGTCACTGCTTTTCCGTGAAGAGGATACTGCAGAATCCAGAAGCAACAGGCAGGATTGTCAAGTGGGCACTGGAACTGTCAAGCTTTGGCCTCAAGTTTGAGAGCACCTCAAGTACGTAGTCCAGATGCACTTTCCCAAGGAGCAAGCAACAAACAATACCGCAGAGTAGGAAGGTTTGCTTGCCGGTCTCAGGATCGCAGCAGACCTTGGGATGAAGAAGCTCATTGTCAGCGGTGACTCGCAGCTTGTCGTCCGCCAAGTAAACAAGAATTATAAGAGTCCGTTGATGGAAGCCTACGTTGATGAAGTGAGAAAGTTAGAAGAGCCCTTTGACAGCCTACAGATGGAACATGTTCCAAGAGCTCGAACGACATTGCCGATGGCTCGTCAAGTGCACCGCACTTAAGTTACTCGTGGAACCAGGGATCTTTGTGCTCAAACCGACTCAACCGTCAGAACGCCATCAACTCGGACAGAGCAAGAAGAGGAAGTTGATTTCGGTGACTATTTTCCGGCAGAGCTCCCCGAATCCGCCGCCAAGAAGGTCCCCAAGATCAACACCAAGGGTGCTGAGGAGCAGTCTGCTCCGGCAAGCCCAAGGGTTTGTTCCGTTGAAGCAGACGCTCCCGACAAGTTTTGCTCCGGCAAGCTTGCCGGGGAACGTCAAGCTCCGGCTGAGCCGCAGGTTCTCGCCGTAGAAGCGGATGTTCCCAGAGTAGCAGATATGCCTTTAGTCCTTGTTGTCGAGCCGCAAGCTCCAGCATGGGCGCAGCAGATTGTCCCTTTCCTTCAGACAGGAGAACTTCCCGAAGAGCAAGAAGAAGCGGAAATAGTAGCCCGGCAGTCAAGTATGTACCAGTTTGTCGACAACACACTGTACAGAAGAAGACTCAATGGAGTGAAATTGAAGTGTATTCACCGGGAAGGCGGACAAAAGCTGTTGGCAGAGATACATGGAGGCATATGTGGTCACCACATTGGCGCAAGAGCGCTTGCCGGCAAAGCATTCCGGCAAGATTTCTTTTGGCCGACAGCCTCCGTGATGCAATCGCACAAGTAACCAAGTGTGAAGCGCAAGGCCCATTCCAAGCAGATACACCAGCCAGCTCAAGCTCTCCAGACGATCCCTTTATCCCGCCATTTTCGTCCGGGGCTCGACATCCTCGCCCCTTTCCTCGAAGTTGTCGGGGCTTTGAGTACTTGTACGTCGTAATCGACAAGTTCACAAAGTGGCCGGAAGTGGAAGCAGGAGAAAGGTGACAAGACACCAAGCAATCAAGTTCTTCAGTCGATTGTTTGCCGCTCGATACCTAACAGATCATCACCGACAACGCATGCAATTCACGAGCCGCACCTTCATGCAGTATGTCCAAGATCTTGGCGCCAAGGATTGCTTCGCTTCGCTGCTCATCCGAGAAGCAACGGTCAAGCGGAGAGGGCAATGCTGAAGTGCTGCACCGCTCAAGACCAGACTTTCGGCAAAGCCGCGAAAGTGTGGAAAGAACTAGATTGAGGAGCTGTCGGTGGTTCTTGGTCGATCAGACGATGCCAAATCGAGCCATCGCCGTACACCTTTCGCCTAGTCTATGGAGCAGAGGCAGTTCTCCCCACGGAACTCGTGATACGGGTCGCCTCGAGTGCTCGCTATGATGAGCTTGAGCAAGAGCAGCTGCGATAAGATGACGTGGTTGCTCCTTGAGGAAGACCGCTTTCAGGCCAACAGACGAGCTGCTCGATACCAGCAAGCTTTGCGCCGCTACCATAGCCGCAGTTAATGCCGAAGTCTCGAGGAAGACGACCTTGTTCTTCGGCGCGCTCAGTCCGCCAAGAATTCCAACAAGTTGACGCCGGCGGGAAGGCCCTTACCGGTGAAACGAGTCACTAGGCCTGGCATCGTCTGCTTTGAGACCAAGATGGCACCGTAAGCAACTCCCGAACATTGAGCATCTTCGTAAGTTTTACTCAGAAGGCACGGTTGTTTTAAACCTGTTCGCAACCACCTTTTGTACAAGTCTTGCCGATGTTGCATGTAATCCTTTGTACAAAGCCGGGCGCAGACCCCGTGCATAAGTAAAGCTCATGTGCTCCGCACATCTTGTCAATTTCATGCTTTCTATCTTTTTGCACGTGTTATCTGACACTTTGTGCAGCGCCTACCCCCGGTAAGCAATAACGAGCCATATGGCTCCATATCTTTATTTTCTCTTCTTTCGTCTTCTCAAAGAAAGGAAGGTTCCCTCGCCCACAAGTTTGCCAGGGGGAAGGGAGAAGATAATGGTGTGGACCAGGTGTCGTTCAAGGAAGTTTTGCCTTACCGGGAAGCAAACGACAGAAAAGCCAAGTTGCCAAAGTTTGAGCAATCAGTTTTAAAATTTTTAAGTTATCTTCCTCGAACGACCGTGCTTTGTATGGAAAACCTGTGCGCGGAGGAACCAACTCGTAGCTAGTTGCACCCTTACTTTGTTTCGAGTCCGCTCAACAACTTAAGTGAGCTGCGATTAGTTGCGATAAGGTTTTGTCAGAAGCGGCACCGCCAAGAAGTTGCCGACGTCTCCAAGACTCAGCGCCATGGCTAAGGTGCTCACAGAGACAAGTTCCCTAAAAGTGTAGGGCAAAACATACAAAGGAAGGAATCAAGAAAGGAAATAACATGGCAATCGCTATCCAAAATAGAGTTATATTACAAGATAGCTTGTCGCAGCTCTAACAGATTGTTCTCATAACATGACCAGCAGCGACAAGAAAAGAAGAAAATGGGCGGCCTAATCTACGCGATCGCCCTCAACCCTCTTGATCCCGCTCACCTTGTCCACAATGGGTGCGACAAGGGTCTTGACCGCTTCCAGATCAGCATCCGGGCAGGGTCTTGAGGACGCAGGTGAGGTTGAGGCCTGGGTTGCGGAAGGCCACCTTCACCAACACCTTTTGAAGAGCTCCCAGAGATCTTGCGCGACTCGCCGGCCAGCTGCTTTGGGATCCTCTCCCGAAGTCGCTGGAGGGCCGTCGCCACGCCTCTGAAGAACAAGCTGAGCTTGGCGCTGGGTTGGAGGTTCTCATCGGAGGAATACCCGAGATCCTCCATCCCCAGCTGCGCCAGCTCCCTGTCAATGGCTGCGACAATATCCACGAGACCCTCCGTCCAGTGCTCCACATTCTCCCTAAAAGTGTTCTGGGCGGCAGCGGCCCTCGCCAACAACGCCTCGTCAGCCTTGATCTTCTCCTTCAAGGCCACCTCCTGCTCCCTGGCACTGTCCAGCGTCTTGGTCAAAGTAGTCAGCTTCATCTCAAGATCTGCGTTGGAGTCCTTGGCGGCGCTAAGCTCCTTGCCCTTCTCGGCGAGACGACCTTGCAGCTCGCCAAAGGTGTAGGCGTCCTTCTCGCGCTCACGCTTGAGCGCATCAAGCTCTTCACCGCTCGCCTTGAGATCGGCCTCCAGCTGCGCCACCTTCATCTCCAGCTCCTTCTTGGTGGCCTCGGCAGCTGCGGCAGCATCCTTTGCTTCCTTAAGAGCCCCGCCGAATGTTTTCTTGCGCGCAGCAAGATCCTCCTCGTGGATGTCAAGGTTGACCTTCCGTTGCGCCAACTCGCCCTCGCGCGCAGACAGCTTCTCGGCAGCAAGCCGCTGTTGCTCTTCAACTTCAGCCCTCTCGAGGAGGAAGGCTTTCCGCCTCGGCAAGTTGCTTCTGCTCCTCTGCCAGGGACCGGAGAGCTTCCGGGTTAAAACCCCGGAGCTCTTCCGCACGCTTCTCGATATCCACTCCTGCCTTCGTAACAAGCGCTTCTTGGGATTCCAGCTTGGCCTGTCGAGCGCGATAGAGAGACAGCAGCTTCCGCAGCAGCCGCTCCTCCTCAGGCTCGCCGCTGCTGCTGTTCGGCGCATCAACCAGCGTCAGCCCAGCGGAGACGAGCACCTCTCCATCCAAGATTTCTCCTTCGACCGGCGCCCTGGAGCTTGACGCCCAGGGGAGCTTGATGAAGACGCCATCGCCGACCTTCAAATAGGCGCCGGGATGGGGCTCTTCGGTGCCTGACGCTGCGGCAACGGTGGAGGGATCGGCGGTCGGCGTAGCGCCTGACGCTCCTGCGGCCTCGGGGCCGTCAGTACGATCGCCAGACCCCTCGCTAGCTTTTGTGGCGGCAGCTCTGGCGGCCTCTTCGCCGGCGGGATCATCAGCGCCAACTGCTTCTTCGGTAGCAGCGGCGTCGTCGGTATTGCCGCGCGCGTTCTCTTCGCCAGCGACCTCGATCTCCATTGGCTCCGTGGCAGAGGGATCTGACGGCCGGAAAAGGGAGAAAAGTCAAGCAAATATCCAAAAAGAAAATCAGAAGAAGAAGAACCCGAGGGGAGTTTTCAAGCAAGAGGATTACATGTACTGGGTTCTACAGTCATGGTCTCCGCCACTGGGGGATCGCTAGTGCTGTCCCTTGCCGGAGAACTCTCCCTTGCCGGAGACTTCTCCCTTGCCGGAAAATTCTCCCTTGCCGGAGAACGCTTCCTTGCCGGGGAACCCTCCCTTGACGGTGTAGTCGAAGCAGATTGCATGTCGGGGGCGGCTTCCGAGCGCTCCTGGTGAGGCTGCTCTGCTCCTACGCAAACCAATAGTCAGATGTCAGCAAAGAAAGAGCACCCATGCACGCCTAACAGCGCGAAGTAAAGCATATACTTACTGGGGCTGGGCTGGGGCTGCTTTGGGGAATAGTTGCTGGTCCGCAAGGCAGTTTTGACACACCCTCATTGTCGCGGTGGGTTCGCCCTCGATGACAATCACCGGGACCTTAGCTCTCTTCGCCACTCTCTACGCCAGAGTCCTGAAAAGGAATGGGTTCGGAGTAAAGCAAATCAGATAACAAGAAAAACAGCAAGAATTGAAGAACTACAAGTACAGCAGAGAATCTTACTCTTCTTCTTCCTCGTTGGAGCTGAGCGCGGAGAGGTCGAAGTCCGGCTCACCTCCGGCGCGACGAGGCGGAGGAATAGGTTCCCTTAGCCGCTTGGCGGGGGCAGTGGTGGTGGTGTGAGACGGCCCAGCTCCGGCCGCCGTTGCGGCGTGAGAAGCGGCAGGAGCAGAAGTGGTGGTCCGGGAGGACCCCGCTCCAGTTGCCGCAGCGGCGTGAAGTGCTCCCACGGACAATGCTTGCCACGGTAGAGCGTGTCACGCGGCGCGGCGGCTGTTGACTCGTCTGCCACCCTGCTACGTCCCCGGCCTTGCGGAGACGCCTTCTTGGTGGAGCTGGGGCTCGCTATGGCGAGCTGATCAAGATGAGGAGGAAGAGGAGTTGGTCTTCAACGAGCCGCCGCACTCGGGCAGGCTCTCTCGACTCGACTTCAGGCCGCAAGCTCTCCTCGCCGCAAGCTCTCCTCGCCGCAAGCTCCTCTCGCCGCAAGGCTTGCCGCCTCTGCTGCCTCGCCTCCTCCACGGTGAATCCAAACTCGCTAGCGGCAGCGGCCGCCGCCTCTTCCAGCCTAGTGGCGATGCAATCGCATCTCCGCATCGGTGGTGTCGCGAGTAAGGCTTTTCGCTCATCGAGCGGACCGCACTTCTACCAAGCCGCCAAAGAACTCCTGCACGACGCCGCTCGCACGCTCTTGCCAAGTTGGGACAATTCCATGCGACCGCACAAAGCAGCATCATTGCACGGATGCGGTCGAGCGAGGAGTTGTTGCATAGCGGAACGGCACCTTCGCAACCTGAACACTTCGGATGTTGAGGGTCGTGCTTGAACAGTTCCTCGAGCATCGCACCCGCCCGGTGACGCTGAAGTTGAAGTTGACGCCGGCGCAGCCTCATGATATCCGCCGATTCGAACTCCCAGCGGTCTCCTCCTCTCTCGTAGGGGCGGCGCGCGGCGAAGAAAATCTGCGCCAACAGCGCCACAAAGGAGCCCGCAATCCCGAGGCGAGGATCCGGTGACGGCAATCTTCAGCCTATCGCCTTCCGGGCCACGTTGTTCCAATCGCTGCCACGCCATCGGGCTTGGCGCTGGGCGGTAAATGGCTGCGGTTCTCCTCGACAATCCAGCACCACCGCTTCTCCATTCCTCCCACTTGCCGCGAACTCTCCTCTAGATAAGCTTCCTTCTTGCCAGCTCGAGATCCAGCGATTCCGCGGATAAAGGCCCCTCTCAACTCGGGGCATAAAGAAGTGGCGAAAAAGAGCTACATTTGGATAGATTCACAAAGTTTTCGCAGAGATGTGCGAAAACTGCCATGGTCGAACGGCATTGGGGGTGAAGTAAAGGAGGCGGAACCCGTAGGTGTTCATAATGTCACGTAAAAACTTAGAGAAAGGCGGCAGAGCCCACAAGAGAAGAACAACGCGAAGAAGGGATACCCATTCGAGCCAGCCAAGCGGCGGCCGAGAGTACCTTCGCGCTGGATGCGCCGCCTCCGCCGACCGTAAGAGGTAGTAATACTCCGCCGCCTTTGCGCGCGAGCTTGGGGGGGAAGGTTGCCCACTCCTTTCGCAGCGCCGCGAGCCGCTGCGCCTCGGTCGACTTCACGGCCTTCCCCTTGTCGGCTTTCGGAGCCATGGCGGAGGTGGTGGGGGAGATCGACGGCGTTGGTGGTGCTGGTGGCGATGGGGGGCGGATTGCTACTCTCTTTCAGCTTCGGGAAGAAGGGGGGAGCGGCGGAGGTTTTTGAGATTGGAATAGCAACCGGCGAGATGGGCGAACTGCCCTTGTTTCCCCTGCTTATAAAGAGGGAGGGGGCGGACGTTCCATCTTTCCGAATAAAGAAACCACCCACGATCTCTCCCACGACACCGCATTCGACGCGTGTCGTCCGGGGAGGGCGCGGTGGATACGGAGTGAGATACGGCGAACCCAGCCGCTGCGTCTGCAGCCTGTTTTGGGCCTGGCCCAACAGCGCTCGGCACCGTGTGTGGCCCAGACCCGGGGGCTCCTGTCGGTGTACTAGAGTAGGGGTACCCTAGTACCCTGAAGTTGTGCACGGGCAGTCACGGCACCCTGTGGCAAGGCTTGCCGGGTGACCGCCAAGGTCCTCCGTGGTCCCTTTGGAGCCATTCAAGAACAAAGTATTCAAGCCAAGGAGACAAGGCCCCGGCAAGAGGAGCTTGCCGGGAAGGCCAACCAAGACATCTCAAGGAACTTGCCGCGACGCCACGCATCCCGGTGAGGCCCGGTGAGCGACAAGCTTCCGGACGCGACAAGACGACGACCGCGACAAGGCGCTTGCCGCGGCAAGCTACCACTCTGTACCCATGCTCCAGCACATCCACCAACGTGTCACCCTGGGACCTTTCCAGGCGCGCGTGGCAGGAGGCTGTGCAGCCAGCGGTGTGTGGTGGCAAGCGGCGCTGACAAGATTGCCATCGTGGCAACCGGTGGCGTCCCTGACGGTCCCTTTTTGCACTATTTGGGCGACGCAGACGAGCATTTCATGCCTTTGTCCCCTGCCGTCAGGGTTAGGTATGGTACACTGTACACGTAGTTGTACCAACCGCAACACCTTTCCATTTTTACCTTGTTCATGCTACACCTGCCGGTGACCCCTTGAGCATATAAAAGGAGGCCCATGCACAACATAGAGGGGTTCAAGACGAGAAACACTCACGCCGGTCTCAAGTAGCAGCTAGCGTGTATCAGAGCACTCAGCGCCCCGAGCAAGAACTCAATACACTCGGACATGCAGCAGAGGAGTATTATCTCCCGAGAGCTCCGGCTGGGTAAACTGCTCGTGTGTGTTGCGCTTGATCCGCTCTTCAGGCGATCTCCCCCGCCGAACCGAAAGGGGCTCGGTCCGCCAGTCCCATAGGTGTTCGTGGATCAGCTTCCCCGGCACTTGGATGTTTTACAATCATTTTATAGCAACTTTATATCATTTTTGGGACTAACCTATTGACCCAGTTCCCAGTGCTAGTTGCTGTTTTTGCTTGTTTTTTACATAGAAGGAAATCAGTATCAAACGGAGTCCAAACACCACAAAACTTTTTGTGGATGTTTTATGGACCAAAAGACCTCCAGTGGGCAAGAGAAGTACCAACAGGGTGCCCCGAGGGGGGCACAACCCACCAGGGCGCGCCTGGGGCCCCAGGCATGCCCAACTGGGTTGTGCCCACCATGGTGGCCTCTCGTACCCCCTCTTCTTCCTATAAATCGTCAAATATTCGAAAAACCCTCAGGGAGAACCCTAGATCAGAAGCTCCGCCGCCGCAAGCCTCTTTATCCATGAAAACCAATCTAGACCCCGTTCCGGCACCCTGCCGGAGGGGGAAATCATCACCGGTGGCCATCTTCATCATCTCGGCGGCCACCATGATGAGGAGGGAGTAGTCCACCCTGTTTTGGCAATCAAATCGTGGATTCCCGAGGTGACATTGGGGTAGTCTTTGCATAGCGGTTGATGCACGTCCTCGTCTTTGTTTCTCCGGTAGAAATCTTGGGGCACTCTTTGAGGTTCTTTGTGTGGATTGAGTATTATGAATCTGAATTTGCTTTGGTGTTATTTTAGTACAAACTCTTTGTTAGATTGATCAGAAAGAATAGCTTGATGTTATTTTTGTACGAACTCTAGGATAGATTGATCGGAAAGAATAGCTTTGAGGTGGTTTCGTACCCTACAAACAATTTCTTCTTATGTTCTCCGCTAGATAGGAATTTTGCAGTGTTTCTTCATCGCACTTTGAGGGATAGTTATATGATCCAATTATATTAGCATTGTTGAGAGATTGCACTAGCGAAAGTACGGACCCTGGGCCTTTTTTCAAGCATTGAATACCATTTGTGCTGACTTTTATCGTTCGCCACCTTGCTATTTTTATTTAATCAGATTATAAAATATATTTCTACCATCCATATTACACTTCTATCACCATCTCTTCGTCGAACTATTGCACCTATACAATTTGCCATTGTATTTGGTGTGTTGGGGACACAAGAGATTTCTTGTATCTAGTTGCAGGGTTGTTTGAGAGAGACCATCTTCATCCTACACCTCCCATGCATTGATAAACCTTAGGTCATCCACTTGAGAGAAAATTGTACTGTCCTACAAAACTCTGCGCTTGGAGGTCCAACACGAGTCTACAAGAATAAAGTTGAGTAGTAGACATCAGGTTGTCGAGATGTAACCAGGAGGGTGCCGGCAGCCGGGATCTTCCCATACTGTAGCATCAAGCAAGTGGCGAAGGCCCTACCATGCCAGAGCTTGGTCAGAGAGAACGACGGGTACCACATATCGGGACGTGCTGCCTCAACACCGTCGAACAGAGAAACGATGCACATCCTCCCTTTCGGCCGACGAACGGGATGAGGCCAGATCAGTGACCAACTGTGTGAGAGAGAAGCCATTGCCGCCTTGTGTGAGATAGTGTGACGAGAGACAAACCCCAGTAGGCAGGCTCCATTGTATATAGTGGAGTGGATTTTTCTTTTTGCTGGCGACAATCGTTTTATATTATGTATGTGCCATTGAGGAATATAACTTTGTTTAACACTAACGTGTCAAGTCGAACTTGGTTCCATCTACGAGTGGTACACGACCCTCCTTCGAGTAATCAACCACTACACGCATCAAATTATCACGTGGGTTGCCTTTTCGTACAGAAATGAACTCCACCGTGTGCCCGCATGGGTGTGGTCAAGAACGAGACGTGAGTACGTGCATCATGTGTGAACCTCTTCTTTAGGTGCATGTATGTACGTGGGTGGGTGTGAAAGGGAAGGTTTGTGCGAAACAGAGGCAATGTGTCAATGATATCTCAAACAAAAAATGTAACATTTGCAATGTGTGTGAAATAGAGTCATGGATATATCATATATAGAGGGAATGATCCACGAGAAGTGAGTGGAGGGATCATCGGCGTGAGATATCAATAGAATCGAAAACAGGGATGAAGTGTGTGGGTGCACGGTCGATAAAGAGTGCCATCGAATTTGTGTTTGCCCACGTCAGAGATATAGGGCGGCTGGCCTACCAGAATGTGAGAGGGCAGAGGTACAGTTTTTCTCTATGGAATGACCTACAACGTTCGACTATCAGTGTGTGTGGGGGGGGGGGAGGGGGCAGAGACCTAACTTTAGAGAGGTAGATCGACTAGTATATGTGAGGAGATAGAGAGAGACCTAGCTATGTGTTGAGGGAGATCGATTGACATCCATGCATATGTGTAGCCGTGGAATAAGGTTGGGAGAAAGACAAAGGTAGAGTGTCAGAGGGTTGGTGGTGGAGTTGCTTCTCACAAATGGTGTGAGAGGCCTGCTAGAGAAACGGAGGGTATGAGTGCAATATCAATAAGAGAGGGGATGTCTGCCTGTCTATGCATGTGTGTGTGAGGGACAGGTCCGGAGGTATGCAAGGATGATGAGGGGGACGATATGGTTGTGGTAAGCAGACGTAACTACATAGGAAGATCGATTGTTGTGTGTCCGAGAAAGGGAGAGACATAACTAGTGAGGTAAGTCAATCCGTGCGTGGGGAAAAGAATTATAGTTGACCCAGCTATATGTAGGGAGATTGGTACGTATACATGCATGCATGTGTTAGAATCAAATAAGGTCTGGAGAGACGGACAGGGGGAGAGGGGTGCGGCTAGGAGGTGGCGCGAGAGGCCTACTCTGTCGAAGGGGAGGTGTGTGCGAGTATGAGATCGATGAAAAGAGGGGCAGGAGTGTGATCCTGCATGGAACCGTATTGGAGATAGGGGAGCATGGACGGTGAGAAGAGAAGAGGGGAAGTGTGTGTTTGTGGTAGGCACACTTGGCTAGAGAGCTATATCGATCGGTGTGTGCCGCAAGAAAGAGTTGGTAGGCCTACACACACCGTGGGCGAATGATTAAAGAGAAATAACGAATGTGCGCGATGGAGGAGACGCTGAGGGAGGGTGAGAGGGGGCCGGGGCGGGCATGTGCATCCACGATAGAAAGTTAGAGCTAGCTAGCTACAAGGAGAAGAGGATCGTGAAGGTGTAAAAGATGAACAGAGATCATAATTCATTATAAAAAAGTGGATTCGGATATTTGAAGAAGATATAGTGTTAAACCAACACATGCATGAATGAATATATATAATGGTGATGTGCATGGTGTGGTTACAAACATGTTATACTACATATAATATATAGAACATTGATTATGGTTTGGGATAATGTGTGGCTTTTGCAGCTCAGGGCTAATACTTGTCATAATGTAGGGAGCGGGGCACTATGCTTTGTGTGACAAACACGGTGTATGTATAGAACATTGTTTAGATTATGAATATCTAGTTAGTACATCAAATGTACTATTATTTGGAATCAATATCAAGTGTATTCAAAAATTTGAATTCAAGTTCCTATAGTACACATAGTTCATATCTATCTCTACCCAAATGATGGTTTAAGTTGGAAATAATCATGATTGTAGTTTCTTATTCAAATAGAGAAACGAATTCAAATTTAGTTCGAATTGCAGCGGTAGTATAGAAATTTTGAATGTACTAAAATGTTGGTATGAGTAGGTTACATGCATTATGTAGCTAGCGAAAAAATTAATAGGACATAACATGGATTCATAGCTTTGAAGAGCATTTGTACAGTAAAATGGGACAAGGCTCTCTCTTTGTGTGGTTTGAATAGTTTTATTTTTAATTTTTTCGTTGAGGGAAGTGTGAATTGATTTGGGACATACAATATTACACATTAGGATTGTCCCTAAAATTGAAGTCGCGCCTTGTTATATCCCGAAAATTCAGATATCGTGCTCCCAAAACTCGTGCCTTCACAACCCGCGCCTTCCTATCCCGAAATTACAACACGCGCGAAAACTCCCTCCAGCTGCCAAATCCAGCTCGACGTCCCTCATCCACCTTCCCAGATGAGGATCCGTCGTCCATCTCATTGTCCAGCCCCGTCCTCCACCTCCAAGGAGCTACTCCGACGATCGCCTCATCTATCACGGATGCTCCATCCCCAGAGCGTCGCCTTAACCTGCTCCACCGGAACTGTAGCATCCTCACTGACACCTCGGACAAAGCCGAGGCCAACTCGGCACCACCAAAGAGTTTGTACACTCATCACATCACACCTTCTCCTTAACTCGACCTCCCGGTGCCGACGGTGCTCCATCCGACACATCCATATCATGGCTACCTTAAAGCCGGTGCCGCGGGCCACATCTCCATGGCGGCCCTCCGTAGTGCGAGGCCCCTTCGGCGGCGGCGGCCATACAAGTCGGATCTGCTGCTAGTGCTCCGGCTCTCGCTTGTGTTGCTGCTACTGCTGCTTCGGCTCTCGCTCGCTCGCGCTGCTGCTCTGCTATCCCCCTCACTCGTGATGCTGCACTACACTAGTTCTCGCTCGCGCTGCTGATGCTAGTTGATGTTGTCTTGAACTACGTTGGTATTTCCCCAAAGGGGAAGGGATGATGCAGCACAGCAACAGTAGGTATTTCCCTTAGTTGATGAGACCAAGGTTATCGAACCAGTAGGAGAATCACGCAACACTACGTGAACAACACTTGCACACAAATAACAAATACTCACAACCCTACATGTTAAAGGGGTTGTCAATCCCTTTCCGGCAACGGCGCCAGAAATAGGCAAACGGACGTGAGATAGTTGTAAATATTGGTAGATTGAACACCAAATAAAATAAAGTGCAGCAAGGTATTTTTGTATTTTTGGTTTAATAGATCTGAAAATAAAAGCAAAGGAAAATAGATTGCGAAGCAAATATAATAAATAAGAGACCTTGGGGCGTAGGTTTCACTAGTGGCTGCTCCGAGAAAAATAAAAAACAGTGGGTGAACAAATTACTGTTGGGCAATTGATAGAACTTCAAATAATCATGATGATATCCAGGCAATGATCATTATATAGGTATCATGTCCAAGATCAGTAGACCGACTCCTGCCTGCATCTACTAGTATTACTCCACACATCGACCGCTATCTTGCATGCATCTAGTGTATTAAGTTTCATGGAAAAACGAAGTAATGCAATAAGAACGATGACATGATGTAGACAAGATCCATTTATGTAGAAATAGACCCCATCGTTTTATCCTTAGTAGCAACGATACATATGTGTTAGTTCCCCTTCTGTCACTGGGATCAAGCACCGTAAGATCGAACCCACTACAAAGCACCTCTTCCCATTGCAAGATAGATAGATCAAGTTGGCCAAACAAAACCCAAATATCAGAGAAGAAATATGAGGCTATAAGCAATCATGCATAGAAGAGATCACAGAAGACTCAAATAACTTTCATGGATAAAAAGATAGATCTGATCATAAACTCAAAGTTCATTGGATCCCAACCAACACACTACAAAAAGAGTTACATCATATGGATCTCCAAGAGACCATTGTATTGAGAATCAAAAGAGAGAGAGAAAGCCATCTAGCTACTAACTACGGACCCATAGGTCTACAAAGAACTACTCGCGCATCATCGAAGAGGCACCAATGGACATGATGCACCCCACCGGGATGGTGTGTAGATTGGATCTAGTGATTCTGGACTCTGCGGCGGCTAGAATTGATTTTCGTCGACTCCCCTAGGGTTTCTCAAATATTGGGGTATTTATAGAGCAAAGAGGCGGTTCAGAGGGCACCCAAGGTGGGCACAACCCACCTGGGCGCGCATGGGGTTGTGCTCCCCTCGGAGCACCCCCAGGTGCTTCTCTGGCCCACTGGTTGTCTTCTAGTCCAAAAGAATCCACAAAAACTTTCGCTGCGTTTGGACTCTGTTTGGTATTGATTTCCTGCGATGTAAAAAACATGCAGAAAACAACAACTGGCACTTGGCACTATGTCAATAGGTTAGTACCAAAAAATAATATAAAATGACTATAAAATGATTGTAAAACATCCAAGAATGATAATATAACAGCATGGAACAATCAAAAAATATAGATATGTTGGAGATGTATCAGCATCACCAAGCTTAATTCTTGCTCGTCCTCGAGTAGATAAATGATAATGACAGAATTTTTGATGTGGAATGGTGCCTAACATGTCATATCATATTCTTTTCTTTATAGCATGGACATTTGGACTTTTAGATGGTTCAAAGCAATAGTCTAGTTTTGACACGAGACTTAAATACTCAAGCATATCAACAAGCAACCATGTCTTTCAATATATCAATGCTAAAATAAGTTATCCCTAGCCCATCATGCTCAATCAGTGATCCGTTCATGAAACACACTCGCATATTAGCTACACCCAATGCTCAAGTACGATCATAGTGCCTCCTAGTTGGTTCTTTATAAGAGACACTACAAAAAAAAAGACACATCCATGACATTTTGGGCCGAACGAAGTATTTTTCTGTCATACATATGACACTTCTATGATGATAATTGTGACAAAACCCGGTATCATCATAGATGTGGTGGGCTCCTACTTCTATGACAAAAAATCATGACAGAAAATGGGCTTTTCGTCTTGGGCGGGCCGGAGACGCAGTTGCATGACATTCTCTGGGCCATCCATGACGGAAAAAACCGTGGTAGAAGCGAGGGGGAGGAAAATTTTGGGGAGTTGCCGGTTACGGTGGGAGGTCGGGGGCCAAGCGATGCGCATTTCTCTCGTACACGTGCAAGGCGTTGGCTCTAACTGAACCTGAGCGAGGCATTGGGCTCTAACTGAACCCGAGTGATTGCACTGCAGGCTAGGCGTTACTGAACCCGAGCGATCGATTAATGGCTGTTAACTGAACTCGATGGAGCGATTCCTTCGCTACTGCTGCTAACTGAAGCCGGTCAATTGGATGAACAGTGAGCGTTCCGGGGGGTTGGATGAACAGTGAGCGGTGGCATTGCCTCTGGATGAACAGGACCCCGTGGTGTGGAGGGCTGGATGAACAGTAGATGGTGGAGGGGTGGCCGTGGAGGGGTGGTTGAACAGGACCCCGTGGTGTGGAGGGCTGGATTAATAGTAGATGGTGGAGGGGTGCCCGTGGAGGGGTGGTTGAACAGTAGCTGGTGGAGTAGCGCACGGTGGAGGCTGGATGAACAGGAGCCCGTGGAGGCTGGAGGAGGTCGACGGTAGCACGTGGAGGCTGGAGGAGGTCGACGGTGGAGATGAACAGTATCCCGTGGAGTCCCGTTTTGCGGTATGCCACACCCCTCCTGATGAACAGGACCCCTGTTTTGACCGTAGCGCTCCAACACAAGTCTGTTTTGTCCGTTTTGCGGTACGCCACACCCCTCCCTATCAAAATGACCCCCGTTTCGACCATAGGAGGTCCGTTTCCTCCGTTTTGCGGTACGCCACACCCCTCCCGATGAACAGGACCACCATTTCGACCGTAGGAGGTCCATTTCCTCCGTTTTGCGGTACACCACACCCCTCCCGATCAACAGGACCCCCGTTTCGACCGTAGGAGGTCCGTTTCCTCCGTTTTGCGGTATGCCACACACCTCCCGATCAACAGGACCCCCGTTTCAATCGTAGGAGGTCCGTTTCCTCCGTTTTGCGGTTCGCCACACCCCTCCCGATCAACAGGCCCCCATTCCGAACGTAGGAGGTCCGTTTCCTCAGTTGTGCGGTACGCCATGCCTCGTTTCCATCGCCTGTTCCGTCCAAGCCGGTTGGCTCCCACGCGTTCTGTTACCTCCCAATGAACACGGTGCATTCCATTGCCTCCCCATGAACACGACGCATTCCCTTTCCTCCCCATGAACACGACGACGACGCTGTTTCTCCGTTCCGACCCAGCCATGTACACAAGCGCTGGTCGTACGTATGCGCGAGTAGACGTTCGAGACCCTGGCCGTAAGTACGTACGTCGCCGTATTTTCTTTCTTGCACCCTCGCCGCTGTACGTACATATACATGCTACGTGCGTGCCTCTACTACGACACGTGTGCGCCTCTACAACGACCAGTATGTACGTACACATTCGCGACCAGAATGACAACGCTACGTACGCTTCGACCAGGTGGGTCCCGACTGTCAGGCACTTCCTTGCATGCGAAGATGTAGCTGGTGGGTCGCAGCAGTCAGGGGGGCGAATCATTTTTTTTTCCCGGACGTACATCCTTGCGTGCGAAGATGTAGCTGGTGGTTCCCAGCAGTCAGGGGGCAAATAGTTTTTTTTGCCCAGACGCATTTCCTTGCGTGCGAAGGTGTCGCTGGTGGATCCCAGCGGTCAGGGGGGCGAAGCATTTTGTTTCTTGGCCCGGACGCACTTCCTTGCATGCGAAGATGTAGCTGGGGGGTCCCAGCAGTCAGGGGGAAACATTTTTTTGCGTGGCCCGTCCGGTGGGTCCCAGCTCTCAGGTGGAGGAATCATTATTTTCCGTGTAATAAGGGGGCACTTCCTGGCTGCGGCCGAGGACCCAGCTGTTAGCCTCTCCACATACAGTCCACGTCCGATGGAAGTCGTTCCTTGACCACGTTGACCATGCCGCACCGAGAGCACCAGGGCGGTGGATGACAGCGAGGCCTAGGAAGGGGACGACGGGGAGCCGGGGAAGACGCGGCAGTGGAAGCCCACGTGGAGAGGAGTACGAGGGTTCACTGGTTCGGCTGCGGTGTGAGGCTGCCGTCGCCGCAGGGCCTGGCCAGCGGTGGGAATAGTAGGGGGGCGGTGAGGACTCCGCGGCAGCACAGCCGGCCACGGGAGGCAGGAGCATGCATGTGGGGACCCCGACTCATAAGTCGAGATCGCCGAATGCACGTGTACAGTGATCCCAGAGATCAATGCTCACTGAACACACCGAAGCTGAATAACAAGAGTCTTACATCCATACATACCGTCTTACACAAATTATGACCATTATGGTCAAGTCTTACATTGATAAAGCCTTAAGGGCTGAACATCAAATGAAACACAAGCAGCGGAAATCTTCGTCGATAAGTAGAACCCATGCCATCTGCCTTAACCCTACAGGCATTCTGACAGGGAAACATCCTAGTTCGCATGTTCGTCTCCAAAGAACTCTTCTTCGAACTCCGGTTCTTCGATGCCTGGTCAATTAAATAACTAGTGGCAAGCAAATGAGTACTTTGAATGTACTCGCAAGCAACCCGTGTTTTGGTTCAAGATACAACAATGCGTGATATAGGTAAATTTTTTTTGGCAGAAAGCTAGTTTGAGTGAAATGACATGTTCAACATCTTTGTAAGGCATGCATCAAGAGAATTCAAGTAACCATGAGGATGGGTGACAGATATCAACATAAATAGAGTGGGCACCAACCCATCTAACATAAATAGAGTGGGCACCAACCCAGCTCAATCATGTCAAGACCTTTGACTTGACCCAAGTAGTTTTATAAACTCACACACACATGGTTGAAAAACTCTGGACATAGTTTAAGCAGCACCTCCCAACCGTCCTTGACCGTTGACACGGCTATTCGAATAGTTTTACACTCTGCAGAGGTTGCACACTGTACCCACAAGATCCGGGGAACTTCCGTGTCATCCACGACCATGGTACCTCAAGTACCCGGGTAAGCACCGATCACTACCTTTCCCTAGACGACACTAACATGGAGTCCACTCGATTGGCAGTAGCCCCCGTGCCCAACATTTCACATAACATTTTCGCGGAGCCTTGCTCCCATTCTTATCACATACCACTGGCACGGGGTACCAACGGTGTGTCCGGTGCCCCATAAAAATGGTCATGGCCGCCCTACCTGGCACGACCCCGTCCTGAGAGAGAGCACCAACTCTCCTCCGTCACTAGTAATGCGGGCTCCAAGCTAGTATCGGCCTAGGTAATCAATAATGACCTTTCCCATATAAGGGTAGAGTGGTTGCGCATGTAAGGTTGGGACAGTCATCAAATCTTAAATCTAATCCGTTTTCGGAATCAACACACACACTTGCCTCGGTACACCACTTCGTCATCAAGTGGTTACCCATCTCATCATCTCCCTCGGGCATAAGTGGCACCCGATGAGGTTTTTGAATAGTCTTTTGATAAAGCTTTGTCCACTCCACCATGCATAAACCCGTCCCTTTTTGCGTAGCAACTACTTTAGCATCATATCTACTCCCACCGGCATAACCCTCATAAGAAGGTAGGGCCATGCACAATGCAAGTATCAGCGAGGAAGTAACCGAGGCAACCAACCCACGTGGTTCACCATCTCATCATGATTCCGATGCAACAATAATAAAGAGCTATATGGCATGCGTAAAAAGGTTTCATAGACATGGTCAAAGGGCTGCTTGCCTTGGTTGGCTTGGTCTTCAAAGTCTTCAGGCCCTTCTCCTCCTTCTTCTTCAGCTACATCGTCAAATACGGGATCTAACGTTGCAAGAAAATAACGGGAAAAATAAGACAATAATAAAAACAAAAAAGTCAAAGTGCTCAGAAAAATGTCAACTTATTTTTGTAAAATACTAGGAGGAAAACTAGGAAGGGGAAAATTCTTGGTTTTGGATTTGGAGTTAGGGCAACAGAGTTGTGGATTTTCAAACAGAGATTCTTCTGTTCAAATTTGAATTTAAATTTGAAAAGAGCAGAAAAGTGTAATGGATGTGCATGAAAGATATATCAATAAATAGGTGGGATTATTCTGAGATTTTAGGAGTTGGAAATATTTCATTTGGACAAATATTTTTGCCCTGTGGAATTTTAGGAGTTGGAAATATTTCATTTGGACAAATATTTTGCCACTGGGCCAGAGAGGGCACGGGCAGCAGGCCCAGAGGGGAAACCAGCCCACGCGGGCCGCCAGTTGAAGCGCGAAGGCGAACACGCCTTGACCGACGGGAAACCGGTCTTGTGCCTGCAGATTTTAAAATCGAGGGTGGATCCCACCCATCGTATGTGAGGCTAATGGGCTGGCCCCACAGCCGTCATCGTCTACCTCCGGCCAGAGGCAACGACGAGCTCGCCAGCGGCGATATAGAGCACGGGGAGGTGCGCGGGTGGTACCGTTGGACTCGGGGCAGAATCGCCGTTCGGGTGGTGGTGGAGACGGTCGCCGGAGCAGCCTAGTTCGCTGGCGACGAGGTCACGCGGCGGAGGTACTTCAGGCGTCAATGAATCTGGCCGTTCCCGGCTGCAAAAAGAGTGGGAAAGAGAGGGGAAAAGGTCAGCATGGCCGCGCGGTTCCAGATCGAGAGGAAACGGGGGCGGAGGAGGCCTGTACCGCGTGAACGCCGACGAGCCGAGGCGGCGGAGCTCGAGCTTGATCTCGAGCTCGGGCGGCTCTGGAGATGAATGGGTGGTACGAGAGGTTGATTTGGAGTGTGGGGGAGCGACAGGGAGCAAAAGAGGGGCTCGGGGTTGCCTTATATGGGCTGGCCGAGGTCCACCGTAGGCGTGGCCTACGGGTGTCCGCGGGATCGGCTCGGGTGGCCGTTAGAGAGGGAATGGAGAGCTCGGGGGTTTTCGTGGGAGTGTTGTAGGGTGCCAGGGAGAGAGAGAAGGAGTGGGGCGAGCTGCACGCGGGCCACAGGAGTGGCGCGAGCATTGGCCGAGCGGGGCGGCGTTCTGGCGCGAGCTGCAGGAGAGAGAGGAGGGCGCGGGAGCAAGTGGGCGGCCTGCTGGCGTGGAGCGGACGTCGAGGGGCATCGACTGGCACGCGGGGGAAGCTCGAGGTGGTCAGGAGGCGCGGCGTCAACGGTCGGTGTCCTGCCGGGCGCTCCAGAGCGCGACTTTGTCCGGCATCCGCGGTTTTTCCACGTTCGCGCGCGTCCACTAGTGTCTGGAGGCTGCAGGGGGTGTGGGCAAAAGCTGAAACGGGCCTTGGATGCTCTGGAGAGCCGAGGGGAGAGAAGGAGGCTGAGAGAGAGGGGAGAAGCTGCTGTCTAGAAAAGACAAATGGGGTTTCCCCCTCCCTCATCATTGCTCCCTCGGGCAGAAAAGCATCCAAGTTGCAGAGGGAACTAGGAGGGGTTGTGGTAAAAAGATGGGCTCAAGGAGATTAGTGGAAGGGGCTGGAATTTGCATTCCAAAATTCTGCCAGAAGGTGTTTGATGATGTTTTGGGCAAGTTAATGACTTCCATTGGCCATGAGACTCCACAGGGTGAGATGCCACATATAATTAGGGCCTTCTACCCATTTTGAGCTTATTTGGACAAAGTTGCCAATGCAACTTTTGCAAACCCTAAAAATTGGTAGGAATTGATTTGTGTAGATCCAGTTGAGTAGATCACTTCTCCTTGATGCACCACTTGGTGTGGTGGCCTTGTTTAGTCATGTGATCAGGCTCACAAAAGTTGGGGTCATGGAGATGGTTTTGAGGCACTTTGACCAAGATATCTTCTTCTCCAACCCGTGCCATTTGGTCTAGATGCATTATTAGACCATTGGAGCATATGCACCAAGTTTGAGAACATTTGGTCATGTTTGGCAATGTAAAGTTGCTCAAACTTCGGAATGGACAGAAATGGTTTTGAGGGCATTTTATGGGGTTATACTATTCTCCATGACATGATACTTGTCAAGATCATCAAGTATGTCATATGTGAGATGATAGAATTTTCTTGGAATTTTTGGAGAATATTTCCTTTGCAAATATTTCAAAAGCTTGAAATATCCAGAAAGGGTTTTTGAGGGATTTGACCAATATTTTGAACATGACCATGCGTTGAAACTCTTATATATGGAAAATATATGTCCACTGAGTTTCCCTAATTTTGTCAAATATTTTTAAAACAATAAAATAATTTTCCCCTATTAAAGACCATTTCTGGCCATAAGAAAAGCTTTTAAATAAAATAGTAAAATAACTCTTAAAATTATATTTTTTCGGTTTATGGGAGTCCTACATTTAATAGGATTCAAATATGCCTTTTGAAATATTTTTCATAACCCAAATCAAGTACTTGCAGTGCAAACCTCAATTCAGGGGTTTTTGGAAAACTGAATTTAGAAAATACTTTTTGGCCAAATTATTTTTGTAAGAAAATTCTACATTGCACTATACACATGGCATGGTCATTGGGCAGAAGTTTGGGGCAAGGAGATGAAGTATAGAAGGTGGAGTGTTTGACTTTGATGAGCACTTGAAAAAGAATCACAGAGAGAAAACCAACTCCAAATAAAAGCCAAATAATGCAAAAGTTTTTGTTGGTCCAAATTTTCATGCTTTAATAATGCAAATGAAATGTTACAAAATGCAGGGTGTGACAGACCTACCCCCCTTACAAGAATTTCGTCCCCGAGATTCCTAAACTAGGCTTTAAAGAGATACGGAAACTCGGATCTAAGGTAGTCTTCACGCTCCCAAGTTTCTTCTGCTTCAGTGTGGTTGCTCCATTGGACCTTGAAGTACTTGATGGTGCGGCTTTGAGTCGCGCCGCTCAGCCTCTTCCGTAATGCAGATGGGCCTCTCACGGTAAGTCAAATCAGGTCAAGGTCAATGGCTTGATGATTGACGCCCTTGTAAAGATCAGCTTGTGCAGAACTTGGAGACACTTCCGAGTTGTGACACGTGGAACATGTTTTGCACATCGGATAGTTCGTGGAAGTTCCAAGCGGTAAGCCACTTCTCCTTGTCGCCGATGATCTTGAAGGGCCGATGTATCTTGGGGCGAGCTTTCCTTTGACATGGAAGCGCTGGGTTCCTTTGAGAGGGCTGACCCGGAGATAGACATGGTCTCCAACTCTGAAGTTTATGTCTCTACGACGTGAGTCAGCGTAGCTCTTCTGTCTTGACTTGGCAGACTTCAAACGCTCTCTGACAAGCTGGACTTGTTCTTCTGCTTCACGGAGGATATCGGGCCCAAAGACAAGTCCCTCTCCGGTTTCTGACCAATTGAGGGGTGTGTGGCATTTCTGTCCGTATAACACCTCAAATGGTGCCATCTGAAGGCTTGACTGATAACTGTTGTTGTAAGAGAACTCGACGAAAGGGAGGCAATCTTCCCACTTAGCTCCGTATGCTAAGACACAGGCTCGGAGCATGTCTTCGAGTATCTGATTCACTCGTTCTGTCTGACCTCCTGTCTGTGGGTGGAAAGCAGTGCTGAAGGACAACTTGGTCCCCATGGCCTCTTGGAACTTCTTCCAGAACCTTGAGGTAAACTGGGTTCCTCGATCTGACACAATCTCCTTGGGAACACCATGAAGGCTTACGATTCGGTTGGTGTAGAGAGTTGCCAGCTGGTTGCCATCATGGGTAGTCTTAACAGGAATGAAATGGGCTACTTTGGTCAAATGATTGACTATGACCTAGATGGAGTCATGTCCCTTGTTTGACCTAGGTAGTCTAGTGATGAAATCCATCCCGACTTTATCCCATTTCCACTCGGGAACCTTGAGTGGTTGGAGCAATCCAGCAGGTCGCTGGTATTCAGCCTTGACTCTTTGGCACACATCACACTTTGCAACATAGGTGGCAATCTCCCTTTTCATCCCGTGCCACCAAAATCTTTCTTTTAGGTCTTGATACATCTTGGTTCCCCCAGGGTGGATGGAATACGGGGTGTCATGAGCTTCTTGCAAGATCAGATTCTTGAGCTCAACCTTGTTGGGCACGCAAATGCGATTCCCAAACCACACAACTCCTTGCTCATCTTCCGTGAATCTTGAGGCTTTGCCCGCTTTAATCTTCCTCTTGATGCCTTCAATACTCTCATGCCCCTTCTGAGCTTCCTTAATATCATCCATCAAGGTAGGCCTAACTTCGAGGTTGGCCAAGAATCCTGGTGCAACCAGTTCCAACCCGAAGCCTTCAAGTTCTTCATACAAGGCGGGTAGCTTGTCCTTAAGCATAGCATTCAAGGAACAAGCCTTTCTGCTTAATGCATCTGCTACCACATTAGCCTTCCCAGGGTGGTATTGAACACTGAGGTCATAATCTTTGATCAACTCTAGCCATCTTCTTTGCCTCATGTTCAATTCCCTTTGAGTGAAAATATACTTCAAACTTTTGTGATCCGTATATATCTCACATCGCCTCCCTAAGAGGTAATGTCGCCATGTCTTCAGGGCATGGACCACTGCTGCTAGCTCAAGGTCATGAGTAGCATAGTTCTCTTCATGAGGCCGTAGCTGCCTTGAAAGGTAAGCTACGACTCTGCCTTCTTGCATCAGAACACCTCCCAGTCCGGTTCTTGACGCATCACAATATATCACAAACTCCTTGTGTATATCTGGTGTGGCCGAGGCTCGGGCGGTGGTTAGTCTCTTCTTCAGCTCTCGGAAGCTCTCTTAGCACTTTGGCGCCCATTCAACTTCTTGTCCTTCTTCAAGAGCTGAGTCATGGGTCGGGCAATGCTTGAGAATCCTTCAACGAACTTGCGGTAATATCCCGCGAGTCCGAGGAAGCTTCTGACTTCCTTCACATTGCTTGGGGATTGCCATTCAGTCACAACTTCAATATTAGCGGGATCGACTGACAATCCCTCTTCAATTAAAACATGACCCAAGAATCCAACTTCACGCAGCCAGAATTCACACTTGCTGAACTTGGCATACAGTTGGTGCTCTCGAAGCTTGTATAGGACCATCCTCAAGTGTTGCTCGTGCTCTTCTTCCGACTTCGAGAAGACAAGAATGTCATCAATGAAGAGAACGACAAACTTGTCCAAATATTCCATGAAGAACTTATTCATGAGATACATGAAGTAAGCCGGGGCATTGGTCAATCCAAAGGACATGACCGTGCACTCATACAGGCCATATCTGGTTACAAATGCCGTCTTCGGAATATCTTGGGGTCCGATTTTCAGTTGGTAGTACCTAGATCTGAGGTCGATCTTGGAGAACACCTTGGACCCATTGAGTTGATCAAACAGATCTTCAATCTTGGGAAGTGGGTACTTGTTCTTGATTGTAACTTCATTGAGGGAGCGGTAGTCAATGCACAAGCGGATGGTACCGTCCTTCTTTGCCACAAACAGAACAGGTGATCCCCAAGGGGAGGCGCTAGGGCGAATAAATCCCTTCCTCAACTATTCTTCTAGCTGCTTCTTCAATTCTGCTAACTCTTCCGATCCCATTCTATAATGCTTCTTATAGATGGGTCCCGCTCCGGGTATGAGCTCGATGATGAACTTAATGTCTCGGTCAGAGGCATTCCCTAGCTCATCGGGAAAAACATCGGGTATTCGTGATACTCGGCACTTGCTCCAATCCAACTTCAGTTAGACAGTTGACTTGGTTGGCTTGAGTAGAGGAGGAGTTGGAGGCAAATTTAACTTTGACTCCTTGGTCATTGGTCACAGTGACAGTCCGGTTGGCGCAATCTATCAAGCTTTGGTGCTTGCTGAGCCAATTCATTCCTAAGATCACATCCAAGCCTTGTGATCTTAAGATGATAAGGTTTGCTAGGAAGTCTACCTCATTAATGACAATCCCGACTCCTTTACATCCTATCTTGGCTCTCATCTCTGCTCCGGGGGTTTGTACCACCATAGGGTTATTCAGGGGTGTAGGGGTCATGCCCCTTTTTAATGCAAAACTTTGGGTGACAAATGAATGCGTGGCTCCAGAATCAAACAAAACAGTTGCGGGTGCTGAATTGACAAGGAACGTACCCAGCACAATGTCCGGGTCTTCATGGGCTTCTTCTGCAATGACATGATTCACACGACCCCTGCCGTTGTTGGGCAGGTTGCGTGGAGCTTGGTTCCTTGGTGGCATTCCACGGCCTTGTCCTGGGTTCTGTGCATTGGGGCATGGGGCGTCGGGCTTCTTGTTGGGGCAATTCTTGGAGTAATGTCCTGGCTGTCCACATCCAAAGCAAGTGACTTGGTTGGGGATGATGCCCTTGCCAGCATTGTTATTGGGGTTGTTGTAAGCTGGCCTGGGGTTGGCATACTGCTGAGGTGGATAGTTGGTGCGGGGTGTAGGAGCTCTTGGCTACTGATAGGTTGGCTTGACCGGAGCTGGCTGCCACGGACGAGGCTTCTGGTTGCTGGAGCTACCCTTGCTGATCATCTTGCGCTTACGAGTGTCATCCAAAGCACGTCGCTTGTCCTCAAGCATGAGTGCCTTGTTCACCAGATCAGGAAAGGTCGGGCAAACACACACAACAAGCTAGTACTGCAGAGTCAGGTTAAGGCCTTCCATGAAGCACTCCTTTTGGCAAGATCGCGTTGACATCATCGAGCATACCTTGAGAGAACACCGAACTTCGCATGTACTCCTTGATAGTGCTACTACCTTGTTTCGTGGCTCGAACTCACGCTTCTTGATGGCCATGATTCCGTATGAATGTGGGCCTTGCGAAATTTTGTCTTGAAGTTATCCCAAGTGATGTTTTGCTCAGCGTGCATAGCCTTGAATCCATCCCACCAAGCTCTGGCAGTTCCCCCGAGACAGTGGGCAGGATATGCCACCTTCTCACGGTCCTCAGTGCATCCGACTAGCGCCAACAGATCCTCAATGGTGCGTACCTAGTCGTCTGCATCCAGGGGTTCAGCAGTCTCGATGAAGGTGGGTGGTGCATGCTTCTTGAACTCCACCAATGTGGAACGCCCATGGCCGTGTCCCCGGCCGGGCGATTGACAACGAGCAATCATCCGGAGGGCTGCGGTGTTGGCTTGGCGTTCCTCTCGGAAGGCTTGGAGAAGCTGAGCCATGTCCATGTTTGGAGGAGGTGGCGGTGGTGGAGTCTGTCCTGGGCTTGGTCTGGCTGACTCCTGCCTCGTGAGAACCTCCGGCTTCTTCTTGGCTGGGTAGAGGTACCAAGACGTGTTACAACAGCATCCCGTGTGGCGGTCAACGTCTCATGATTGGGAAAAATAAAATGAGGGAAAGCAATATAGATGGGACGCCTAGTAAGGGGGTGGTGTGACACAAATTTAAGTTAAACAAGGGCCAGAAGGGCCAAACTCATGCATTAAAACCAAATGGGGATGTAGTCACATACAAGTTCCCGAAGGAAAATACGACTTCATCAAAGCAAGTTGAAAGCAAACACAACACAACATGGTTTCATATGAACCATTATAAGGACTCGACTTCGCATAAGGGGTACACGACCTATCCTACCATAGGGTTACAGACTGGCCTATACTAGTCCTGAACGGTGTCTAAGTGGTGGAATGCTCGGTCGGGTATTCTGGCTCCTCTGGGTCTTCCTCCTCATCTTCATCTGTCTTAGTCTCTTCGTCACTTGAGGGAGTGGGGGAGTGGAGGAGCGAAACACGGCGCTGCTTTCCCGGTGGCGTCCTGAAGAGGTTGCGATACTCCTTCGCCGTCATACGGCGGGGCTGAGATGATCCCTTGGCACGCATGACCTGTGGGGGTTGCCCGCCCGATAGGCTACAACGGGCTGTCCAGGGGGTGCTCCATCCTTCTTGATCCTGTCCGCCTTCATCTGAGCTAGGTGGAGGAGTTCCTTGGTCTCGTGGAGTTCCTTTCGAAGCTCCATCGGCCCGAGGCAGTCTGTGTGCCAGTGTCGGCACACAAGCTGAAGTAGGTCTGGAAGCGGAGAGAAAGTCCTTCGTCCAAGGGTGGGGCTGGTGCGCTACTCTCGTCATCACCTTCCTTCCGATAAGGCAGGTAACGAGTGGCTGGCTCACTTGCCATCTCTGGCAGGAGATCCCGGAGGCGAAGTCGCCTTTGAGGGCGCATCTCCACAAAGAGGAGCAGTGTGGCCATCTGGGGTCCCTCAAAGAACCAGCTCGTCGGGGAGTCATTCGGCCTCACGACTACCTCCACGTGATACTCCTTCTTGGTGCTGTTGATCCAGTGCTCATGGTAGGAGAAGGTGGGGGCTCGAGTGAACTGGAACTTCCTGAGGCTATCCTCAAGAAGCACGGGAAATCCGGTGGTCAAGAAGTCCTCGGGTAGGACGGCCATCTACAAAAGTGGAAGGGGGAGGGTTAATAGAGGGAATGTGACCTATGTTTGGGATACTATCATAAAACATAGGTATACGGGTAATCTTGTGGATAGTCTCACTCTAACTAACGTCCATGCCAACTAAGGCTTCCTACAGTCAGGATGGCTCTGATACCAGCTCTGTGGGGACCCCGACTCATAAGTCGAGATCGCCCAATGCACGTGTATAGTGATCCCAGAGATCAATGCTCACTGAACACACAGAAGCTGAATAACAAGAGTCTTACATCCATACATACCGTCTTACACAAATTATGACCATTATGGTCAAGTCTTACATTGATAAAGCCTTAAGGGCTGAACATCAAATGAAACACAAGTAGCGGAAATCTTAAATCGATAAGTAGAACCCATGCCATCTGCCTTAACCCTACAGCATTCTCGACCGGGAAACGCCCTAGTTCGCATGTTCGCTCCAAAGAACTCTTCTTCGAACTCAGGTTCTTCCATGCCTGGTCAATTAAATAACCAGTGGCAAGCCAATGAGTACTTTGAATGTATTCGCAAGCAACCCGTGTTTTGGTTCAAGATACAAAAATGTGTGATATAGGTAGTTTTTTTTGCAGAAAGCTAGTTTGAGTGCAATGACATGTTCAACATCTTTGTAAGGCATGCACCAAGAGAATTCAAGTAACCATGAGGACGGGTTATAGATATCAACATAAATAGAGTGGGCACCAACCCATCTAACATAAATAGAGTGGGCACCAACCCAGCTCAATCATGTCAAGTCCTTTGACTTGACCCAAGTAGTTTTATCAGCTCACACACACATGGTTGCAAAACTCTGGACATAGTTTAAGCAGCACCGCCCAACCGTCCTTGACCGTGGACACGGCTATTCGAATAGTTTTACACTCTACAGAGGTTGCACACTGTACCCACAATATCCGGGGAACTTCCGTGTCATCCACGACCCGCGGTACCACAAGTACCCGGGGTAAGCACCCGATCACTACCTTTCCCTAGACGACACTAACATGGAGTCCACTTGATTGGCAGTAGCCCCCGTGCCCAACATTTCACATAACATTTTCGCGGAGCCTTGCTCCCATTCTTATCACATACCACTGGCACGGGGTACCAACGGTCTGTCCGGTGCCCCATAAAAATGGTCATGGCTGCCCTACCTGGCACGACCCCGTCCCGAGAGAGAGCACCAACTCTCCCCCGTCACTAGTAATGCGGGCTCCAAGCTAGTATCGGCCTAGGTAATCAATAATGCCCTTTCCCATATAAGGGTAGAGTGGTTGCGCATGTAAGGTTGGGACAGTCATCAAATCTTAAATCTAATCCGTTTTCGGAATCAACACACACACTTGCCTCGGTACACCACTTCGTCATCAAGTAGTTACCCATCTCATCATCTCCCTCGAGCATATGTGGCACCCGATGAGGTTTTCGAATAGTCTTTTGATAAGCTTTGTCTCCTTCACCATGCATAAACCCGTCCCTTTTTGCGTAGCAACTACTTTAGCATCCTATCTACTCCCACCGGCATAACCCTCATAAGAAGGTAGGGCCATGCACAATGCAAGTATCAACGAGGAAGTAACCGAGGCAACCAACCCACGTGGTTCACCATCTCATCATGATTCCGATGCAACAATAATAAGAGTGGCATGCATAAAAAGGTTTCATAGACATGGTCAAAGGGCTGCTTGCCTTGGTTGGCTTGGTCTTCAAAGTCTTCAGGCCCTTCTCCTCCTTCTTCTTTAGCTACCTCGTCAAATACGGGATCTAAGGTTGCAAGAAAATAACGGGAAAAATAAGACAATAATAAAAACAGAAAAGTCAAAGTGCTCAGAAAAATGTCAACTTATTTTTGTAAAATACTAGGAGGAAAACTAGGAAGGGGAAAATTCTTGGTTTTGGATTTGGAGTTAGGGCAACAGAGTTGTGGATTTTCAAGCAGATTCTTCTGCTCAAATTTGAATTTAAATTTGAACAGAGCGAAAAAGTGTAATGGATGTGCATGAAAGATATATCAATAAATAGGTGGGATTATTCTGAGATTTTAGGAGTTGGAAATATTTCATTTGGACAAATATTTTGCCTCGTGGAATTTTTGGAAAGGAGATGAAAAAAGAAAAAGGAAAAGTGGCGCTGTGCCCTTTGGGCCGAGAGGCCACGGGCAGCAGGCCCAGAGGGGAAACCAGCCCACGCTGGCCGCCACATCGAAGGCGTAAGGCGAAATCGCCTTCACCGACGGGCGAACTGGTCTGCTGCTTTTAAACTCGAGGTGGACCCCACCCGTCGTATGCGTGAGGTCGACGGGCTGGCCCCACGGCCATCGCCGTCTACCTCCGCCCGAGGCACCACGAGCTCGCCGGGCGGCGATCTGAGCACGGGAGGTGCGTGGGTGGTACCGTTGGACTCGGGCGGAGTCGCCGTTCGGGTGGTGGTGGAGACGGTCGCCGGAGCAGCTGGTTCGCCAATGACGAGGTCACGCGCGGAGGTGCTTGAGCGCCGATGAATCCGGCCGCTCCGGCTGCAAAAAGGGTGGGAAAGAGAGGGGAAAAGGTCAGCGTGGCCGCGTGGTTCCAGATCGAGAGGAAACGGGGGCGGAGGAGGCCTGTACCGCGCGAACGCCGACGAGCCGAGGCGGCGGAGCTCGATCTCGATCTCGAGCTCGAGCGGCTCTGGAGATGAATGGGTGGTACGGGAGGTTGATTTGGAGTGTGGGGGAGCGATAGGGAGCGAAAGAGGGGCTCGGGGTTGCCTTATATGGGCTGGCCGAGGTCCACCGTAGGCGTGGCCTACGGGTGCCCGCGGGATCGGCTTGGGTGGCCGTTAGAGAGGGAATAGAGAGCTCGGGGGTGTTCGTGGGAGTGGTGCAGGGTGCCAGGGAGAGAGAGAAGGAGCGGGGCGAGCTGCACGCGGGCCACTGGAGTGGCGCGAGCATTGGCCGAGCGGGGCGGCGTTCTGGCGCGAGCTGCAGGAGAGAGAGGAGGGCGCAGGAGCAAGTGGGCGGCCTGCTGGCATGGAGCGGACGTCGAGGGGCATCGACTGGCGCACGGGGGAAGCTCGAGGTGGTCGGGAGGCGCGGCGTCAACGGTCGGTGTCCTGCCGGGCGCTCTAGAGCGCGACTTAGGCCGGCATCCGCGGTTTTTCCGCGTCCGCGCGCGTCCACTAGTGTCTGGAGGCTGCAGGGGGTGTGGGCAAAAGCTGAAACGGGCCTTGGATGCTCTGGAGAGCCGAGGGGAGAGAAGGAGGCTGAGAGAGAGGGGAGAAGCTGCTGTCCAGACAAGACAAATGGGGTTTCCCCTTCCCTCATCATTGCTCCCTCGGGCATAAAAGCATCCAAGTTGCAGAGGGGAACTAGGAGGGGTTGTGGTAAAAAGATGGGCTCAAGGAGATTAGTGGAAGGGGCTGGAATTTGCATTCCAAAATTCTGCCAGAAGGTGTTTGATGATGTTTTGGGAAAGTTAATGACTTCCACTGGCCATGAGACTCCACAGGGTGAGATGCCACATATAATTAGGGCCTTCCACCCATTTTGAGCTTATTTGGACAAAGTTGCCAATGCAACTTTTGCAAACCCTAAAAATTGGCAGGAATGGATTTGTGTAGATCCAGTTGAGTAGATCACTTCTCCTTGATGCACCACTTGGTGTGGTGGCCTTATTTGGTCATGTGATCAGGCTCTCAAAAGTTGGGGTCATGGAGAAAAAGTTGGTAGTACCAAGTAGTTCAAATTTGATTCTGGTCAGAGAGGGTTTTGAGGCACTTTGACCAAGATATCTTCTTCTCCAACCTGTGCCAGTTTGTCTAGATGCATTATTAGACCATTGGAGCGTATGCACCAAGTTTGAGAACATTTGGTCATGTTTGGCAATGTAAAGTTGCTCAAACTTCAGAATGGACAGAAATGGTTTTGAGGGGATTTTATGGGGTTATACTATTCTCCATGACATGATACTTGTCAAGATCATCAAGTATGTCATTTGTGAGATGATAGAATTTTGTTGGAATTTTTGGAGAATATTTCGTTTGCAAATATCTCAAAAGCTTGAAATATCCAGAAAGGGTTTTTGAGCGATTTGACCAATATTTTGAACATGACCATGTGTTGAAACTCTTATATATGGAAAATATATGTCCACTGAGTTTCCCTAATTTTTGTCAAATATTTTAAAACAATAAAATAATTTTTCCTATTAAAGACCATTTCGGCCTTAAGAAAAGCTTTTAAATAAAATAGTAAAATAACTCTTAAAATTATATTTTTGTGGTTTATGGGAGTCCTACATTTAATAGGATTCAAATATGCCTTTTGAAATATTTTTCATAACCCAAATCAAGTACTTGCAGTGCAAACCTCAATTCAGGGGTTTTTGGAAAACTGAATTTAGAAAATACTTTTTGGCCAAATTATTTTTGTAAGAAAATTCTACATTGCACTATACACATGGCTTGTTCATTGGGCAGAAGTTTGGGGCAAGGAGATGAAGTATAGAAGGTGGAGTAGTTGACTTTGATGAGCACTTGAAAAAGAATCACAGAGAGAAAACCAACTCCAAATAAAAGCCAAATAATGCAATAGTTTTTGTTGGTCCAAATTTTCATGCTTTAATAATGCAAATGAAATGTTACAAAATGCGGGGTGTGACAATGCGGCACGACCGGCGCTACTTTGGGAGGCTGGAGCAAGAAGACCAGAGGTTGAAGAAGCACTACGGCCGTTGGATGGACATCGTACGGTCACTGGAGCTAGAACCATTCATATTGACTAAAGTTGACAAAGGCCCCCATCCCAGTCAACTTAGTAGGCCCACAAGTCAGCCTTCCACCATGGTGGGTCCCTGCTAGCAAGGGGAGTATTCATTTTTTTGTGCGTAATAAGGAGGCACTTCCGGTGGGTCCGAGCTGACAACAGGGGGAACATTTTTTTTTTCAGGAAATACGCTGGCCCGTCCGGTGGGTTCCAGCAGTCAGGGGGGAAACGTTTTTTTCGTGAAATAAGGTGGCCCGTTCTGTGGGTCCCTGCTGTCAGGTGGAGGAATAATTATTTTGCGCGTAATAAGGAGGCACTTCCTTGCGGCCGCCTGGACCCAGCTGTCAGCCTCTCCACGTATAGTACTCTTCCGAAGGAAGTCGGTCGTTGACCATGTTGACCATGCTGTGCTGAGAGCACCAGGGCGGTGGTCTGGACGACGGCGAGGCCTAGGAAGGGGACGACACGGATCTAGGAAGGACACATCAATTGTGGCCCGCGCGGAGAGGAGTATGAGGGTTCACTGGTTCGGCTGCGGCGTGAGGCTGCCGTCGCCGCAGAATAACATGGGGTGTGGGTGAGTAGAGGGATACCCTGGGCCAGCGGTGGGAGTAGTAGGGGGCGGTGAGGCCTCCGCGGCATCACCGCCGGCCATGAGAGGCAGGAGCATGCGGCACGACCGGCGCTGCTTTGGGAGGCTGGAGCAAGAAGACCAGAGGTTGAAGAAACACTATGGTCGTTGGATGGACATCGTACGGTCACTGGAGCTAGAATAGTTCATATTTACTAAGTTGACAAAGCCCTCCATCCCCGCCAACTTAGTTGGCCCACAAGTCATCCTCCCACTATGGTGGGTCCCATCTAGCAGGGTGGGTATTCATTTTTTTGTGCGTAATAAGGAGACACTTCCTTGCGTGTGAAGATATAGCTGGTGGGTCCGTCATGTCAGCGGGGGGAACGTTTTTTTCGCGAAATACATAGGCCCTTCCGGTGGGTCCCAGCTGTCAGGTGGAGGAATCATTATTTTGCAAGTATAGTGTCACGACCGGTTTTCCGGGTATCAATTTCCAGAAAAAGACCGTCGTGCTCATCAGCCCCAGGATTACTGTTAGCTGATGAGGCTCCAACTTGATACAGAAATCCAAAGCAAAATACAAAATATGCGGTACAAGACCATTCTGGCCTATGAGTACAACAAATGGTTTCTAGTGGTTGAGGGCGGAAGAGGTTTGAGGATCATCAGGGTCTATGGGACTCCATTTCCCATGGGAACAGCTGACCAGGTTAACTCCTATCTTCGCGAGGCTGCTATCTCCATTGTGTGGGTTCCGGGGCTGTCAACATGGTCGCACCTTTCCGCGCAAGAAATCTGGCCAAGACAATAGCCAGGGACAAGCTAGTGAGTACTTTGAATGTACTCGCAAACATTATGAACACGGGTATAATATAACAACAATGTGCTGAAAATATTTTATACTCATGACATCAGTCACAAAAGATAAATATAACTCTGATGTGTGTAAGCATGTAATATATGAATATGCAATGTCATAGAATTTATTAAAAATTATGAAATCAATAACAAGCATGCCGCACTCGGGCGTCTGTGCGACACCACATAAAGGGCTTTAAAAGAAATGCCACAGTCGGGCATCTGAGCGACACCACATAAAGGGCTTTAAAAGAAATGCCACGATCGGGCGTCGAGCGACACCACATAAAGGGCTTTAAAAGAAATGCCACGATCGGGCGTCGAGCGACACCACATAAAGGGCTTTAAAAGAAATGCCACGATCAAGGCGTCGAGCGACACCACATAAAGGGCTTTAAAAGAAATGCCACAGTCGGGCGTCTGAGCGACACCACATAAAGGGCTTTAAAAGAAATGCCACAGTCGGCCGTCTGAGCGACACCACATAAAGGGCTTTAAAAGAAATGCCACAGTCGGGCGTCTAAGCGACACCACATAAAGGGCTTTAAAAGAAATGCCACAGTCGGGCGTTTGAGCGACACCACATAAAGGGCTTTAAAGAAACAATCATAGTGAATATCCCAGAGGTAGAACCATCCCAGAGATACTCGATGATAACAATAATATCACGGGTTAGTCAACAATAATAATAATCATAATTATCACAAGTCACAAGTAGTAATTCCCGTTCTGGTTTAACAGTTTCACCTCCGAAGACCGACACTAAGACCGACACTTGACCCATCCCAGACTGTAATCCTTAATCATGGACACGACTATTCGAATAGGTTTAATCTCTGCAGAGGGTGTACTCTTTACCCACGAGTAATGGATTTCTTTAGTCCATCGGGACTAATTCCGTCTACGGTCTTTTTGTCGAAAACACACCTAACTTGCACACACCAGCTTAACTCACACGTGTCTGGAATCACCCACGACACCTGTCAAGCAAACTCTAAGTGGGGAGGCTACAACCTCGCGTAGCATGGGACCAAATTTATATCGCGCTCTCTAAGGGGTGGCCACCCCTCTCGGTCCCAACCGGAAACACCCATGCCCCCGGACCAGGTGGCCTGCCTACCAGCTACAACCGTATCTTCCACCTGGCCTCTCATGCGGTGTGTGCTAGAAAGAGGTTGACAACTTATCGAACCGTACTCTACTTGTCAGTAGAGACAGTGGTAGTCTGAAACAAGTATGGGGATATCGAACAAGACTCGATCTACGGTCGACTCAGGAGGTTTATAGTTTCCTGCATGACATGTATAACAAATATATTTCAACCAATACAATCAACACTCATTATATCTTATTATTCCATACCGGACATACCCGTCCCAACGGAGAGCGGCGACAAGCTCATGCCTACCCAAGGCAGAGGCTTTCCCGGATTCCTTTCCGGCATGCATGCAAGATACATGAGGATGATTACCATCACAAGTGTACTCATTTCCAACAACATGGAAATCACTAATATGCATCCATGCAAATGATCACATCACATGAAATAACAAGTCCTTCGAAATGAGGTGGTGATATAAACGTGTCAACGAACACACCAAAAATATTATGCCGGGGTTCAGAATGCTTGCCTTCAGGTCACAGGAAGGCAGGGTGCATTTCAAACTCTTGAAATATTTCTCCTCTCTTCAAAAATCCTATTTTAGCAATATAAATGAATTAACACACAAAATAAAAACAGCACAAAAAGTTGTTCTGACATTTTTTCAAAAAAAATCTTAAAATATACTAGACAATATTTGAGAGAGGTAGGAAAAAGAATCAGTTCATTTGGAGTTATCGTTTAAAAGATATAACCAGTCAAAGTTCTGGTCAACATCTATTTTTTAAAATAAAATCAGAAAAGAAAACGTTTAAAAGAAAAAGACATGTCGAAGGCGTATTCGGGAAAGGCGCTTCCACTTACTCCTGCGTGGACAGGCGCTGGGTCAATGACGGTGGGCCCGCCTGTCCCACTGGTCAGGTTTGACCAGTCGCCGCGCCCCTTCTCCCTCCTCTGTCCGAGCGGGGCGAGGCTCCGGCGACCAACGTCAGCGAGAGGCGGCTCCTCGCGGCCTCTACAGGGCGGGGATGGATCCACAAGACTGGGGCGGTCCTCCTGGTAGTCGTTGGGTCGGCGGGGACGGAGTGAGCTGTCGGCGGTCTCTAACCGAAATCGAGCGTGGGGTTGCACTCACGAGAGGGAGGGAGAGCTCTGGGTGGAGAGAATGGAGAGGGAGAGGTACTGGTGGCGACGGAGTCGGCCGGAACTTGGCGGCGGCCGAACCGGCCGTACTCGGGGAAGAAGGCCTTCCCTCTCTCGACTGCTGGCCAAGGCAGCACTAGGAGGATCATATGAGGTTGCTCGAGGACTCGTTTGAGCTCCAGGGTCCTTATATACGCGGTGGAGATTGGTTCCGAGGCGGCCGGCGATAAGGACGACGGCGAACCGCCTCCCTGTAGCAATGGCGATGTGGCGACGACAGGAGCTAGCCGACGAGCGAGGGGATAGGCTTGCGTTGTTCCCAGGGGTAGGTGGCTAGCCAGGGTGGCTTTGGCGGCGCCGACCGTGGAAGAGGCGTGCTGCGGAAGCCGGCGTGCCGCCAAAAGTGCTCTGGCGGGGGCGCTGTAGGGCGCCAGGGCGGGCTGGCGTGTTGTGGCGAGGAGGGGAGCGCGTGATGAGGTTCTGCAGTGTGGGCCAAGACAGGGGCGCGAGGCGGCGGCTCGTGCGCGCGGCTGCAATTGGCGCGCTCTGGGCACGCCCAGTGCACGCCCACCAGCTGCTCGGCGAAATGCCATGTCCTGTTAGGTGGCTTGGTTGGAGCTAGGAATTAGTAGTTCTAGGCTAGGGCTTGCAAGGAGATCAGTGGACAAGCTAGATGGGTCAGAGGATCAGGTTCACATTGCCAACTAAAATCCATGCCAAATCTGACCATGCACATAGGGTGTTTGACAAAATGCGAGAGGCATCTAGGCAGGTCTTGGAGTGGCCAGATCTTCCAGATCAGTGTCTCCTTTGATGCACAAGAGGGTGGTGAGGTTAGCTGGTGGAAAGCACAAACTTGCTAGTGCAAGTTTTGCAGAACTTCAAATCTGGACAGGATGTGAATGGCATTATTTCATGCACCAAAAATATGCCAATGGTGGCATGCTCCTGGGCTTAGGAGTTTAACATGGAGGACTACAAGTAGGAGAAAGAATCAAGGGCTAAAGAGCAAGCAAAAATATGGTTGCTGTACAAACCATCATGTTGGACCAGAATGAAGATGAGGTTGTTTCACTCAAAATTTTCAAAGAACAACCCTGGATTTTTGCATATAATGGAATGATATGCTCCTCCGACATCCCAAAATTTTGGTGGAAGCTAGAAACAAATATTTAAGAGGGTTGTAGTGAAGCGCCTTTCGGACGAGAGAAGGAAAACAGGTGTAGCACTCAAAATATGCAATGAATTAAATATATTATTGCACAAAAGTGATTTAGAGACATCACATGACATCTCCAAATTTTGGTTGGATTTTAGATAAATCTATCAACTGGTTGTAGTACAAAAAGAGCTCCAAAACTCAAAACAAGTCATTTAATGAATAAAGCTCAGGGTGAAATAATTTAATAAATAAATCTACTGATTGAGAGATGTTTTTAAATGAGAGGGAAAAATAATTCCAATATGTTTTCGAACGATCCACTTGGGAAAAACTCCTTAATATTAAAAGAAAAGTTTTGAAATCAACAGAGATATTCTTGCAGGCAAACATTTTAAACTCTTGGCAAAATTTTAATAATTAAAACCTGGTTAAATTTTTGGGGTGTTACATACAGTCCACGGCGTATGGATGTCATTCATTGACCACGTTGACCAGGCCGCGTCGAGAGCACCATGGCGATGGACGACGGCGAGGCCTAGGAAGGGAACGACACGGAGCCGGGGAAGACTCGGCAATGGTTGCCCACGTGGTGGGGAGTACGAGGGTTTACTAGTCCGGCTGCCATCGCCGGAAAATAACAGGAGGTGTGGGTGAGTAGAGGAATGGCCTAGCCAGCAATGAAGTAGGGTGGGCGGTGCGGCTGTCGGCGGCAAAGACAAACCGCCACGGAGGCGGAGCGAGCAGTCCCACCGAGCTGGTTTGGGCGGCCGAGCAAGAAGATCGAGATATTGAAGAAGCGGACGGCCGTTGGATTAACATCCAACGGTCATTCTGGTAGAATCGCTTAGGACTAAGTTGAGAAAGCCAAAGTACCCGTCAACCTAGTAGACCCACAAGTCAGCCTCCAAATATGTTCCAAACAGCATACATCCCGAAATTTCTAGCCAAATTCAAATTAATTTTAAATCTAAATATACCTTAATTTAAATTCAATGAAATTTTACCCGCACAAAAACAATGAAATTTAAAATATCAAAATCCGAAAGAAAACAGTATTTGGGAACTAATTGCATGTTTGCTGTATTTTTTCATTTTACAGCTCATTTATTATTACTTATAGCCCATTTCTTATTACTTATAGCCCATTTCTTATTACTTATAGCAAATTTTCTGGGCAAAATGCATCCCACCTCATCTTGAAAGATTTCCGGCCCATCAGGGCGTAGAAAAGCAAGTAGGCCTATGTTGGTTATTCCGTAAAAACAAAATAGCTGGCTAGCCATTTTTCAGAATGGAAAAAAACAAACTGGGCTGGTCATGTGCTAAACATATGAAATAAAAGCCTGGGCTAGATGGGCCACGGGTCCCACACAACCCAGTTGATACCCTTCTCTGTCCCGAAAAAACAAAATTACTCAAATGCTATTCTTTGGTCCTCTTGTCATCCTCACCATGTACAATCATCTCCTTATTCCTCTCGGTTGTTGACCATGTTGACAACACCGAGGCGAGCCATGGCGAAGCAAACCAAGGCGGAGGACGATGATGAGGCCTCGGACGGGAACGAACAGGAGCCGGGGAAGATCACAACAAGCCGTGGGAGGCGGGAGCAGGCGGTCCCACCGGAGCTGGTTTGGCTTTGGCGGCTCGAGGAAGAAGAGACTGAAGAAATGCGACAGACGTTGAATGTCAATCGAACGGTCAAGGTTGGCACAATCGTTTTTTGACTAAGAGGACACCAAGTAGCAGACTTTTTTATATATAGGAAGAAAACTGCGAGGAAAATGCATTCGTCTGCCGTCCTCCGCACAAGGAACATTCTCCACATAAGTGACTAGCACCCTTGGTTTTCAACCGAGAGGTCTTGGGTTCGAGTTCGAGGAACTCTCCATTTTGTCCTGCTTCCTTCCTTGCAAAAAAAGGGAAATAAAATCAAAGACTTGGGAAGGCGTACAGAACAAGCTACTGTACCAGTAAAGAGACGTTGCCGAGTTTTAGAAAAAAGAAAGACATGCTCCTGTAGTTGGTTCGAATCCAAACCTAAACTATGACTATATATGGTGCTATGCTACTCTGCAAGTAATGAAACTGACATATCCAACGTTCGCTTCTCTTCTTCTCTACTTACTCTGCCTAGCATCAGAAGCTCTGGCCGTAGCAACCATGTCCGTTGGCTACACGCCCACCTGCTCTTCAGCGGGAAACAACCAGATATGCGCCAAGTCACCACCCGTACCATCGGCTGTGGGTCTCATCACACCCCCGTCGGCACGCGCACCGCAGCCGATTGCTCATCGCAACCCGCTGACGTTGGTGTGGTGCCACTGCTGCAAATCACGCAGAGTCATCCGTCGCGTCTCAACCACAATCCGCAACCCTAGCCGAGTCTTCTACAAATGCCCAAATCATGGGGTAATAATATATTTAAGTGTTGTTCTGCTGCTTTCAGTTGCTGATTTTTTAATAGTTTGGTTGATGATCTTCCAATTTGATTCGTGCAGAAAAGGGAAGATTCGTGTGATTTGTATTTCTGGGAAGTTGCTGATGTGGGGGAATGCAACTACGCTGATTATTTGGTTAGCCGAGGAATCCCAATACCAGCAGGTTGGGGTGTTGGACAAATAATCAAGGAGCGACGAAGAGGAAGATGAAGAGCGAAGGTTAAAGATGCAGTTCCTCGATCATGGCCAAGCAATAGCTGCTGAATGGCCTTGACAAAGAATGAGGAGATGAAAGAGCTTGTGAAGATAATGGGCAAAATCGATGTGCTCAGAGGATGATTGTCTCTTTATTTCCGGTGTATGTAGCACTCATGATGTATTCAAGGGCTACGACATGAGCACTTTGTTTGAACAAGTAATGAATGAAACACATGTAGCAGTCAAGGGCGTAGTGTTGTGAACATCTAATGATTTCTATTAAGGGAAATCAGGGGTATCCCTTTGCCCATATAAATAAATATATAGCAGAGGCCCTGTCGGGTCAACTTTGTTCTCATTCGAAGACGTCGAGCAAATTGCAGTCCAACAGCAAACTATGTCATCAAATTCAAGTTTCACAGCCAAATATGAGTACAACTAAACAACAATGTCATCATGTTTTAGTTGTCATACAATCACCAAACACAAATCAGCATACATAACAAGTGATGTTCTCACAAAGAAAATACTAAACAACATGTTCATCGGGTTTCAGTTGTCATAGCAAACACAATTTCACATAGTAGATAAAAAAACGTCTTCTGACAGGCAAATACGACAAGAGCAATGTAATCATCATCCGCAGCAGCAGCGTCAACATCTTCGCCATGTGTATCAGTGAAAGTGCGTTATATCGACTAGAGGGGGGTGAATAGGCGATTTTTATGAAATTCTTCACTGAGGAATTTGCCAGTGAGGAAATTCCTTAGCGAAGAACTGTTTGCAGCGGAATAAGTACTCAGATGTAAGCCTAACAGATTACACACATAGTCGAGATGATGAAGTGAAGATGGAGCAGAGTACGTGAAGCGTAAACACGGGATAACAAGATGAAGACAAACAGGTGAAGAAATTGAACGAGGAATTTGTGAAAGTCTTGATCAAAGTCTTCAAGCACGATATGAACAACATGCAACACAAAATGAGGAAATGAGTGAGTTGAGGAAATAGAACCAATCAGTTGGTGAAGACAATGATTTGGTAAACCAATTCAACTGCTGTCTCGGTTATGCGTGCAGTTGGAGCGGCCGAGTATTTAAACTCGAGGACACACAGTCCGGACACCCGATCTCGAGCCGCAACTCAGACACCCAGTCCTCACCTTATTCTCCTTGAACTAAGACCACGCAGGCCTTGTCCAATCACTCGTGGTAAGTCTTTAGGTGACTTCCAAACATTCACAGACTTGGTCACTCGGCGATCCACAATTCCTCTTGGATGCTCTAGACCTTGGCGCCTAACCGTGCGGAAGAAGCACAGTCTTCAAAGGTAACAAGCGTCGGATCCACGCAGATCAATTTCTTGATGATGCTCAATCACTTAGGAGTTTTGTGGGGTTTGGTTTTGGATTTTCCTCACTTGATGATTTTCGCTCAAAGTCCTCGGAGGATGGGTTGCTCTCAAATGACAAGTGTCAAGTTCTCTCGGAGCAGCCAACCAGCTAGTGGTTGTAGGGGGCGGCTATTTATAGCCTAGGGAGCAGCCCGACATGATAAGACATAAATGCCCTTCAATGATATGACCGTTAGATGGATAAGATATTTTGGTCCGCCGGCGTGCATCACAGCAACGGTCGGAAATTTGACTTTCAAAGTCCTCGGGGCTATCATGTTCCTCATCAGTGTAGGCAATTCAGATGGCGAATTCCTAACTCTCGATCGAGCAAAGTCATCGGTGACGGAAGAACTGCGTCTCATCCTTCAAGAATTTGACCGAATCGTATGAGATTTCAAAGGCTTCACTCGAAGGGATTGGTAGGTGTAGGATTTTGAGTTGAGCATCACATGGAAATTTTTCCTTAGTATTTCCTCGACCCCTTTAACGATGCGGTGTTTCCTATGACTCAAGAAAGAGAAAATGAAACTACGAAAACAAAAGTCTTCATGCTTGATTCCTCGAATGAATATCAAGTCTTCATGGTCACACCAATTTCTTCACTTTCAAAGTCTTCAGAAAGTCTTGAGAATATCAAAGTCTTGATCGAAGAACTTCATTTTAGGGTCGACTTTCTCTGTAAATATCAAACTCCTCATAGACTTATAGACCTGTGTACACTCACAAACGCATCAGTTACTTAACCTATAAGTCTTCAATACACCAAAATCACTAAGGGGCACTAGATGCACTTACAATCTCCCCTTTTGGTGATTGATGACAACATAGGTTAAGTTTTCAACGGGATAAACATATGAAGTGTAAATCTCGATCTTGAGGAATTTGATTGCAAGATATAGAAGAACTCCCCTAATATGTGCATAATGAGGAATTTGCTTTTGAGGCAATGCACATTTGAAGATTTGAATCATGGAGATCTCCCCTATATCTTGTAATTCATACACGATTTGATACATATACTATGAAGAATTTGAAATGCATGATGAAATATGGTGCTGATGAGATTCACATGCATGCAATAGTATTAACTAGAAATGAGCATGCGGAATATTACATCAAAGGTTTGAGCTCAAATATCACATTGAGCTTAGTGCTTCAAAAGCATCGAGCATAACACGATCAAAATCGAGCATCGAAGCACGATTAAAAGTATTAGAGCACAGTGCAAAGTCAGCACAATGCACGATCAAAAGTATCAGGGCACCATCGGAGTTAAGATTACAACTCGATCCAGTAAAAGGTTTCAGAAGAACGAGAGTTGTAACCTTTTAAAAAAACGCCCATAGTATAACCCGCTTGAAGACTAACTCAGATTTCTCCCCCTTTGTCATCAAATGACCAAAAGGATCGAAACTGAGGACTAACGCCCCGGAAGATATTCAAGTCGATGGAGGAGCGCCAGCGTTGTCGGGGTTGGTTGTTGAAGTAGGGCCTGCCGCAGTGTCGTCCAAGTCTTCATATTCATCAGTTTCGCGCGATGAAGAATAAGAGCTGGCCACCAAATCAGGAACTTTGACTCTCTTGAATTTCTTCGAGGTGGTGCGCACCAGTCATAAGCTTCACGAAGACCCATAGTCTTCAATTCTTCCGCGGAATAGACATGATTCAGAACAGCCCAGGTGCGGTTGAGGGTTTCATGTAAATAGTACTGATTTTTCTTCACTGCATTATGCGTTGAGGTCATATTGTCAAGAATTGCAGCAAATTGGCGCTTAACCCATTTCTGATTGCGATCAACCTTCTGATGAAGACTGAGGAGTAACTCACGATCAGTCATCACCCTGGGTGCTGTGGCTTGAGGCTGTTTCTTGGTTGAGGTATTTGCGGCAGTATCATGCGTAGCAGAATCATCATTGGTGGAGTAAGATGCAGCTTTGCGGCCCGACCATCCAATGGACGAGTGCCTTCATCAATTACAGCTGCTGCCTTGCCCTTGTCATCAGATGATGAAATTGGTCGCTTGAGGACTTCAATGGGCGGCAGGAAGCTGCCATGATTCAGAGTGTCAGCCTTGTAGTTCAGTGAAGATCTTGCCCGGATGAATCTCATGATCCAAGGCGCATATGGCTTCAGCTCAGAAGGTGACATTGCAATATTGGCCAGAGTCCTCATGAAGAAATCATGGAAGTTGACTGGAACACCATGAATGATATTGAAAAGCATGTTCTTCATGATGCCAACGACATCTTCATCATTTGAGTCATGGCCTTTGATCGGACTCATAGTCTTCGTCAAGATTCTCATACACGGTCAAGAGGCACATATAGCAAATCCTTGACGAGGAATTTGGTTCGAGGGGCTTGGCCTGGCTTCAGAGGCTTCATCAGTACTTGCATGAAGTGATCAGACAGTTCACGTTCATTATAGAGGCAACGAGCGATTCATGGGGAGGATCAAGAGGAAGGACACGAAGCAATTCGGTTCTTTGGTGCCTTGTAGTGAGTATTTTCAGTCATCAATCCCGAACCCATGAGTTGATGTCTTGACATCTCCGGTGATGTGTAGGGTGGCATAGAATCGAAGAATGAGTTCTTCATTCCACCACATATATCGGTCAGAAATTCAGCATACTCGCATCGTGAAGAACACGGAGTCTTGGCTCGAAGCACGGCAGTGATTCCATATCAACATCGAGGAATATGCTCATGGTCGAAGATCTTGTCCTTGTCAAATAATCTTGAGGAATAGAAATTTGCTTGTGTTGGAGTCGAGCGTCTTTTCCTCATTCGAGCGAGTCATAAGGATTGTAGGCGATGAAGAACACATGCTCGTAAAAGAAATCTTCAGCCTTGAACTTTTGCTTGCTTGAAAACGGATTCTTTGGCTTGGGCAGAGGAATATCTGTTATTTGAAGCACAACCGTGAATCGTGATTTCGTGTTCTTGGTGAGAATTTCTGGTTCCTCTCCTTGTGCGGTTTGACGATTGGCGCTTGGTTCTTTAGCTAGTGGCTGGAATCTCTTCGTTGATAGATGATGTGGGATGAGTTTCTTCAGAGCCCATTTGAATAGTAGTAGTTGGTGACTGAGGAACTTGTTGAAGCGGAGTGAAGAGAGGAGTATTGGGGTGCTGACTTTCTGAAAAGTCATCATTCATTACAGGTGTAGTGCACCCAATATCCACATCTTCATCTTCTTTTTCAATTTCCTCAGCGCCTGCCTCTTCAACTGTGAACTGAGGCACGGGTGAGGAGGCAACAGGAGTTGAAGGGAAAGCTTCCACTTCAATTTCTTCATCAAGCTGTTCTGAAGTAGCAACAAATTGATTTTCTTCATCTGATCCGCTTGGGATCGTGTATTCTTCTCCAAAGGGAACAATTTCCTTGGATGACATGGAGGAAATGGGAATGGCATCGATAGGATTTTCAATTGAGCTGGTCATTGGCTTCAATTTCTTCGCAGCCGAAGAATTTGACGCAACTGATGCCTTCCTTTTCTTCACTGCAGCTCGCTCTATAGCCTTTGTCTTCTTCACTTCATAGGCAGAAGGAAGAATTGGAGTTGGTGTTGGTGCAGGAGGAGCTGAGGATTGTGGTACAGTTTCTTTAGGCACAACTGTGCAGATTGCCTGTTTTCTTGATTCTTGAGCGCACCACTAGTGGATGCCACAGGAATTTCTTCAAAGGTGGAATGGAGTCATCAGCCCGGAACTTGTGTTCTCATCAAGACGCTGAAAGTCATCAGCGATGCTAGCATGTTCTTCAAAGAGGCTGAGCAGATTCTTCACTGAGGATTTTCTTGTTGCGATGAAGCTGCAATTGACATTTTCTTCGTCGAGTGACGAATCTCACCTTGGCTCCTTGCCAACGGCATTATAAGCATCAAAATCCTTGCTGAGTGCTTGGATTTCTGATTGAGCTTTAAGAAGTTCTTCAGGAGACAAGTTGATGATGTTTTTCCTCATAAGCTTCTCTTTTCTTGCTTTTGCTCTCTTCAATTCACGTGCCTTTTCAAATTTCCATTTCTCTTGAGATGAAATGGTTCACATGTGACTTTGACCAGAGTCGATGGCGGATCCGGAAGAGGAGTGTGGATCCCGATGCCACAGTCAATGAAGTCTAGGATCTTCTTCGGATCCAAAAGCGAGGTACACTTGTTCCTTTGGCTCTAGCGGCCTTGGTCGATCTGTCTCGATGATTTCTTCAAGTTCTTCATCGAGGCCTCATCATCGAGGGAACGTTGAATGCAACCTGTTTCTTCTTGGACTTGGCGAGGACCGCGTCCCAGCGCTTGCTTTTGTCTTCAGCAGAGTGAGACCTGTTGAGGACATTGGTGCAGCTGAGGAACTTGCTGAAACACCTGAAGCAATGGAGAATCCTTGAGTCCTTTGACAAGTGGCAAGATGCACTGGTGTTGAGGACTTGGAGGGAGCTGCTGAGGATTTTGAATGAGCAGCAGCAGTCTGAGGAATTTGCTGAGAGGGCGCGGCTGAGGAACTGGGCCGTGAGGGCGCTGACGGTGAAGCACTTGGCTTGCGTCCAGGCTTCTTTGGCATTGATTTCCTCGGTTTGACCGAAGGCTCAGCAGCAGCAGCAGCAGTATCCTCATTGAAATTCCTCACTGCTTCCTTGGCCGGTCTTGCCAATTTGGCTTAGCGCCTGGACCATTCTTCAGGAAAATCTTCACCACGTTTGACGCTGGTGGGATCAGCAACTTGGCCAGGTGCCAGGGGAGCTCTTGGGCATGGAGGATTCAGTGCGAATTTCCTCATGTACTTAGGAGTGACATAGCGGTATTCACGCCATTCTCATGCCCATCTCCTTTCTATCCTCTGATCGCACTTTGCGCTGGTTCTTAGTCTCCTTGCCAAATTTGGATTCATCAAAAGATAGTCTTTGTATATTTCCTCTGAATTTCAAAAGCAATATGACTTCGGTTTCTTTCCTCCCTTCTGCGATCTCTTGCCTTCGCCATTTTCTTGGTGAGGAATTTGAACAATAGAGCACTCAAGAAGTATGCAGTTTTTCTTCAAGGAACGCTGCAAATGAGTTAAGTTGATGAGAACCTAGTGATTCAAAGCGGACATGAGTACCGTGAGCAGAGTGTAGGTGCGAGGAATTTGGAGAGGTCATATCGTTCTCGTAAGATTTTTCAAAAGGAGCAAGTTTTGAGGAATTTGACCAGTTTGAGCCTTGAGGAATTTCACTAAGCGTTTGTCTTAGGTTCGAGTTGTCTGATCGAAAATCCGCACAATTGAGGAATCTTGAAGAAATGAATGCTTAGAAAGATAAATCAAGAACATATAGTGTGTGAGGTGTTCATATGTGAAGATTTTGAAGAGTAAAAACACCTTTGAAGATTTTCAGAAAGATTTGAGAATCAACGCGAGTAATAAAAGTGACTTTTAATTACCCGAACTGAAGAACACGACGAACAGAGATGAACTGTAGAGAAGTTCGTCACGTTAGATCTTCCACGCCCTAACTTGGCAGAGGAAGATGACTACGGCGGTGGCGGAGTGAAGATTTCCGCGGCCGGCGCGAGTACGACGACGATGAGGTCGAGGCAGTGAAGCTTTTCCTCACCGGCGGCGATGGAGTAGCGGCGGCGCTAGGGTTTGAGGAGAGCCCGAGCGAGAGACAGCGATCGAGCGGAGTAAATGAAGTGAGGAGGGTAAAGGGGTATTTATAGCCATGGTGAAAAACTGTTCGCCCGAAGATTTTGGACGAACATGCCCCTGCCCTTTCTCCTTCACGCGACGTGTGTCACCCATGTACTGTGCAGATGGGATCGTGTAAGATCGTGGGTGATTAAAGTAATACATCGTGGGATGCGGAACGGTTTGAGCGGTAAAACCGGAAACTTGGATAAGATTTGTTAAAAGTTTAGTTTCGCAATTTCTTCAGCTGTCAAGGACCAAAGAAGACTTTGAGCGAGTTTCAATCGAACGCACATGAAGAATTTGTGAATAGATTGGGTTGAGTATAGCATAGAGGGGAAGGGTCCGATCACATTCACTTAGCAGAAATCGCAACTTGAAGAATTAGCAATAAGTGAATGTTGTAGAGGACATAAACTCATATATATATATATATATATATATATATATATATATATAGCCAATGAAGAACAACGACGGAACTACTGAAGATTTTGCAAAGTTGAAGAATTTGAAAAACTGAGGAATTTCAAAAACGAGGAAAAACTCAGATTGAAGATTTTCAACTTTTGTGGTGGCGTAGCCCACCGTATAAGAATGATGATTTCAGACACCGCGTACAATTGTCGTAGGGTTCTGAGAATCAAATTCTTCATTGATTTCTTCACACTTAGATTGTTATTCTTCATTGATTGAGGAACAACGTTTCTTCATGTGTTGCACATCTAAGTCATCAATTATGCATCAGGGTTAGGATGTGTGTCCTTTTCAAAGAACATTTGAAGATTCTAAGATATTTAGCTCACACCGCAACTTGCTAAATCTCTTCTCATCCAAGGGCTTGGTGAAGATATCAGCTAGCTGTTCTTGATCTTCACATGCTCGATGGAGATATCGCCTTCAACACATGATCACGAAGAAAATGATGACGAATCTGGATGTGCTTAGTCTTGAGTGCTGAACTGGGTTGTGAGCAATCTTGATGGCACTCTCGTTGTCGCAGAGGAGAGGCACATTCTTCACGTTGACGCCATAGTCCTTGAGGTTTGCTTCATCCAAAGCGAGCTTGAGCACAGAGATGACCCAAAGAGCGATATATTCAGCTTCAAAGCGATGAAGCGGTGATACATTCTGTTTCTTTGAGGACCAACGGACCAAAGATCGCCCGAGGAAATGACAAGTGCGGATGTTGACTTGCGGTCCACACGATCACCAAAGATAGTCGAGTCGAATATCAATGAGATCAAAAGAAGAGCCCTTGGGGTACCATAATCCTAGTGTTGGTGTGTGAGCTAGATATCGAAGAATATGCTTCACAGCCTTATGGTGTGATTCCTTGGTGCAGCTTGAAATCGGGCACACATGCAAACACTAAGCATTATATCCGCCTAGATGCAAATAGGTACAATAGAGAACCAATCATGGAGCGGTATACCTTGTGATCGAAGTCAGTACCATTTTCATCGATGCATAGATGACCATTTGTGGGCATAGGAATTTTGACGCTTTGCAATCTTGCATGCGAATTTCCTCGAGACATCTTTGAGGTATTTCTCTGAGATATGAATATGCCATTGTGTCTTGCCGAAATTTGAAGACCTAAGAAGAATTTCAACTCTCCCATCATAGACATTTGATATTCTTCACTCATCATATAGGCAAATTCATCACTATATCGTTGGTTAGTACAGCCAAAGATAATATCATCAACATATATTTGGCACACAAACAGTTCACCATCATATGACTTAGTAAATAGAGTAGGATCGAGTGAACCGGGTGTGAAGCCATTCTTCATGAAGAATTCCTTCAGTGTATCATACCATGCCCGAGGGGCTTGCTTGAGGCCATAGAGAGCCTTATTTAGTCTCAAGACTTTGTCGAGTTCTTGGGATCTTCAAAACACGGGGTTGAGCAACATATACTTCTTCCTCAAGGTTACCATTGAGGAATGCACTTTTCACATCCATTTGATATAAGATGATATCATGATGGTTAGCATAGGCAAGTAAAATGCGAATAGCTTCAAGTCTAGCAACAGGTGCAAAAGTTTAATCGATCAATTCCTTCAACCTGTGTGTAGCCTTGAGCTACTAGTCGTGCCTTATTCCTCACAACGAGGCCATTTTCATCTTGCTTGTTGCGGTAGATCCACTTTGTGCCAATGACATTATGCTTGCGAGGATCCAGGCGATTGACCAATTCCTGACATTGTTCAGCTCGAATCGATGTAATTCTTCTTGCATAGCCTGAATCCACTCGGCTCGAAAATGCTTCATCTACCTTAGTGGGCTCTGAGATAGAGACAAAAGCATAGTGCCCACAAAAGTTAGATAAGTGTGAGGCTTTTGAGCGGGTGAGAGGACTGGTGCGCTGATGTCATCGATGATCTTCTCCACTTGCACTTCTTTTTGCAACGCGTGGATGAGTTGGTTGTCGCCGAGGATTTTGATCAGCATTTTCTTGACACCAATTTCCTCATCATGTTCTTGAGTGCATCACTCGGCGTTCTTCACGAGCAGGAATGAATTCTTCACCAGATTCTTGATGAGGAATGACATCCTCGGTTGCCTTGTGCTTGATAGCATCCTCGGTGCTGGTTCATCTAACACGAAGGTAGGTGCTCTATTGGGTTTCTTGTCGGTGAGGAGTTCATATGCGGTCTTCTTGAAGAATTTGTGAAGATATACTCTGTTGATGATGTGGCGGGTAGTATCAATTATGTCGATCCAAAAACGCCGAGGCGTTTTGTATTCATCAAGCATAGTGCGAGCCATCTCAACAAGAGTTCTGTTCTTGCGCTCCACGACGCCATTTCTTTGAGGAGTATAAGGAGCAGATAATTCATGAGTAATACCAAGTTCATCAAGATAGGCATCAAGACCAGAATTCTTGAACTCGGTTCCATTGTCACTTCGATATGCTTGATCTTCACACCAAAGTTGGTTGAAGCCCTCGAGGAAAATCGTTTGAAGACTTCCGCACTTCATGTTTGTAAGTAACAATGTGTACCCATGTATATCGAGAATAATCATCAACAATGACAAAACCATATAGAGATGCATCATTAGTGACCGCTGAATAATGATTAGGTCGAAGAGGTCCATGTGAAGCAATTGAATGGACGAGTAGTGGTCATGATAGTCTTATTGGATGCTTGGCCTTGGTCATTTTCGGCTTCACATGCTCCGCATAAGTGATCCTTGAGGAATTTGACATTCTCAATGCCAATGACATGCTTCTTCTTTGCAAGCGTGTTCAAATTCCTCATGCCTGCATGACCAAGTCGTCGATGCCATAGCCAGCCTTCCGAGGCTTTTGCAAGTAAACACATGGCTGGTTGTGGTCCCAGTAGAGAAATCAACAATATCTGATCTCCTCTCCTAAAGCCTTGAATACTTTGGAATTGTCGACTTCCATAATCACAACACAGCGATATTTGCCAAAGACAACAACCATATCAAGATCACAAAGCATTGAGGCTCGACATGAGATTGTATCCTAAGGATTCAACAAGCATGACTTTGTCCATGTGCTTATCCTTAGAGATAGCAACCTTACCAAGACCCAATACCTGACTTTTGCCTTTGTCAGCAAATATGATATGCTTCAGAGGTGACAGTGATAAAGGAGCATCCAACAATAGATTCTTGTCACCAGTCATGTGATTTGTGCACCCACTATCGAGGACCCATTCAGTGGTTTTGGGTTGATCATCCTGCAGATGAATTAGTGTAACTTACAATCTCATATGCTTCATCAGTGAAGAATATGATATCAAGTTCATCAGATAAATTTCATCAAGCAATAAACAGATATAGCAGCATGAGGACGTGTGAAGTGAAGATTCATTTCATCATGATTCGCCTGCGTCCTTTCAGGCATATTTTCAGGCCCCCAGCAAATTCTTCAGACGTTCGAGCACGTCCCGAGACTGACCTCTGAAGAGATTAGTTCTTTTCTTCACCACCCACATCCGGAGGGGTGGCAAAGAGTTCATCATCTGCGAGCACCATGTGAGAAAGGTGGCAAAGATGCCAAACCATTTAAACTTAGCATTAGAGGGGTTAGGGTAAGCATATGAATAAGCGAGTAATTCTTGAGGACATATGAACATAATGGTTTGAAGAATAATGCACATATTCATAGACCTTAGCTTTGCCCTGCGAGACAGATTTGTTAGCATGATAATAATCATATGAGGACTTTGATCCAGTTGAGGAATTTGATCCTCATGAAGAATTTGGTCCATATGAAGAATTTGATCTGGGGTTCCTGTTCTTCACTGGTGGTGTCATAAGGACATTCACTTGAAGACTTTCAACACAGCTTTTGGGAACCCAGATTTTCTTCATAGGGGAACCGTTCCTGCAGTTAGTGCCAACATATCTAGCAAATACTTCACCATTCTGATTTTTGAACAGTTTATAGTTGGAGTCAAATGACTCATCAGAAGAATGAGGAGATTCACATGTAAAGCCAGATAAGTTAGATGGATCAACTGGTGGTCCCTTTGCCACAACCCATGAGGTTTTGGGATACTGCTCAGGTTTCCAATATGTTCCATCGGCATTCAGTTTCCTCTCAAAGGCAATACCCTCTTTCCTAGGATTTCTATTGAGGATCTGCTTTTTGAGCACATCACAAAGTGTCTGATGCCCTTTGAGGCTTTTGTACAAGCCTGTCATGTACAATTCCTTCAGCCCTGCATTGTTAGTGATACTAGCAAAGTCCTCAGGTGAGGAATTAGTGATAGCAGAGGCAGATGAAGAATTTGTAACATTTGAAGCATTTGAACATTCAGGTGAAGAATTAGCAGATTCACGTTCAATGCACTTTAAGCACGGAGGAGCAAATTCTTCCTGAGAAGCGCTGATTTGTTGAGCTAGTAATGAATCGCGCTCCTTCTGAAGATCTTCATAACATTCTCTTAGCTTATCAAGATCTGCCTTTCTTTGAATAGCTTCAAGAGAAAGCTTCTCATTGTCTTGCTTTTCTTGAAGAAATTCATAAGAAAGTTTCTCATGATCAGACAAGAGAGAGTCATGATGACCTTGAAGGTTATCATACTTAGACTGAAGTCTCTGAAGATTTTCAGTCAGGGCTTTAGTGCGATCCATTTCTTCACCCGACATATCATCACTTTTATCTAGCATGTTTTGAACTTTTTCAAGAGCCCGTTGTTGTTTCACAGCAATTTTAGCAAGTTTAGAGTAGCTAGGCTTAAGATCCTCATCAGATTCATTTTCACTAGAATCAGAGGAGTTATATTTGAGTACCTTAGCTGCTTTTGCCATGAAGCAATAGGTGGGAGCGTGTGCCATCATTATCTTCATCAGGCTTGTTGATGGAATCAGTTTCTTCAGTGTTAAAGATGGACTTGCTGACGAAAGCGTAGAGTAACGGCGGACTCGCCACACGGACTCAGATTCTTGGACTCTTCCTCTTCATCATTTTCCTCAGATTCAGCTTCAGAGTCCATCTCCTTGCCAATGAATGCCCGAGCTTTCTTGGAGCTGCCCTTCTTGTGAGATGAAGACTTTGATGGTTTTGAAGACGAAGATTTTGTTGATTTCTTCTTCTTCTTCATTTCATCAGAACTGTAGTCCTTGTATTTCTTCTTCTTCATTTCCTTCTCCCACTGAGGACAATCTTGAATGTAGTGACCAGGCTTCTTGCATTTGTGGCAAAGTCTTCTCTTGTAGTCACTGGATAAAGAATCACTTCCCCTTGAGGGTTTTTCAAAGCGACCACGTCTTGTGAATTTCTTGAATTTCTTCACAAGTAGAGCTAGATCTGGCTCGATTCTTGGGATCACCAAGGCTACTACCAGAATCCTCATATTCAGAGTCAGACACAACCTTGGCCTTCAGGGCACGTGGTTTGCCATAGTTCGAGCCATAGAGATCTCTCTTTTCAGCAAGCTGAAACTCGTGAGTGTTAAGCCTTTCGAGGATATCAGCAGGATCAAGTGACTCGTAGTCAGCACGCTCTTGTATCATCAGTCCCAGAGTATCAAATGAGGAATCAAGCGATCTTAGCGGTTTCTTCACTACTTCATGGTCGATGATGTCGATGGCACCGAGGGCTTGAAGCTCATTTGAGATGTCAGTGAGGCGATCGAAGGTTTGTTGAACATTTTCGTTGTCGAGTCTTTTGAAGCGGTTGAAGAGATTTCGAAGAACATCAACTCGAGAGTCATGCTGAATTGAGACTCCTTCATTTACTTTGGATAGCCTATCCCAGATAAGCTTGGCAGTTTCCAAAGCACTCACTCTTCCATACTGTCCTTTGCTCAGATGGCCACAGATGATATTCTTCGCTTGAGTGTCGAGTTGTTTGAATCTCTTCACATCAGTAGCGGTCAGTGTTTTAGTGACAGCGGGGACACCATTTTCCACAACATACCAGAGATCATTATCAATTGCCTCAAGATGCATCCGCATCTTATTCTTCCAGTAGGGATAGTCCGTTCCATCAAAGGTAGGACACCCAGCCGAGACCTTGATCATACCTGCGGTCGACATAACTAGAACTCCAGGTGGTTAAACCAAAATCACACAGAACAAGGGAGTACCTTGCTCTGATACCAATTGAAAGTGCGTTATATCGACTAGAGGGGGTGAATAGGCGATTTTATGAAATTCTTCAGCGAGGAATTTGCGGTGAGGAAATTCCTTAGCGAAGAACTGTTTATGGCGGAATAAGTACTCGGATGTAAGCCTAACAGATTACACACATAGTCGGATGATGAAGTGAAGACTAGAGCAGAGTACGAGAAGCGTAAACACAGGATAACAAGATGAAGACAAACAAAGCAAGAAATTGAACCGAGGAATTTGTGAAAGTCTTGATCAAAGTCTTCAAACACAGATATGAACAACATGCAACACAAAATGAGGAAATGAGTGAGTTGAGGAAATAGAACCAGTCGGTTGGTGAAGACAATGATTTGGTAAACCAGTTCAAGCTGCTGTCTCGGTTATGCGTCTGGTTGAGCGGTGAGTAGTTAAACTCGAGGACACATAGTCCGGACACCCGATCTCGAGCCGCAACTCAGGACACCCATCCTCACCGTATTCTCCTTGAACTAAGACCACAGGCCTCGTCCAATCACTCGTGGTAAGTCTTCAGGTGACTTCCAAACCTTCACAGACTTGGTCACTCGGCGATCCACAATTCCTCTTGGATGCTCTAGACCTTGACGCCTAACCGTCTGGAAGAAGCACAATCTTCAAAGGTAACAAGCGTCGGATCCACGCAGGATCAATTTCTTCACTGATGCGCAATCATTTAGGGGTTTTGTGGGGGTTTGGTTTTGGATTTTCCTCACTTGATGATTTTCGCTCAAAGTCCTCGGAGGATGGGTTGCTGTCAAATGACAAGTGTCAAGTTCTCTCGGAGCAGCCAACCAGCTAGTGGTTGTAGGGGGCGGCTATTTATAGCCTAGGCATCAGCCCGACATGATAAGACATAAATGCCCTTCAATGATATGACCGTTAGGTGGATAAGATATTTTGGTCCGCCGGCGTGCAGCACATCAACGGTCGGAAATTTGACTTTCAAAGTCCTCAGGGCTATCATGTTCCTCCTTTGTGTAGGCAATTCAGACTGGCGAATTCCTAACTCCTCGATCGAACAAAGTCATCGATGACGGAAGAACTGCGTCTCATCATCAAGAATTTGACTGAATCTGTATGAGATTTCAAAGGCTTCACTCGAAGGGATTGGTAGGTGTAGGATTTTGAGTTGAGCATCACATGGAAATTTTTCCTTAGTATTTCCTCGACCCCTTTAACGATCGGTGTTTCCTATGACTCAAGAAAGAGAAAATGAAACTACGAAAACAAAAGTCTTCATGCTTCAGATTCCTCGAATGAATATCAAGTCTTCATGGTCACACCAATTTCTTCACTTTCAAAGTCTTCAGAAAGTCTTCAGAATATCAAAGTCTTCAGTCGAAGAACTTCATTTTTAGGGGTCGACTTTCTCTGTAAATATCAAACTCCTCATAGACTTATAGACCTGTGTACACTCACAAACGCATCAGTTACTTAACCTATAAGTCTTCAATACACCAAAATCACTAAGGGGCACTAGATGCACTTACAATCAGTCTGAATCGTAATTCCCCACAGTGTCATCTTCTTCTTCGTCCTCAATGTCCTCGAACGTTGGCTTCTTCTTGATCATCTCTTGTATGTCCATAGCATGACAGGCAATCTTTTCGCCAGCATCATTGACGTGATGGTTCTCAAAGATATTAGGAACATCTGTGTTATCTTGTACATCAGGAGCAGTGTAAGCATCATCTTGTTGTGCAACTTCAATAAACGATTTCCTCTACTCAAACCTTTAAAATACTCTCCAGTCATCGCTACGTGCAAATGTGTCTTCGAAGAAAAATATCTGTGTTGCTTGATTTGCCAAAATAAAAGGCTCATTGGTCTGGTACGCCGCCTTGACATTGATGGATTTGAAATAATCATCAGCTCTGGGTTTTGCGATCCTGGAAAACAAGTTATACCAATGACAGCACAAGAGAACCACACACCGATGATCCTCGAAACTGGAGATATACTCCAACTGAACAATGTCTGTTATGTTAGCATACATTTTAGTTGTCTCTTGGTCATACGTATCCGTGCTCATGATGGCACTGTTTTGTGTCTTCCTGCCTTCCTCTCGTGCAAGGATGTTGTAGCGCACATCTCTAACAACGCAAGATTCATAATGTCTTACCCGAGTATCAGGACCCATTGCTAGTGAGTAAAGGGCATCATCAACTGCCTGCCCATCCTCCCGCATCTTCTTAACCTATGGTTAGGAAATAGACAAGCTGATCATCTTATGTACTCAACATATTAAAAAACTGACAGTGCACTTCAAAAGCTTACATGGTTCTTGAATCATTTCGCAAATCCTGCCATAACCAGTTTGTCAATGTTTCTTGGATTTTGCAGCAGTAACTCCTCTTTGTAGATGTTGCACAACATAGTGATCGCGTCAAACATCTAAATATATAAGAATGAGCTGCAAGTCTAGTAGATTACGATGTATAAACTGCAGTACAACACTTACTTGATATAAGGTAGTATCTTATGACAATTATTCAACACATACCAAACCATTTTGTCCAAATCTTTAGGTTTGACCTCTTTGCTAAGCTGATCAGCTGTTTCAATGTATTTTGAGCAGAATGTCTACGCTTCTTTAGCAATGTAGGCCTCTTCAATGGAACCCTCGGGTCTAGCTCTGTTCCTAACATAGCCCTTGAAAGTGCCTAGCCGCCTTTCAACAGGGTACATCCAGCCATACTGTACTGGACCTCTAAGTAGTGCCTCATCAAGTAGATGAACAGCCAAATGCACCATCACATCAAAGAAGGCTGGAGGATATATCTTCTCAAGGTCGCAGAGGATAGTTGGTATCTTGTCTCTAAGACGCTCCAAAGCATCTATCATGATATTTCTACTACAGAGTTCCCTGAAGAATTGTCCCAACTCTGCAACTGCTCTATATAAGTCAGGGCGGCCCAACCCTCTATGGATAACAGGTAAAACCTTTTGAAGTAGGATGTGGCAGTCATGAGTTTTCAACCCTCGTACCATCTGCACTGACTCTCCTTTCAAGGTTGGAAGCAAATCCATGTGGGAATCTCACACGTGACAGGACCTCGCAGCATTCTTTTCTTTTTACCTTGTCCAAGACGTACACAGCTAGTGCCATATCCCGTGGTTTACCTTCATCTTGCACCTGCAAATCCTTTCTGATACCCAGGTGTGTCAAATCAATCCTAGATTTTAAGGTATATTTCGTCTTGCCTTCAATGTTAAGAAGTGTGCCGATAATGCTGTCACATATATTTTTCTCGATGTGCATCACATCAAGATTATGCCACAGATCTAAATCTTTCCAATACTCCAAGTCCCACAAAGTGGACCTGCGGGTAAACAATAATCTCTCTTCTACCGTGCCACGCTTCCTTTTCCCTCTACCATTACCAGGATGGTTTCCTGGTGTAATATGCCTAACCTTCTCTAATTCCACTTGCAACTCATCGGCGGTGAGCCTCTTTGGCACATCACGGTTTTCATGCTTTGCATTGAACACATGTCTTCGGTATTTTCTAGGATGCGGCCTGTCCTTGGCAAGGAAACAGTGGTGTCCAATGTAACAGATCTTGCTAAGTATTGCGTATGACAGCGGAGTCCTATCACAGCGAACACATGCATTGTAACCATGTGTCGTTCGCCATGACATAGTGCCCAAAGCCGGATAATCGTTGAGGGAGTCCTGGATTAGGGGGTATCCGGACAGCCGGACTATATACATCGTCCGGACTACTAAAGCGTGAAGATACATGACTCAAGACTTCGGCCCATGTCCGGATGGGACTCTCCTTTGCGTGGAAGGCAAGCTTGGCGATTCGGATATTGTGTTTCCTTCCTTGTAACCGACTCCATGTAAGCCCTAGCCCTCTCCGGTGTCTATATAAACCGGAGAGGTTGGTCCTTAGAAGGCCGATCACAATTACAATCATACCATCATAGGCTAGCACTTAGGGTTTAGCCTCTCCGATCTCGCGGTAGATCTACTCTTGTACTACCCATATCATCAATATTAATCAAGCAGGAAGTAGGGTTTTAGCTCCATCGAGAGGGCCCGAACCTGGGTAAACATCTGTGTCCCTTGCTTCCTGTTACCATCAGCCTTGACGCACAGATCGGGACCCCCTACCCGAGATCCGCCGGTTTTGACATCGACATTGGTGCTTTCATTGAGAGTTCCTCTATGTCATCACTTCAAGGCTCGATGGCTCATCTCATTATCAAGGACGACATCACCTCGGAAGGAGCTCTGGCTGTAGGCCAAACTCTCCGACTCGCGGCTTTATCAGGCCGCCCCATCGGCGGTAGCGCCAACGATGGCCTCTCGGGTCATCAATCATAACCATCACGTTAGTTCGGAACTCGACGAACAGATAGATCCGTTGGAGCTTTCCTCCCTCAATGAGCTCTTGGATCGCATCGCCGCTCTGGGAGTCGCAACAGACTACGACCGGATCAGGCTTAAACTAGACCAGAGGGACATCAGATCCCCGCCGACCACCCATGAGATAGCGATAGTGGAGGAACCTCACACGGACCATCCCTCTACTTTGAGGACGAATTATGTCCGGATCACCGAACTCCTGGAGCCGAATACTTGCTCATAGGGAGACATGACCCATGTCCCGGACTTAGAATCGGGCATTGGGCTGAAGAAATTGGGCGATACTCGGAATCCTGAGCTGTCAGGCTCGAAGTTGCCCACGCCCCTCGGTGTTAGATCGGACCAGAATCCGGATTCAGCTAACAGCACCTACAAGGACCTAAACTGCCTCTCCCGCATCCGGCAAGAGCCCCAGGAGACCGTACATCGCTACTGGGCCAGATTCCTCCTTGCGCTTAACAAGGTCAAGGACTGCCGTGAGGAGAATATAGTCTTACTCTTCTGCAAAAACAGCATGGACAAAGGACTCCTTAATGCAATAAGCCGCCGTGACATAGTACGCGTCGCGGATTTGGCAATCATAGTACAGAAGTACTGTGCGACGGAAAGCGTCTGGAAAACCCAAACTGAATTTCAGGACAGTACGGCTCTCACCAAGACCTTTGTCCGAACTAAACGGGCGAACTCCCGTAAGCCGGCCAATCCTGTCCCCAAGAGACCAAAGCACACCCCAGGGCGGGGAACCGTATTGGAAGAATGGCTCAATGGACCATGTAAACTCCACAGCACTCCGGACACGACACCAACTCATAGCCTTAGAGCATGTTGGATACTCCGGCAGGTTGCAAAAAGTGGCAAGGATCTTCATGCAAGCCATAAAGCAGAACAACATCCCGCCAACGAACACAATGCGGTATTGACTGTGTTCGAGACTTTCGCCTCAAACAATAGGCGCAAGAGAGCTCATCGAAGCTCCACTGAAATTTGCCAGGTGGCAAAGATAAACCCCTAGAACGACGCTGCTATAACTTTCAATGCCAGTGATGAGCCTCGATTCCAGACTGTCCGGGCACCAGCCGCTCTGGTCCTTAGCCCAATCGTGGACGGCTTCCGGCTCACTAAGGTACTCATGGATGGCGGAAGTGGATTGAACTTGATCTATGAAGAAACGCTCAACAAAATGGAAATTGATAAAAGCCGCATTGAGCAAAGCGGCACCACCTTCAGGGGAATCATCCCTAGTCGGGAAGCGCGGTGTGCGGGAAAAATCACACTCGATGTGGTGTTCGGCACCCCGAAAAATTACAGGTCCAAAGAAATCACATTCCAAGTGGCTCCTTTTAGCAGCGGATACCACGCCCTGTTGGGGCGGGACGCGTTCACAAGCTTTCAAGCCATACCCCATTACGGGTACATGAAGCTTAAAATGCCCGGCCCAATGGAATCATCACTCTAGCCAGTGATCCGGACGTCGCACTCCGCACCGTAAATATACCGCAGCACTAGCCCTCGAAGCATTATCCGAAGCCCTAGCAACTGAAGAATTAACAATGCTACGGGGCATCGTGGACAGGGACAACGTGATACTCGACAAGCGACCCAAGTCCACCTCATTTAAACCCGCAGACGAAATAGTCAAATTCCAAGTCCATCCAACGGACCCCATGACGACAGCTTCCATCGGGACACAGTTGAGCCCCGCAATAGACGCCGCACTACGACACTTTTTACGCGACAATTGGGATATCTTTGCCTGGCACCCATCGGACATGCCGGGCATCCCGCGTGGATTGGCCGAGCAAAGCCTTAACATACTAAAGTGATACAAACCTGTCAAACAGACCCTAAGGCGATTCTCAGAGCCCAAATGACAAGCAATGGGGGAAGAGCTAGCCAAGATACTCGAGGCCGGATTCATTAGAGATATTAAACATCCGGATTGGCTGGCAAATTTTGTGATAGTGCCAAAGAAGGACAAATCTTGGCGCCTATGCGTTGACTTTAAAGACCTCAACAAGGCTTGCCCCAAGGATCCCTTTCCCCTCCCTCGCATCGATCAAATAATCGATGCCACAGCTGGACATGACTCGCTGTGTTTTCTCGATGCATACTCCGGATACCATCAAATAAAGATGGCAGAGTCTGACCAAGCTGCAACAGCTTTCATAACGCCATATGGCCCTTTTTGCTTCAACACTATGCCTTTCGGGCTTAAGAACGCCGGCGCAACCTATCAACGCATGATTCAAACATGCCTGGAAAAACAAATCGGCAAAACAGTGGAAGCATACGTGGACGACGTGGTCATAAAAATAAGACACGTTGAAACCCTAATAGATGACTTGAGGCTTACATTCGATAACCTCCGGACATACGACATCAAGTTGTATCCGGAAAAATGCGTTTTTGGCGTCCCCTCGGGGAAACTGCTGGGCTTCATTGTTTCCAATAGAGGAATTGAAGCGAATCCGGCAAAAATCCGAGCTCTGTCACAGTTGGCTATACCAACAGACCTCAAGCACATCCAGAAACTAGCAGGATGCGTGGCCGCTTTGAGCCGCTTTATATCCAGGTTAGGAGAAAAGGCATTGCCTCTCTACCGCCTCCTTCGGTGCACCGAACACTTCGTATGGACGGATGCAGCCGCGGCCAGACTTGATGAAATAAAGACCTTACTGGTCAGTAATCCATTCCTAACAGCGCCAAATATCGGCGAACCTATGCTGTTATATATAGCCGCAACACATCAAGAGGTAAGCGCAGTGCTCATCGTCGAACGAGAGGCGGACGGATACAAATTCCCGCTTCAAAAGCCGGTTTATTACGTGTGCACGGTCCTCACCCCATGCAAATCCCGATACCCACACTATCAAAAAATAGCATACGCGGTCTTCATGGCATCCCGGAAGCTGCGACACTACTTTCAAGAGTGTTCGATTCCGGTGGCTTCCGAAGTACCACTCAATGACATAATAAATAACCGTGACGCCATGGGCCGGATTGCTAAATGGGCTATCGAGCTCCTTCCGCTCGACATAATATACAAACCACGGCGAGCCATTAAGTCGCAAGTACTGGCTGACTTCGTCGCCGAATGGACAGAAGCCGAACTCCCTAAAGAGTACGGCGCGTACTCCAACTAGATAATGCACTTCGACGGCTCCAAAATGCTGGCCGGATTGGGAGCAGGTGTAGTCTTGACGTCTCCCACCGGAAACACGGTCCAGTACATCCTTCAAATACTATATACAGACTCCAACAATGCAGCCCGAATCTCATATATATATATAGCCAATGAAGAAACAGCGGAACTCTTGAAGATTTTGCAAATTGAAGAATTTGAAAAGCAGGAATTTCAAAAGCGAGGAAAAACTCAGATTGAAGATTTTCAACTTTTGGTGGTGGCGTAGCCCATGTATAAGAATGATGATTTGGACACGGCAATTGTCGTGGGGTTACGAGAATCAAATTCTTCATTGATTTCTTCACACTGATTGTTATTCTTCATTGATTGAGGAACAACGTTTCTTCATGTGTTGCACATCTAAGTCATCAATTATGCATAAGGTTAGGATGTGTCCTTTTCAAAGAACATTGAAGATTCTAAGATATTTAGCTCACACAACTTGCTAAATCTCTTCTCATCCAAGGGCTTGGTGAAGATATCGATCATTTGTTCTTGATCTTCACATGCTTTCGATGGAGATATCGCCCTTCACACATGATCCGCGAAGAAAATGATAGTCTGGATGTGCTTAGTCTTGAGTGCTGAAGCGGGTTGTGAGCAATCTTGATGGCACTCTCGTTATCATGAGAGGAGAGGCATTCTTCGTTGGCCATAGTCCTTGAGGTTTGCTTCATCAAGCGGTTGAGCACAGCATGACCCAGCAGCGATATATTCGACTTGATGATGAGCGGTGATACCGCAGTTACTGTTCTTGAGGGACAACGGACCAAGATAATCAGAAATGACAAGTGCAGGATGTTGACTTGCGGTCCACACGATCACCGGCATATGAGTCGAATATCAATGAGATCAAAATCGAGCCCTTGGGTACCATAATCCTAGTGTTGGTGTGTGAGCTAGATATCGGAAGAATATGCTTCATGACCTTATGGTGTGATTCCTTGATGCAACTTGAAATCGGGCACACATGCAAACACTAAGCATTATATCTGCCTAGATGCATAGGTACAATAAAGAACCAATCATGGGCGGTATACCTTGTGATGAAATCAGTACCATTTTCATCGATTATAGATGACCATTTGTGGATAGGAATTTTATTTATGCTTTGCAATCTTGCATGCGAATTTCCTCGGTACATCTTTGAGATATTTCTCTGAGATATGAATATGCCATTGTGCTCTTGGAATTTGAAGACCTAAGAAGAATTTCAACTCTCCATCATAGACATTTGATATTCTTCACTCATCATATAAACAAATTCATCACTATATCGTTGGTTAGTACAGCCAAAGATAATATCATCAACATATATTTGGCACACAAGCAGTTCACCATCATATGATTTAGTAAATAGAGTAGGATCAAGTGAACGGGTGTGAAGCCATTCTTCCTGAAGAATTCCTTGATTATATCATACCACGCTTGAGGGCTTGCTTGAGCCATAGAGCCCTTATTTAGTCGAAGACTTTGTCGAGTTCTTGGGATCTTCAAAACACGGGGTTGAGCAACATATACTTCTTCCTCAAGCTTACCATTGAGAATGCACTTTTCATCCATTTGATATAAGATGATATCATGATGGTTAGCATGGCAAGTAAAATCAAGATAGCTTCAAGTCTAGCAGAGTGCAAAGTTTCATCGAAATCAATTCCTTGACTTTGTGTGTAGCCTTGAGCTACTAGTCGTGTATTCCTCTACGAGGCCATTTCATCTTGCTTGTTGGGTAGATCCACTTTGTGCCAATGATATTATGCTTGCGAGGATGGGCGATTGACCAATTCGGACATTGTTCAGCTCGAGCTGATGTAATTCTTCTTGCATAGCCTGAATCCACTCCGGCTCGAAATGCTTCATCTACCTTAGTGGGCTCTGAGATAGAGACAAGCATAGTGCCCACAAAGTTAGATAAGTGTGAGGGCTTTTAGTGGGTGAGGAAGGACCTGTCGCTGATGTCATCGATGATCTTCTCCACTTGCACTTCTTTTTACAGCGCGTGGATGAGTTGGTTGTCGTTGAGGTTTTGATCAGCATTTTCTTGACACCAATTTCCTCATCATGTTCTTGAGTGCATCGGCTCGGCGTTCTTGAAATGGGTTAGCATATGACTTTGACCGAGTCGAGGCGGATCGAGCATTGGAGTGTTTGGATCCTTATGCCATAAGTCAATGTAGTCGAGGATCTTCTTGGATCGAGCGAGGGCACAAGTGTTCCTTTGGCTCTAGCGGCCTTTGCTTGTCTGTCTCGATGATTTACGCAAGTTCTTCATCGAAGCCTCGTCATCAAAGGGCACTTGAAAGCAACTGTTTCTTTCTTGGACTTGGCGAGGACCGCGTCCATTGTTGCTTTAGTCTTGAGCAGTGGGGCTGATGAGGACATTGGTGCGGTGAGGAACTCATTGAGACACGAAGCAATTGAGAAACCACAGTCCTTTGACATGTAGCGGATGCACGGGAGTTGAGGACTTTGAGGGAGCTGCGAGGACTTTGGAGGAGCGATAGTATGAGAATTTGTCGTGAGGCGGTGAGGAACTTGGCCGTGAGGGGCCGATGGTGAAGCACTTGGCTTGCGAGCGAGGCTTCTTGACATTGATTTCCTCGGCTTGACGAGGTCTCGGCAGCAGCAGCAGCAGCAGAATCCTCATTGAATTTTCTCACTGCCTCCTTGGCTTGTCTTGCCAATTTTGCTTGGCGCCTAGCCCATTCTTCAGGAAAGTCTTCACCACTTTTGATGCTAGTGGGATCAGCGACTTGGTTAGGTGCCAATTGAGCTCTTGGGCATGGAGGATTTAAGGCGAATTTCTTCATGTACTTTGGAGTAACATATCGATATTCTCTCCATTCGCGTGCCCATCTTCGTTCAATCCTCTGAATGCGCACTTTGCGCTGATTCTTGTTTTCTTTGCCAAACTTCGCTTCATCAGGTGTGCAATAATCCTTGTATATTTCATCGAGGGATCTCGGCGATCATGACCTCCGGTTTCTTTCCTCCTTTCTGCGGTCTCTTTCCTTGACCATTTTCTTGGATGAGGAATTTGAACAAGTGAACACTCTGAAGAAGTATGCAGTTTTCTTGAGGAGCGCTGCAAATGAGTTAAGTTGATGAGAACCTAGTGATTCAGCAGCGGACATGAGTACACAATGAGCGAGTGTAGGTGCGAGGAATTTGGAGAGGTCATATGCTTTCTCGGAAGATTTTTCAAAAAGACAAGTTTTGAGGAATTTGACCAGTTGAGCCTTGAGGAATTTCACTAAGCGTTCTTGTCTTAGGTTCGAGTTATGCAGATCAAAAATCCGCACAATTGAGGAATCTTGAAGAAATGAGTGCTTAGAGATGGATCAAGAGCATACGATGTGTGAGTCTTCATATGTGAAGAATTTGAAGAATAAAACACCTTTGAAGATTTTTAGAAAAGTTTGAAAATCAAAGCGAGTAATAAAAGTGACTTTTAATTACGGCCGAAGAACACGACGAACAAAGATGAGCAGTGTGAAGTTCGTCAAGTTAGATCTCCACGCCCTAACTTGGCGAGGGAGACAGCTCTGGCGGCGACAGTGAAGATTTCCGCGACGGTAGCGATGTGCGGCGGCGAGGTCGGCGTTGAAGCTCTTCCTCACCGTGGCGATGGAGTAGGCGGCGCTAGGGTTTGAGAGAGCTCGGCGAGAGACAGCGACCGGCGGAGTAAATGAAGTGAGGAAGGGAGATGGGTATTTATAGCCACGGTAAAAACTGTTAGCCGAAGATTTTGGGACGAACATGCCCTGCCCTTTCTTCTTCACGCGACATGTGTCACCCACGTCTTGTCGAGATGAGATCGTGTAAGATCGTGGGTGAATAAAATAATGCATCATGGGATGCGGAGCGGTTTGGCGATAAAACCGAAAATCTGGATAAGATTTGTTTTGAAGTTTAGTTCGCAATTTCTTGGTGACAAGGACCGGTGAAGACTTTGAGCGAGTTTCAATCGAGCATACATGAAGAATTTGTGAATAGATTGGGTTGAGTGTAGCATAGAGGAAAGGTCGATCACATTCACTTAGCGAAATCGCAACTTGAAGAAATAGCAATAAGTGAATCTTTGTAGAGGACATAAACTCACATATATATATATATATATATATATATATATATATATATATAATGAATGAAAAAAACAACGGAGCAGTGAAGATTTTGCAAAGTTGAAGAATTTGAAAAATGGAGAATTTCAAAATGAGGAAAAACTCAAATTGAAGATTTTCAACTTTTGTGGTGGCGTGACCCACCGTATAAGAATGATGATTTGAGACACCACATACAATTGTCGTGAGGGTTACGAGAATCAAATTCTTCATTAATTTCTTCACACTTAGAGTGTTATTCTTCATTGATTGAAGAAAACGTTTCTTCATGTGTTGCACATCTAAGTCATCAATTATGCATAAGGGTTAGGATGTGTGTCCTTTTCAAAGAACATTCGAAGATTCTAAGATATTTAGCTCACACATAACTTGCTAAATCTCTTCTCATCCAAGGGCTTAGTGAAGATATCAGCTAGCTGTTCTTGATCTTCACATGCTCGATGGAGATGTCGCCCTTCAACACATGATCACGAAGAAAATGATGATGAATCTGGATGTGCTTAGTCTTGAGTCTTTGGCGGGTTGTGAGCAATCTTGATGGCACTCTCATTGTCGCGAGAGGAGGCACATTCTTCACGTTGGCGCCATAGTCCTTGAGGTTTGCTTCATCCAGCGATTGAGCACAGCATGAGCCAGCAGCAATGTATTCAGCTTGATGGTAAGCGGTGATACGCAGTTACATTTCTTGAGGACAAAGCAGACCAACGTCAGAAATGACAAGTGCGGATGTTGACTTGCGGTCCACGATCACCAGCATAGTCGAGTCGAATATCAATGAGATCAAAAGCGAGCCCTTGGGGTACCATAATCCTAGTGTTGGTGTGTGAGCTAGATATCGAAGAATATGCTTCACACCTTATGGTGTGATTCCCGGTGCAGCTTGAAATCGGGCACACATGCAAACACTAAGCATTATATCTGGCCTAGATGCACATAAGTACAATAAGGAACCAATCATGGGCGGTATACCTTGTGATCGAAGTCAATACCATTTTCATCGATGCATAGATGGCCATTTGTGGGCATAGGAATTTTAGCGCCTTTGCAATCTTGCATGCGAATTTCCTCGATTACATCTTTGAGGTATTTCTCTGAGATATGAATATGCCATTCTTGCTGGCGGCAATTTCAAGACCTAAGAAGAATTTCAACTCTCCCATCATAGACATTTGATATTCTTCACTCATCATATAGGTAAATTCATCACTATAACGTTGGTTAGTACAGCCAAAGATAATATCATCAACATATATTTGGCACACAAACAGTTCACCATCATATGATTTAGTAAAAAGAGTAGGGTCGAGTGAACCGGGTGTGAAGCCATTCTTCACGAAGAATTCCTTCAATGTATCATACCACGCCCGAGGGGCTTGCTTGAGGCCATAGAGAGCCTTATTGAGTCTGAAGACTTTGTCAGGATTCTTGGGATCTTCAAAACCTGGGGGTTGAGCAACATATACTTCTTCCTCAAGCTTACCATTGAGGAATGCACTTTTCACATCCATTTGATATAAGATGATATCATGATGGTTAGCGTAAGCAAGTAATATGCGAATAGCCTCAAGTCTAGCAACAGGTGCAAAAGTTTCATCGAAATCAATTCCTTGACACATGTGTAGCCTTGAGCTACTAATCGTGCCTTATTCCTCACCACAAGGCCATTTTCATCTTGCTTGTTGCGGTAGATCCACTTTTTGCCAATGATATTATGCTTGCGAGGATGCAGGCGATTGACCAATTCGGACATTGTTCAGCTCGAGCGATGTAATTCTTCTTGCATAGCTTTGAATCCTCTCGGCTCGAAATGCTTCATCTACCTTAGTGGGCTCTGTGATAGAGACAAAAGCATAGTGCCCACAAAAGTTAGATAAATGTGATGCTTTTGGCGTGTGAGAGGACTGGTGCGCTAATGTCATCGATGATCTTCTTCACTTGCACTTCTTTTTGCAGCGTGGATGAGTTGGTTGTCGTGAGAGATTTTGATCGGCATTTTCTTGACACCATTTTCCTCATCATGTTCTTGGTGCATCAGCTCGGCGTTCTTCATGAGCAGGAATGAATTCTTGATGATTCTTGATCGGAATGACATCCTCGGTTGCCTTGAGCTTGATAGCATCCTCGGTGTTGGTTCATCTAACACGGAAGGTAGGTGCTCTCTTTGCGAGCCATTAGTTTCATCGAACCTCACATCTCTGATGTCGACAATCTTGTGAAGAACAATGTTGAAGACTACTGTAGGTGTGTGAGTCCTTCGTAACCAAGCATAAAACCTTCATGTGCTTTCGGTGCAAATTTAGAGTTGTGGTGAGGATCTCTAATTCAACATTTAGCACGAAGACTTTGAAATAACTCACATTGGGTTTCTTGTCGTTGAGGAGTTCATAGGCGTCTTCTTGAAGAATTTGTGAAGATATACTCTGTTGATGATGTGGCGCGCGTATCAATTGCATCAATCCAAAAGCGGCGGGCGTTTGTATTCATCAAGCATAGTGCGAGCCATCTCAACAAGAGTTACGTTCTTGTGCTCCACAGCCATTTCTTTGAGGAGTATAGGGAGCGAGATAACTCATGAGTAATACCAAGTTCATCAAGATAGGCATCAAGACCGAATTCTTGAACTCGGTTCCATTGTCACCGATGTGCTTGATCTTCACACCAAAGTTGGTTGAAGCCCTCGAGGAAAATCGTTTGAAGACTTCACGCACTTCATGTTTGTAAGTAACAATGTGTACCCATGTATATCGAGAATAATCATCAACAATGACAAAACCATATAGAGATGCATCATTAGTATTGCTGAATAATGATTAGGTCGAAGAGGTCCATGTGAAGCAATTGAATGGACGGGTAGTGGTCATGATAGTCTTATTTGGATGCTTGGCCTTGGTCATTTTCGGCTTCACATGCTCATATAAGTGATCCTTGAGAATTTGACATTCTCAATGCCAATGACATGCTTCTTCTTCCATAGCGTGTTGATTCCTCATGCTGCATGACCAAGTCGTCGATGCCATAGCCAGCCTTACGAAGCTTTTGCAAGTAGACATATGGCTGGTTGTGGTCTGTAGAAATCAACAATATCTGATCTCCTCTCCTAAAGCCTTGAAGACTTTGGAATTGTCGACTTCCATAATCACAACATAGCGATATTTGCCAAAGACAACAACCATATCAAGATCACAAAGCATTGAGGCCGACATGAGATTGTATCCTAAGGACTCAACAAGCATGACTTTGTCCATGTGCTTATCCTTAGAGATAGCAACCTTACCAAGACCCAATACCTAACTTTTGCCTTTGTCGGCAAAAGATGATATGCTTGGTGGTGCGGTGATAAGGGCATCCATCAATAGATTCTTGTCACCGGTCATGTGATTTGTACATCCACTATCGAGGACCCATTCGGTGGTTTTGGGTTGATCATCCTGCGGATGAATTAGTGTAACTTACAATCTCATATGCTTCATCGATGAAGAATATGATATCAAGTTCATCGGATGAATTTCATCAAGCGATAGCAGATATAGCGATATGAGGGCGTGTGAAATGAAAGTTCATTTCATCATGATTCGCTGCGTCCTTGAGCATTTTGTCGGGTCCCAAAAATTCTTGGACATTAAAGCACGTCGGAGACCTAACCTGCGAGAAGAGATTAGTTCTTTTCTTCACCACCCACATCGGAGGGTGGCAAAGAGTTCATCATGCGAGCATCATATGAGAAAGGTGGCAAAGATGCCAAACCATTTCGTTTCACATAAGAGGATTAGGGTAAGCATATGAATAAGCGAGTAATTCTTGAGGACTTATGAACATAATGGTTTGAAGAATAATGCACATATTCATAGCCCTTAGCTCTACCCTGCGAGACAGAGTTGTTAGCATGATGATAATCATATGAGGACTTTGATCCAGTTGAGGAATTTGATCCATGTGAATAATTTGGTCCCTATGAGGACTTGGATCCATATGAAGAATTTGGTCCATATGAAGAATTTGATCTGGGGTTCCTGTTCTTCACAAGTGGTGTCATGAGGACATTCACCTGAAGATTTTCAACACAACTTTTGGGAACCCAGATTTTCTTCATAGGGAACCGTTCTGCGATTAGTGCCAACATATCTAGCAAATACTTCACCATTCGATTTTTGAGCAGTTTATAGTTGGAGTCAAATGACTCATCGGAAGAATGAGGAGATTCACATGTAAAGCCAGATAAGTTAGATGGATCAGCTGGAGGTCCCTTTGCACAACCCATGAGGTTTTGGGAGTCTTTTCGGGCTTCAATATGTTCCATCATCATTGAGTTTCCTCTCAAAGGCAATACCCTCTTTCCTAGGGTTTCTGTTGAGGATCGCTTTTGAGCACATCACAAAGTGTCGATGCCCTTTGAGGCTTTTATACATGCTGTCATGTACAATTCCTTCACCCTGCATTGTCGGTGATACTAGCAATGTCCTCGGATGAGGAATTAGTGATAGCGACGGATGAAGAATTTGTAACAGTTGAAGCATTTGAACATTGGTGAAGAATTAGCGATTCACGTTCAATGCACTTTAAGCATGGGGAACAAATTCTTCTTGAGAAGCGCTGATTTGTTGAGCTAGTAATGAATCGCGCTCCTTACGAAGATCTTCATAACACACTCTTAGCTTTTCAAGATCTTCCTTTCTTTGAAGAGATTCAAGAAAGCTTCTCGTGATCGATCAAGAGGTATTATGTTGATCTTGAAGGCGTCAAACTTGGGTGAATTCTCTGAAGACATTCACCCAATGCTTTTAGTGATCCATTTCTTTCTTGCAACATATTATCACTTTTTCTAGCATATCTTGAGTTTGTTCTAAAGCCGTTTGTTGTTTAGTGGCAATGCAAATAAGTTTGGTATAGCAGGATTCAATATCATCATCAGTTCATCATTGTCAGATTCATCATTATCAGTTCATCATCACAAGACTTCGGATGAGGAGCATTGGTTACCTCAGCACCGTTTGCCATGAGACAAGATCACGAAGATGATGATTACGGCTCGAAAGTCATCGTTTTGAGAGATTCCTTGAAGTCCTCAAACCGGGGATCATAATGAGTTCGATGACCTTCATAGACATCGAGATTCGGTCCACGAAAGTCGTTATATCGACTAGAGGGGGTGAATAGGCGATTTTATGAAATTCTTCAGCGAGAATTTGCGGTGAGGAAATTCCTTAGCGAAGAACTATTTGCAGCGGAATAAGTACTCGAGAGGTAAACATAACAGATTACACACATAGTTAGCATGATGAAATGAAGACTAGAGCGAGTACGAGGCGTAAACACGGGATAACAAGATGAAGACAAAGCGGTGAAGAAATTGAGCGAGGAATTTGTGAAAGTCTTGATCAAAGTCTTCGAGCACAGATATGAACAACATGCAACCTGAGAATGAGAAATGAATGAGTTGAGGAAATAGAACCGATCGGTTGGTGAAGACAATGATTTGGTAGACCAGTTCAAGCTGCTTTCTCGGTTATGCGTCTGGTTGGGCGGTGAGTATTTAAACTCAAGGACACAGATCCGGACACCCGATCTCGAGCCGCAACTCGGGACACCAGTCCTCACCGTATTCTCCTTGAACTAAGACCACGCGAGCCTCGTCCAATCACTCGTGGTAAGTCTTGGTGACTTCAAACCTTCACGAGACTTGGTCACTCGGCGATCCACAATTCCTCTTGGATGCTCTAGACCTTGGCGCCTAACCGTGCGGAAGAAGCCACAGTCTTCAAAGGTAACAAGCGTCGGATCCACGCAGGATCAATTTCTTGATGATGCTCAATCACTTGGGGTTTTGTGGGGGTTTGGTTTTGGATTTTCCTCACTTGATGATTTTCGCTCAAAGTCCTTGGAGGATGGGTTGCTCTCAAATGACAAGTGTCAAGTTCTCTCGGGCAGCCAACCAACTAGTGGTTGTAGAGGCGACTATTTATAGCCTAGGAGCAGCCCGACATGATAAGACATAAATGCCCTTCAATGATATGACGGTTAGGTGGATAAGATATTTTGGTCCGCCGTGTAGCCTATGACACTGACAACGATCGGAAATTTGACTCTCAAAGTCCTCGGGGCTATCATGTTCCTCCTTTGTGTAGGCAATTACCTGGCGAATTCCTAACTCCTCGATCGAACAAAGTCATCAATGACCGGAAGAACTGCGTCTCTATCCTTTGAAGAATTTGGTGAGCGTATGAGATTTCAATGGCTTCACTCGAAGGGATTGGTAGGTGTAGAGATTTTGAGTTGAGCATCACATGGAAAATTTTTCCTTAGTATTTCCTCGACCCCTTTAACGATGCGATGTTTCCTATGACTCAAGAAAGAAAATGAAACTACGAAAACAAAAGTCTTCACGCTTCATATTCCTCGAATGAATATCAAGTCTTCATGGTCACACCAATTTCTTCACTTTCAAAGTCTTGAAAAAGTCTTGAAATATCAAAGTCTTGATCGAAGAACTTCATTTTTAGAATTCGACTTTCTCTGTAAATATCAAACTCCTCATAGACATATAGACCTGTGTACACTCACAAACGCATAAGTTAATTAACCTATAAGTCTTCAATACACCAAAATCACTAAGGGGCACTAGATGCACTTACAATCTCCCCCTTTTTGGTGATTGATGACAACATAGGTTAAGTTTTCAACGGGGATGAACATATGAAGTGTAAATACTGATATTGAGGAATTTGATTGCAAGATATAGAAGAACTCCCCCTGAATATGTGCATAATGAGGAATTTGCTTTTGAGGCAATGCACATTTGAAGATTTGAATCATGGAGATCTCCCCCTATATCTTGTAATTCATACACGCATTTGATATATATACTATGAAGAATTGAAATGCATGATGAAATATGGTGCTGATGAGATTGACATCGTGCAATGATATTTAACGAGGAATAAGCATCAAAAGTATGAGAGCTCAAATATCACATTGAGCTTAGTGCTTCAAAAGCATCGAGCATAACAGCGTATCAAAATCGAGCACGGAAGCACGATCAAAAGTATTAGAAACACGATTGCAAAGTCGGCACAATGCGATCAAAAGTATCGAGGCACCATCGGTTTAAGATTACAACTCGATCCAATAAAAGTTTGGAAGAGCGAGAGTTGTAACTTAATAAGCATATATAGTATAAACCGGCGAAGACTAACTCAGATTTCTCCCCTTTGTCATCAAATGACCAAAAGGATCGGCGAGGACTAACGCCCGAAGATATTCAAGTCGATGGAGGCGCCCGGCATTATCGGGGTTGGTTGTTGAAGTAGGGCTGCCGCGATGTCGTCTAAATCTTCATATTCATCGGTTTAGCGATGAAGAATAAGAGCTAGCCACCAAATCTGGAACTTTGACTCTCTTGAATTTCTTGAGGTGGTGCGGACCGGTCATAAGCTTCACGAAGACCCATAGTCTTCAATTCTTCCTTGAGTAGACATGATTGAGAACAGCCAGTGCGGTTGAGGGTTTCATGAAGGTAATCTTGGTTTTCTTCACAGCATTATGCGTTGAGGTCATATTATGAAGAATTGCAGCAAATTGGCGCTTGACCCATTTCGATTGCGATCAACCTTCGATGAAGGCGAGGAGTAACTCACGATCGGTCATCACCACAGGTCTTTGTGGCTTGAGGCTGTTTCTTGGTTGAGGTATTTGCGGCGGTATCATGCGTAGCGAGTCGTCATTGGTGGAATAAGATGCAGCTTTGCGAAGCCGACCATCAATGGGCGAGTGCCTTCATCAATTACAATTGCTGCCTTGCCCTTATCATCGGATGATGAAATTGGTAAACGAGGACTTCAATGGGCGGCGAGGAAGCTGCCATGGTTGAGTGTCGACCTTGTAGTTGATGAAGATCTTGCCCTTATGAATCTCATGATCCAAAGCGCATATGGCTTCGGCTCAAAAGGTGACATTGCAATATTGGCGAGTCCTCATGAAGAAATCATGGAAGTTGGTGGAGCATATGAATGATATTGAAAAGCATGTTCTTCATGATGCCAGCGACATCTTCATCCTTTGAGTCGTGGCCTTTGATTGGACTCATAGTCTTCGTCAAGATTACGTACCGGTCAAGGCACATATAGCAAATCCTTGGCGAGAATTTGGTTCGAGGGCTTGCTTTGGTTTGATGGCTTCATCGATTACTTGCATGAAATGATCGAGACAGTTCCGTTCATTGTAGAAGCAGCGGCGATTCATGGGGAGGATCAAGGGAAGGACACGAAGCAATTCGATTCTTTGGTGCCTTGTAGTGAGTATTTTCGGTCATCAATCCAAAACCCATGAGTTGATGTCTTGACCTCTCCGGTGATGTGCGGTGGCATAGAAGCGAAGAATGAGTTCTTCATTCGATCACATATATCGGTCGAAATTCAGCAGCCACATCGTGAAGAACACGAATCTTGGCTCGAAGCAGCGGTGATTCCATATCCACATGAGGAATATGCTCATGGTGAAGATCTTGTCCTTGTCGAATAGCGAGGAATAGAAGTTTGCTTGTGTTGGAGTCGAGCGTCTTTTCCTCATTCGGCGAGTCATAAGTTGTAGGCGATGAAGAACACATGCTCGAAAAGAAATCTTCAGCCTTGAATTTCGCTTGCTTGAAGCGGATTCTTTGGCTTGGGCGGAGGAATATCGGTGATTTGCGGCACAACCTCTGGAATCGCGAGCTCGGGTTCTTGGTGAGAATTACTGGTTCCTCTCCTTGTGCGGTTTGAGGATCGTGATGGGTTCTTGGTAGCTAGTGGCTGGAATCTCTTCGTTGACGAGATGATGTGGGATGAGTTTCTTGAGCCCATTTGAGCAGTAGTTGTTGGTGGTGAGGAACTTGTTGAGCGGAGTGAAGAGAGAGTATTAGGGTCTTGACTTTCCCAAAGTCATCATTCATTACAGGTGTAGTGCTCCCAATATCCACATCTTCATCTTCTCTTTCAATTTCCTCAACACCTGCCTCTTCAGTGTGGCCCGAGGCATGGGTGAGGAAGCAGCGGAGTTGAAGGAAGCTTCCACTTCAATTTCTTCATCAAGCTGTTACGAAGTAGCAGATTGATTTTCTTCATCGATCCGCTTGGGATCGTGTATTCTTCTCCAAAGGAACAATTTCCTTAGATGACATGGAGGAAATGGGAATGGCATCAATTGGATTTTCAATAGAGCTGGTCATTGGCTTCAATTTCTTCACGGTGAAGAATTTGGCCTTGTGATGCCTTCCTTTTCTTCACTTTGCAGCTCGCTCTGCAGCCTTTGTCTTCTTCACTTCATAGGCGAAGGAAGAATTGGAGTTGGTGTTGGTGCATGAGGAGTGAGGATTGTTGTGCAGTTTCTTGAGCTGGCCCAGTGCGATTGCCTGTTTCCTTGATTCTTGGCGCACCACTAGTGGATGCCACAGGAATTTCTTGACAATTGGAATGGAGTCATCAGCCACGGAACTTGTGTTCTCATCGGCCTGCTGAAAGTCATCAGCGATCTTGGCATGTTCTTCAGCAGTGGCAGATTCTTGACTGAGGATTTTCTTGTTCGCGAAGCTACAGCGATTGACATTCTATTCGTCGGTGGCGAATCTCACCTTAGCTCCTTGCCGTCGGCATTATAAGCATCAAAATCCTTCTTTGAGTGCTTGGATTTGATTGAGCTTTAAGAAGTTCTTTAGGAGACAAGTTGATGATGTTTTCTTGAAGCTTCTCTTTTCTTGCTTTTGCTCTCTTCAATTCACGAGCCTTTTCAAATTTCCATTTTTCTTGAGAGATGAAATGGTTGACATGTGACTTTGACCGAAGTCGATGGCGAGATCCGGAAGAGGAGTGTGGATCCTAATGCCATAGGTCAATGAAGTCTAGGATCTTCTTGGATCCAAAAGCGAAGTACACTTGTTCCTTTGGCTCTAGCGGCCTTGGTCGATCTGTCTCGATGATTTCTTCAAGTTCTTCATTAGAGGCTTCATCATCGAGAGGAGCGTTGAATGCAACTGTTTCTTCTTGGACTTGGCGAGGACGCGTCCAGCGATTGCTTTTGTCTTGACAGTGGGACTGTTGAGGACATTGGTGCAGGTGAGAACTTCTTTGAAACACCGAAGCAATAGAGAATCCTTGAGTCCTTTGACAAGTGGCAAGATGCAGTGTTGAGGACTTGGAGGGAGCTGGCGAGGATTTTGAATGAGCGGCGGCGATCGAGAATTCTGCCGTGGTAGCGGCTCGAGAAGCTGGGCGTGAAATGTATGTCGGTGAAGCACTTGGCTTGCATCTGAGCTTCTTTGGCATTGATTTCCTTGGTTTGACCAAGGGCTCGGCAGCAGCGGCAGATATCCTCATTGAATTGCCTCACTTGCCTCCTTGGCTGTCTTGCCAATTTGGCTTGGCGCTGGACCATTCTTGGAAAGTCTTCACCACGTTTGGCTGGTGGGATCGACAACAGGCGGTGCGGAGGAGCTCTTGGGCATGGAGGATTGAGGCGAATTTCCTCATGTACTTAGGAGTGACATAGCGGTATTCTCGCCATTCTCGTGCCCATCTCCTTTCTATTCTCTGTATCGCACTTTTAGCTGGTTCTTAGTCTCCTTGCCAAATTTGGATTCATCGGTGTGCGATAGTCTTTGTATATTTCCTCGGGAATTTCAAAAGCGTCATGACTTCGGTTTCTTTCCTCCCTTCGTGGTCTCTTGCCTTACGCCATTTTCTTTAGGTGAGAATTTGAACAATAGAGCACTCTGAAGAAGTATGCAGTTTTTCTTGAGGAATCTTGCAAATGAGTTAAGTTGATGAGAACCTAGTGATTCAGCGGCGGACATGAGTACTGTGAATTGAGAGTAAAAACACCTTTGAAGATTTTAGAAAGATTTGAGAATCAACGTTAATAAAGTGACTTTTAATTACAGCGAAGAACCGTGACAGATGAGCTGAGAAGTTAAATCACGTTAGATCTTCCACGCTTCTTGGCGAGAGGAAGATGACTTCTGGCGGCGGAGTGAAGATTTCCTGACGGTAGCAATCACGATGATGATGAGGTGAAGCGGTGAAGCTTTTCCTCACCGTGGCGATGGAGTAGCGGCGGTAGGGTTTGAGGAGAGCTCGGCGAGGCGTGATCGGCGAAGTAAATGAAGTGAGGAGGTAAAGGGGTTATTATAGCCCACGGTGAAAAACTGTTACTTAGAAGATTTTGGACCGAACATGCCCTTCTTTCTCCTTCACGTATCGTGTGTCATCCGCGTCTTGTCAGAGATGGGATCGTGTAAGATCGTGGGTGATTAAACTAATACATCGTGGGATCTTGGCAGTTTGGCGGTAAAACCGGAAACTTGGATAAGATTTGTTAAAAGTTTACGTTCACAATTTCTTGATTATCAAGGACCGATGAAGACTTTGAGCAGTTTCAATCGAACGCACATGAAGAATTTGTGAATAGATTGGGTTGAGTATAGCATAGAGGGAAGGTCCGATCACATTCACTTAGCGAAATCATAACTTGAAGAATTAGCAATAAGTGAATCTTTAGAGGACATAAACTCATATATATATAGCCAATGAAGAAAGACGGCGGAACTCTTGAAGATTTTGCAAAGTTGAAGAATTTGAAAAGCGAGGAATTTCAAAAACGAGGAAAAACTCAGATTGAAGATTTTCAACTTTTGTGGTGGCGTAGCCCATGTATAAGAATGATGATTTGAGACAGCGTACAATTGTCGTAGGGTTACGAGAATCAAATTCTTCATTGATTTCTTCACACTTAGATTGTTATTCTTCATTGATTGAGGAACAACGTTTCTTCATGTGTTGCACATCTAAGTCATCAATTATGCATAAGGGTTAGGATGTGTGTCCTTTTCAAAGACATTGAAGATTCTAAGATATTTAGCTCACATATAACACTAAATCTCTTCTCATCCAAGGGCTTGGTGAAGATATCAGTAGCTGTTCTTGGTCTTCACATGCTTTCGATGGAGATATCGCCCTTCACACATGATCACGAAGAAAATGATGGCGAATCTGGATGTGCTTAGTCTTGAGTCTTTGAGCTTGGGTTGTGAGCAATCTTGATGGCACTCGTTGTCGAGGAGGAGGCACATTCTTCACGTTAGCGCCATAGTCCTTGAGGTTTGCTTCATCCAGCAGTTGAGCACAGCATGACCCGGCAGCAATATATTCAACTTGGCGATGAGCGGTGATACAGATTACTGTTTCTTGAGGACCAACGGACCAAAAGATCGTCGAGAAATGACAAGTGCGGATGTTGACTTACGGTCACCACGATCACTGACATAGTCGAGTCAGAATATCAATGAGATCAAAATCGAGCCCTTGGGGTACCATAATCCTAGTGTTGGTGTGTGAGCTAGATATCGAAGAATATGCTTCCTGACCTTATGGTGTGATTCCTTGGTGCAGACTTGAAATCGGGCACACATGCAAACACTAAGCATTATCTCGGCCTAGATGCACAAAAATACAATAGAACCAATCATGGGCGGTATACCTTGTGATCGAAATCGATTACCATTTTCATCGATGCATAGATGACCATTTGTGGGCATAGGAATTTTAGCCTTTGCAATCTTGCATGCGAATTTCCTCGATTACATCTTTGAGATATTTCTCTGAGATATGAATATGCCATTGTACTCTTGGCGAATTTGAAGACCTAAGAAGAATTTCAACTCTCCCATCATAGACATTTGATATTCTTCACTCATCATACAGGCAAATTCATCACTATATCGTTGGTTAGTACAGCCAAAGATAATATCATCAACATATATTTGGCACACAACAGTTCACCATCATATGATTTAGTAAATAGAGTAGGATCGAGTGAACGGGTGTGAAGCCATTCTTCACGAAAAATTCCTTGATTGTATCATACCACGCCGGGGAGGCTTGCTTGAAACCATAGAGAGCCTTATTTGATACGAAGACTTTGTCGAGTTTCTTGGGATCTTCAAAACCTGGGGGTTGAGCAACATATACTTCTTCCTCAAGCTTACCATTGAGGAATGCACTTTTCACATCCATTTGATATAAGATGATATCATGATGGTTAGCATAGGCAAGTAAAATGCGAATAGCTTCAAGTCTAGCAACAGGTGCAAAAGTTTCATCGAAATCAATTCCTTGACCTGTGTGTAGCCTTGAGCTACTAGTGGAATCTTTATTCCTCTGCATGAGGCCATTTTCATCTTGCTTGTTGCGGTAGATCCACTTTGTGCCAATGATATTATGCTTGCGAGGATCTGGCGATTGACCAATTCAGGACATTGTTCAGCTCGGCTGATGTAATTCTTCTTGCCTAGCTGAGATCCACTCGGCTCGAAATGCTTCATCTACCTTAGTGGGCTCTGAGATAGAGACAAAAGCATAGTGCCCACAAAGTTAGATAAGTGTGAGGCTTTTAATGGTGAGAGGACTGGTCTTGTTGATGTCATCGATGATCTTCTCCACTTGCACTTCTTTTGCTTGGCGTGGATGAGTTGGTTGTGGGCGGGGATTTTGATCAGCATTTTCTTGAGCACCAATTTCCTCATCATGTTCTTAGTGCATCATTTCGGCGTTCTTCACGAACAGGAATGAATTCTTCTTCAGATTCTTGATGGAGAATGACATCCTCAGTTGCCTTGTGCTTGATAGCATCCTCGGTGTTGGTTCATCTAACACGGAAGGTAGGTGCTCTCTTCTGCGAGCCATTAGTTTCATCGAACCGCACATCTCGGTGTCGACAATCTTGTGAAGAACAATGTTGAAGACTACTGTTGGTCTCTGAATCCTTCCGTAACCAAGCATAAAACCTTCATATGCTTTCGGTGCAAATTTAGAGTTGTGGTGAGGATCTCTAATCCAACATTTAGCAGAAGACTTTGAAATAACTCACATTGGGTTTCTTGTTGGTGAGGAGTTCATATGCGATCTTCTTGAAGAATTTGTGAAGATATACTCTGTTGATGATGTGGCGGTGGCGGTATCAATTGCGTCGATCCAAAAGCAATGAGGCGTTTTGTATTCATCAAGCATAGTGCGAGCCATCTCAACAAGGATTCTGTTCTTGCGCTCCACGGCGCCATTTCTGTGAGGAGTATAAGGAGCAGATAATTCATGAAATAATACCAAGTTCATCAAGATGAGCATCAAGACCCGAATTCTTGAACTTCAGTTCCATTGTCACTTCTAATATGCTTGATCTTCACACCAAAGTTGGTTGAAGCCCTCGAGAAAATCGTTTGAAGACTTCCTGCACTTCATGTTTGTAAGTAACACAATGTACCCATGTATATCGAGAATAATCATCAACAATGACAAAACCATATAGAGATGCATCATTAGTGGTAACTGAATAATGATTAGGTCGAAGAGGTCCATGTGAAACAATTGAATGGGCGAGTAGTGGTCATGATAGTCTTATTTGGATGCTTGGCCTTGGTCATTTTAAAACTTCACATGCTCCGCATAAGTGATCCTTGAGAATTTGACATTCTCAATGCCAATGACATGCTTCTTCTTTGCAAAGCGTGTTCAAATTCCTCATACTGCATGACCAAGTCGTCGATGCCATAGCCAGCCATACAGGGCCTTTGCAAATAGACACATGGCTGGTTGTAGTCACCGTAGAGAAATCAATAATCTGAGATCTCTCCTCTCCTAAAGCCTTGAAGACTTTGGAGTTGTCAACTTCCATAATCACAACACGCAGTGATATTTGCCAAAGAGAACAACCATATCAAGGTCACCTGACATTGAGGCTGACATGAGATTGTATCCTAAGTTCAACAAGCATGCAGACTTTGTCCATGTGCTTATCCTTAGAATAGTAACCTTA